>JAUTXW010000061.1:0-487500 GCA_030620095.1 Kuschelorhynchus macadamiae | reverse complement strand
AAGTCGAAATAATACACTTTTTCTATATTAAGAAATTTAAAACTTAATTATCCTAATTAGGTCTTCTTGTATACAAGCCTAAAAACAATTATGCGGGGTGAATGAAATTAAGAATCTTTAGACGTGAGCAAAAAAATCACCAGAATTTCCATTTTTTTTTCTCATTTTAATAAAAGCTAGGCATGATAGTATTTGTTAGTTTGCAATTTTAATATTTTTCGTAATGAGTTGAAGGTTGAAATAATTATCATTTAATATAAAATAGTTGTTATCAACATTAACTAAATAAATCTAATTCAAAAGACGCCTTATTCAAGTGTAATTTTTAAATAAAACAAATATTTAATTAAGCTAAAAAATGAAACTAAGCAGTAAGATAAAAATATCAAAATTCAAAAATTCCACCGCCATATTCAAGACAATTTTCTAACTGCTTCCTCGGATATTTCAAGTAATTTCTGATTTCTCGATAGGATATTGAATGGATATCCTGGGTAATTCTGCCTTTTAGTACTTATATGATTTGGTATTGGAGCAGCACAAAGAATTTGTTATAAACCATAGAAACCCCATAGAAACATGTCGGTCAGAGTTAAGACAGGACTCCATGAGCCACAAAATTTGGCCGTTCCATCCAATCTATCTTGTACCAAATTTGCGGTTAAGCCATTTTGTTACTTCATGAGCGCAATATGCTGAATGACTATCCAGTTGAAAATATATTTTTTTGGCGAATATTCGACTCATGTACAAATTTTCCCGTAAGACTGGTGGTGTTTTCGAAAAATTATAGCGGAAATACCACGTTCTAGGAAACGTGGTGTTTCCACTTACCTGGTTAGGTGTGGTTACACACCTAACCAAAAAATGAAATCTTGACAATATGAAACCTGCTTTTGAGAGACGCTAGAGTCCCTAGAAACTGATTTTTTTTAAGTATCTTTCAAATATTTTTGAAGTCAATATGAATAATCGCTTTGGGCTAGTTCAAGAAGAGGAAATTGATGAAAATATAATTCGAAGCGAACCAAGGGACACCGTTAATTCCAAGTTTGTGTTCAATTTGTTACAAAATTCAAATTTCTGAACTTGAAATAGGTATGTATTTAATATTTAGTTAATAAAGCTTTTCCCTGTATTTGATTCGTGGAATATTCCTCCTAAATACCATTCATGCTTAAAAATTAACCAGATAATTTTCCACTCATGCACAAATTTCCCTCGTTTATTATAAGAAAACACGCATTCGTGGTATTATCCCCGAAAATTTAATATCGCCATTTTGTAACCAATCGGATATTGTTATTCTAAGTCGTTAATAGAAACTTAGAGTGTCAGTAATCTTGACAAATGTAATACCATTAAAATATTAATGTATTTTCAGCTCAAATGCTAAAAACAAGTATCTTGTTTTATTATTTAAATTAAGTGCAAAAAATCTGTTACACACTATTTATTTAAAGTTGTGTTAAATAACCTGATCTGTTTAGCCCTTGTGTAATATCAGGCATAAGAAATGTCAGGAAATTAAACAACGCATCATCTAAAGGGAATCGTTTGTGCCTTTCGTCTGCAGTTGTAATTAGCTAATTCAGAACCTCTTTTTCAAATTGATGATATATCTTCAGGTAATTTTTAACGGAAAAAATGCAAAGCTTTGCAGTAAGTAAGTCAAAAACCATCTCTTGATTCAGTTTTTTTAGATAGGCGGGAAAAACCAGATGATACATAAAACCAATAATGCCAGTTGGTTTAAATAATAAAAACCTACCAAGTTTATTTAAATCTTTTTTTACATACTATGAGTTTATCAGGTGTTAACAAACATCGACGGTACGCGTTCGATGAGGTTCAACACCTTTTTGGCACCATTAAACACTCTGGGAAACGCTATATTTTGAAAACTATTTATAGGATTTTGACTTGACCGTGACATCTTTCGTTCAGAAGCTCAAGAACTACAACATATAAAAATAACTAATTTAATTGCTACCGGTTTTATATAAGAGTTGTGTGAGGTCCTTTATTAAAAAATATTTATCATAGCTGTATTCTATAGAAAGTAAACTCACTGGTCAACAGAAGAAATAATGAATAGATCATGCTGAAGTTAGGCTTTTCATTTAAAAAAATTATATACATGCAAGGGGTCTCTAGTTATAAATACACCACCACTTTAACGTCATGTTTTTAAAAAAAGCACTTTATATTAAAATTGTTGTTAGCGAGGAAAAAATAAAATCAACAAACCTTTATTTAATAAAGTTAAAGCAACGTGTTAATTCAAGATTTGATTATTTTTTTGCAACTTTGCATTTTAACTAACATAATACCTCAACTATAATAATCAAAATGGACGTCTATAGTAGTTTTACATGATAATGGGATAATGGGAAGAGGTAACTAGATTTATCGTGGCAAAACCATTTATTCAAATATTCAGTTGCTACATCATAAAATTGAGTAAAGTCCTTAATACTTTTCTCTTAAGAGATACGTAAAGAGATTGAAATTGAAAAAGAAATTACTATAAGTACAATTTTTATTACAGAATATAACATTAAATTAAACAATTATATTTAAATAATAGAAATTTAAAAACAGTCACTGTCTTTTTTAGGAACGCATATTGCGTAATTTTAAGAGAGCATATGGCATCCGGTAACACGTCAATACTTCATAAATTTAACATAAAATTATTAGAAATGGTTTCATTTTGTGTAGTAGCAAAAACACTTTCCTCTTACGAAAGTAGAAGCAGAAAAAAAATAGCTCTAAGCACAATTTTACATGCAAAGACAAAAGATATTTAAAACTATTCAGTCTTTTTAGAAATACATATTGCATATTTTAAGAGAACATATGGCAGCCCCTGACTTGTCAATACGTGGTCAATAATAGGCAGCTAGGCTCAGGAAGCAATAACTTTAAACATCATATTCATACAAAGTTGCTAATTTAGGTATCATTTGCGTTTTGTTTGCTTTGCTATTTATTGCATTCTCTTACTGCTATGGCCGATTGTCCAACAGAAACTATATTTAGAGTTTCATCTGACCATAATAATTTAGTAAAATATTTTTTATTTAAGTAGCTATTATTATGTTCAGCTAGGTATAAACTAAAAATTAATATGTCGTGCTGTTTAAATGGAATACATTTAATGTTTTAAACAATGTAAGAAGTTATTTTACAGAAAATGGCATATTTTATTAACAGTATTATACGGGGCCGACGGGACTATCATAAATCAATATTCTACTTCCTAGGTGAAAGAGTATGATATTCATATTTGTAGTATAATGAATTATAACAGCCGATAACAGTAAATTATGATAAATAACTCTGTGTATTTACTTTACACATGTTGCTATGTCAACGTGACACTCACAACATCCCGATGCGTGTCGCGGATGATTTGAAGTTTTACTCATCTAGAAATTGCATAATAATTTCAAAATTGTGAAATGTTAAGTGATTATTAAGTGACATACCTATTATTATTAAGAACTCGCTCAGGATCAAAAAATTAATTCTGATAGTGATAATGAGCCTTGTACACCATCAGAGATAACTGAGGCGGTTAAATTATTAAATGTGGGTTTGCTGCCACAAAAAATGCTGTAATCTTCACACCGGGAAAGGTAAATAAATTTATAAATGAGGCCTGCATCTGTACATACCTAGTTATATTTTATTTAAAACATATTTTTCTTTTAAATTCAGGTTGGATTAATTACGGCAATTATAGATATTTGTCGGGTGAATAAAATGTATTTGAGGAAAACTGAAAATGTGAAAGATCTAGGGTCAGCATTTCTTGTTACGGTACCCAAAACGAAAACAAAAGTCCTTAGGAAATTCATGGTTACAGATAAGTTTTATACGATTTGTAAACAATATCTTCAAACACGTCCTACGGATTCTCCATTAAATAGAGAATATAGAGAATAGGAATCAATAAGTTTACTGCTATGGGAAGAAAAATTGCAACTTTTTTGAAATTATCAAATCCAGAAAAGTATTCAAGCCACATTTTCCGACGTTTATCTGCGACGCTTCTGGTAGATGCAGGCAAATGAACACTGCCGAAAAACTAACAAATTCACTGAAAAGTAACACGGAATCTACTTATTGCCTTCGATAAAGGTCGAAAATTGTTCCAGCATTAACGCCACTGTTAATGTAAATAACTTATGATAGATAACTAATTATCTATTATCTTTGTTCTGTAAGTTTCGCATCCTCATTTAGAATTTCCTTTTTTCTTTGTCAGCTCTGTTTAAAAAAAACTGTATTAGATAAAATAGAAATTACCCACTTTACTTATACATGGTTAATAGAAAAAAGTCAGTTAGTGATAGTCCAATCTATCGTTCTCTAACAACGTTACAAAGATATATAAAGATAAAAAGATTTTTAATGACCTAGTTTACAAGCAGATTGTATTTAAAGTACACATAGGAAAATAATATTATAGCATCATAGTATAATTATTAAATATTAAACATAATTTTAACCAATCACTATTTTATTAGAATCTAATCATTTAGTATTAATATCTAGATCCTATTTGCACACAAAGGAGGGGAACTCAGGTAGACTTTTCAGAAGTCTGTGTACGATATCTTCCCCCCTGTTTAAGCAACATACTATGTGAATATAATTAGTTTTATCTAAAAAAAATATTAAAAGAAAAAACAAATAACAAAATACTTGAAGGCAGAAAAACACGGAGAGACAGAGAGGTGAGGCGGCCATGACAACACAAAAAATCTTAAATATAGATTTTCATTAAATTATGAAAGTTTCTGTAATTAGAAAGGACCAAATCCTTTGTTTTATGTTTATATTTATTAAAGTTGTGTCTGTTTTAGGATAACAGTTTTGTGGATACAGGCAAAATGTTATAAAATTTGGGAGCAAGGAATGTTACGTTTTATTTGCAGATGAGTCCTGTGGGAAAAGGGTATTTGCATATTTATATTTAAAACCGATCTAGTGCTATATTGATGGTCATTCTGTGAAAATAATTTTTTGAAAATAAACCAGGCATCCGTGCACAAATAAACCTGTAAGGTTTAGGATTTCAAGATCGGTGTAAAGCAAGTAGGCTATTTATTTTTGTTAAATATAATTTTAATAGCTTTATTTTGGCATTTTTTTAATATATCTATATTATTGAAGGAAGCACCCTATACTTTTATACAATATCGTCAAAAAGATTCAACCATTGAATAATAAAGAGTTTTTAACAATTTAGTTTCCAGTATATTTCGTAATAGATAAAAGGTATGACATAGTTTCCTGATTTTTTTTTGTAGTTTGAATGGCGTGCTCTGTCCAGCGAAGATGTTGGTCGATGTAAATACCAAGATATTTAACGTTTTGTTGTTTTTCTATACTGGCATAGCTACAAATTCCACTAGCGCTTTTATTGCATATACTTGTATGGATTTTAAGTATATCTGTCATTGGTCGATCAACCACTGTGAGAGAAAATGCATTAAAACTGGTTTTTTTCTCGTTCGCGCTCAAATAACTTGAGCTTAACCAGTGTTAAATTATAGTCAGAACCCTCTCAGAAAATACATACCTACTCCCAGGACTTAGCTGTAAACAATGGCAGTGTCATCTGCGTAAGATATCACATTTCCATTTATAAGTAAATTACCGATTTCATTAATATATATATATATATATATATATATATATATATATATATATATATATATACAGTATGTCCCAGATTCGCTTCTCTATACAGGGATCTTGGCTCCTATTATACCTACAGCAAAGGTTAAATGAGGAAAGTTTTAGAAAAAATGTTTGCATTCGATATCCGGCTTCAGATTTACTATCGATCAATTGTTTTTGGAAATATCGGGGAAAAACCGAAAATGGCGGATTTCGTTTTTGGCCAGTATATCCAGAACGGTAAATTTGACAGCTGCCAAAATGTGACATTATTCGGACACATTTTTAGGACAAATAAGATGGCGTATACGATACGTCTTCATTGTTTTTTGTTAACCCGCAATTCGCCTCAACTTTCATTTTTCTTGTGGCCGCCATATTGGATTTTTCGATTTTTGGAAAAAGCCTAAAATTTCCAGTCTAGTGATCTAGATCTGTAACAAAATTGGATTTTGACTTTGACGTTAAGTTATATAATTGAAAGTATCAAAGCTGTGTTTTAATAAGAAGTAAGTACGCTTTTATCCCAATAAAATCATAAATCTGACACATAAATTGTCAAAACTTATAGAAAATGGCCGGCATTCCGTATTCAAATAAAGAAAAGGTTGACATGTTAGCTCTATACTTTCAATCATACAGAAACGCCGACGTTACCTCAGCAAGGTATTTGGAGATGTACCCCGAACGACGGCAGCCTCATAAAACCCAATTCAAGAAAATTGTATTTAATTTAATTAACCATGATGCCTTCGAACATCCTAGAAGCGCATACAATAATAACAATGAAAATCGAGACAGAAACATTTTACATGCTATCAATGAAAACCCTAATGCATGGGTAAGAACTGTAGAACGGGAAACTAACGTGCCAAAATCAACAGTACAGTTCTTTTTTAAAGAGTTTTAAAAAAGAATAAGTACCAACCATACAAACCCATAATAGTACAAGGACTTAAGGAAACTGATTTTCCAACACGACTACAGTTCTGTGAGTGGTATACTAGCAGATGTAATGAAAATCCTGATTTTGTAAATCATGTCTTGTGGTCCGATGAGAGCAGGTTCACGAATTGTGGAGTCTTTAATAGGCACAACCGTCATCATTGGGCTGTGCAAAATCCTCACGAAGTGGCAGAGAGACGTCTACAGATCAGATTTGGAAGTAACGTTTGGTGTGCGATCATTGGTAAGTTAAACTAACCAATCTTTTTTAAATAGACATCAAATGATGGTCAAATAATAATCTTTTCTTTTTCGTTTAGTTCTTTAATGATACTAAAAGAGTATAATCTAATAAAAAAAAGTAAAACGTTCTACTCTAGTCAGTCAACTTACTTTTTTGATATTGTATTACTCTTTTATTGAATCATTTTGTATTGTAGTTTCGAAGTACCTATAAAAATAGAATTGGGTTCTATAAATTTATTAACACTTTATCTAAATTTTCTGCAGATTTAGCTAATTCTCTAAAATTATTTTGATTGTCTGAATTTAATGATTTATTATTACCCGGGAAGCCTAGTTCTTGCGTTATGAAAAATGCCATATTAATCAAATGTGGAATTATTTTTGGATTTTCATTATGATTTATAGAAAGGCTGTATTTCCGAATAATTTAAATTTTAAAGAGCAAGGGATTAGTTCTTTTGATATTTTATGTTTTATTAAGGCACGGTGTACTTCTTTAAGATTATTATATCACTGAAATAAATTGATTTAGTATTTCCGAAATTAATATGCAATACCAACAAAATAATTTATTACGGTCATTACTTCCCGCTAACCAAATATGTTTTTCTTTTTCATAATAAAGCTGAATAGGTTTCAACTGTACACAAGCTCATTCATTACGGGATGTTTCGATAATTATTTTTGCAAAGAAAATATCTACTTTTTAATAAAGATAATTTTCCCTTTATAATTTATAGTTTCTAGTACCACCCGGCCGATCCTGCCGCCTTGACTGTTGGGCACCTATTTATAAATTATTAATCATTTCAGGAAATCGACTTATTGGACCATTTTTGTTTTACTACAACCTAAACGGGCAGAGGTACCTAGAGCTTTTGCGAAACCAGGTTGTACCAGCCTTACGAGCTATTCTAACGGAAGATGAATTAAGAAGAACTTGATTTCAACAAGACGGATGTCCGGTTCACAATACCATTCAAGTCAGGAACTTCTTAAGAGAGCAGTTTGACGAAAGAATAATTTCTTTAAATGGTACAATATCTTGGTATCCTAGATCCCCTGACCTGTCGCCCTTGGATTTCTACTTCTAGGGTCATACGAAGAATGAAATCTATGAATTTGATCCCCCGTGACCATAGAAATCCTGAGACAAAGAGTTCTGGACATATTTAGAAATATTAATCGAAATACACTTACCAGGGTTGTAAAACAGTCACCAATTGTCAAAAATATCTCGATGCAAATGGACGTCATTTTCACAGATTTGTAAATAATGTTACCCACTTATAAAGTAGTTAAAGCTCATTTAGATTTTTTAAGTCGTTATTTACGTTCATGTTGTATTGAAAATTTAATGCGTTCACTACATTACTTACTTATTAATGTAATCTTGTGACAAATAAATCACGGCCTCCTTTAAAAACATTGAAACCTAATTTACGACGTGTGACATATCACTAGACTGGAAATTTAAGGCTCTTTCCAAATATCGAAAAAAACAATATAGCGGTCATAACAAAAATGAAAGTTGAGGCGGGTTGCGGATTAACAAAAAACAATGAACAATTATTTGTCTTAAAAATGCGCCCGAATAATGTCACATTTTGGCAGCCGTCAAATTTACCGTTCTGGATATACTGGCGAAAAACGAAATCCGTCATTTTCAGTTTTTCTCCGATATTTCCCAAACTTATTGATCGATCGTAAATCTGAAGCCAGATATCGAATGCAATAAGTTTCCTCTAAAACTTTCCCCATTTAACTTTTGCTGTAGGTATAATAGGAGCCGAGATCCCTATATAGAGAAGCAAATCTGGGACACACTATATATATATATATATATATATTTATATATATGAAAGAGCATTGGGCCCAGTACAGTGCCTTGAGGAACACCAGTCTCCACCAGGCGTTCTTGACTGATAAAATTTAATTAATTAAAATTTTTTACCCTTTTAGCACGATTGTTCAAATAACACTCAAACAGTTTTAAAACTTGACCCCTAATTCCAAATACTGGAATTATTACAACCGAAGTTTTCCATTGTGTTTAATGTGTTTAAGCGGTTTTAGAAGATGTCTATGGATTTTAATCTGTGTACTGATGATCTTCTCCTGAGGAACAGTTGTTTTTTAAGTCGTCAAATGTTTTTATGAGTTCTTGATCACTTATAGGTTTGAGAAATAATGTTTTATTTTAAGTTAGTTTCGGGTGAAAAGTTTTGTTAGAAGGCTCAATTTTATTAGCCATTGATTTTCCAATTTCAGCAAAAAAGTTGTTAATAATATCGGCTTTTTGTTGATCATTATGTGTTTCTTCTCCTAAGCTGTTTTTTAATATTACAATTACTTTTGTTTTTAGTTTTATTTCTTACTTCCTTTATACAATTTCAAATTTTTCTATAGTCGTGACCGGAATTTCTAATTTTTGTATTATAATCATCATTTTTTGTTTTTTTAATTACCCGATTGAGAGTGTTTCTATATTTTTTATAATTTTTATTTTGCTGTTGGGTAAAGTTATTTAAAAGTTGTTTTTTTAATATATCCCTATGTCTTATGGATTTTACTAAGCCAAGAGTTATCCAAGGCTTTAGTTTCTTAAATTAATTTTTTAACAATAAGGTCTAGGTTGCATTCTTTATATAGTTATTTAAGATATTAAAAAAATTAGAATAAGAATCTTGCACATCATCTATAGAGTTGCAGGTTTCCCACGTTTCCAGAGACAAGGAGTTTTTTAAAGTTTCATAATCTAATTTCTGAAACCGTTTTTTTTTATGATAATATTTTTTATGTTCTACTGTTATTGAAATCCCCACCATATAATTATCTGTCAAATAATTCTGCAAAATAAAAGTTTTAAACGTATTTTTCCCAGTACTTTCTCTCACAAAAATGTGGTCAATAAGGCTCATGCTATTTTTGACTACTTGCGTCGGAGTATTTAAACAAGAAAAAAATCCTCTACTATTCATAAGACTTAAGTATTCGTTTACAAATTTGTCTGTATTTAGAAATAGGTTTATGTTTATATCTCCTATGAATATATCAATATTGTTTATTTTCAAGCCATTTAAATATAAATCGAGGTCTGATAAGAATATCGGTACACTTGTGGACAGTGGCCAGTTAACCCAACTGAAAACGTTATTTACTAAAATCTGGAGATGTATTAAGTTAATTTCGGATATTTTTATGATATTTGATTCGAAAGTTATCCTCTCCCTTACAAATGCAATAAGACCATCATTTTTATTATAATTTGAATTAATATATATAAGGCTGTAACCATCAATATGAAAGAAATGTATGTCTGTCTCTTCTAAAGCAAAGGTTTCAGACAAGACTAAGCAGTCAACATTCTTTAGTTTTATGTAATGTAAATATAGAATCAACATCATCATAACTTTTTCTCAGTCTCCTGATACGGACTTGCTCTGTACATCCTAGCACAGCACGCCGGCTCAACCTCCCTCTCCACCTCACTTAAAAAATCCAAGCACAGAAATAGAAATATGTATATATTTGTAAGGACCCCCTAATATGTCTTTACTAAGGTTGGTAGAAGTCGAGGTAGAAATACGTTTAGTAGCAGAAATATAAAATATGTATATCAAATTGGATATATTCTTACCCCCCCTGAAAAATATCGTAACGACGCTCACGCATTTCACCAGACGTGTCACTTAGAACTAGACAAAATGTCACTAAAAGGTTCAACATGAGTATTCGTGTAGAAGGGCAATTATTTGAGCATATTTTAAAATATAACAATCAAATCACTTGATTAACATTTTAAAACGATTTTTTAATCTAGTAGATATGTTTTCTATATAAATATAAAAATTAATATTAATATTAGTTTTCGACTACCCAAATTGAAATGTATTCTTGTTCTTAAAGTTTATTTATTTGCAAATTAGACTTATGCGCCACATTGGTTCGAAATATTGATTAAATTTAAAACATAATTTTCTCTAAGAAGTCCGGAAATAGTTCGTGTGTTCGTCTTATCACTAAATTCCAAAACTTAACACGCTTTTCAAAATCTTCATAACGCACCTCTTGATTTCATGTAATATGAAATAGATTATATCTCTATTTTTTTGTGGCCATGCTTACTGTAGATTATGTTGATGATAATCATGTTAAAATCTTAAACTTATATCATTATTTTATCTGTAACAAACTTTACATGTATTTTGTTTTATAATCCTATATTGTTTGAATTAATTTTAGATAATAAAATACTTTTGTTTTACTGGCAGCTACTAGGGCTACTTTGATCCACTTGACTAAATTAGTAAATTTTCAAATTTTAAAACTATTTAGGATAGTTATAAAACGTGTTTAATAAAAGTTGTAGACTTTTTTATGATATGCGAAAGTAAAAAAAATATTCAGGGTGTGCGATTTAAAAAAAGAACGAAAAAAATGTAGAATAAATATGTTAGAGCTTGATATTTAAATTTGTACACCCTGTATGTGATATCTTCAACGTTACGACAACAATTTATTTCATGCTAATTATATACAGAAGCAAAATATTTTATTTTTAGTTGCACAAATAGGCGTCATATCGCTAAATATATATGTGCATCTAATTTGACTATTTTTGTTAAAGGCAAATATTTAAAAAAAAACTATCAACTGAAGCCATATAATATGTTTAACAGAAAAGTCTTAAAATTTCATGTAGAATCAAATCAAATACAGAATGTACCATTTAAATAATAAAACTTTTCGTTGCGCCACTTTTTTTAAGCACCCTGTATAATGAAAATATTTTTAAAATGTGCGCAACTTATATATGTATACCATAGCAGTACAGTTTGTTTCCAAATTTTACCTATTCGGCGTAAATATTCTTTTTTCATTCTTTAACTCATCCGGTACATTATTTTACTTTTTTATCATTTTCAATATTGTAAACGTATTGTATGTCGCGTGTTATATATCTAGTTTCAATTATTTTTTATATAAAAAATTACCATATAAAGATTTGAGAAACTGTAAAAAATCAAAATTGTTTTACTGAGAAAAACGGATTGGAAATGTCTATCTAATGTTTTAATGTTTTTCTTTGTGACACCAACTCCAACTCCTAGTTTAATAATTTCAACTTTAATCTTATGTTGCAATGTTGTAAAGTGAAAGGAAGTTTTTAAAAAAACTGATAAAAATGAATAATTTTGCCATTAGTTAAACCTTTTTTAGATTACTGCCTCGAAACTTGAATTGTCAATTCTCAAATGTATCGTAAATAATGTATACGTATATATGCAACTGTTTGCCACAGTATCTGTATACTGCATCTCTTATTTCACCCCAATTTTAAAATATAACAAATGTTATGTATCTCACACAACTAACTTCAATAGCGAACATGTGCGCTAGAGAGAACACTTGTAAAAAAGCACAATTAAAAATGTTTCCGCTTCATTCTTTACCAATTCATTTTTGCGAACGCAATTAAAGTGCATTCAGCATTCATCTCCCGGTGGAATCAACCCTCCATGTCGAGGGTACACTCCGTTCCTAATTAAATAATTGTAACTTTACCATAACTTGGCGCTAATAGTGACGTTGCATATGCAGGGGTGAGCTAACCAGATTTTAATGGTTTTCTCTGTAGTGTAAGGGCTAATAATTTTTCTTTTATCCCTAGATAAAATGCCGATAACTGAGATTGGTTTTAGTATCATATAAATCTTGACTAGGCAGAGTATCAAAAACATCGCTTGCTCAATAACGCAGCAAGGGAAGGGGTCTGGGGGGCGCTTCTTTCTAGGTACCACTATGAGAATGGTGCTACTTGTCACACTATTTATTAGTCAGTATTAAAAACGAGTTAACTAAGTAATTAAAAAAAAAACAATTATTTTCTCACTTTGAAGCAGGATAGGCGAGATAATTTCCCTAGTCGACTTGTTTCCAGAAGTCAATATTTCGAAAACGAGTTAAGAGATTTTGATAAAGTTTGAAAAGCTTGCATTTATAGTTAGCGATTCGTTTTGATTTAGTTTACACTGGATCATATTTCAAGGAGTGGTTAAAAGAGATACGTTAAAAAAACTGTATTGGCGTTCCGTATTTCTTGATGTATTTTCATTTGCATCTTTAAGTGTTTTTTTAATTTTTTGCACGAATATTTTTTTACACAATATGGCTAGTTAGAAATAGCTATTAGCTGCTGCCTTGGTTGACATTGAACACAATATAAATTAAATTTGTTTTATTATAAGAAATCATTGTTCAGAAAAAAAATCATAAATCATTTTAGCTGTTCACAAAATAGATAAATCGAGGTAAGTCTCTGAATAGTGAAGGAATATAAATCAAGAAATTATGGATAAGGTCATTTCTAGAAGATATTTTTCTCATGCAGTGTTTTGTTACATTTTTTTTTTAAGAAGTATTAATTTAAATTACTCGTTTATTATGATAGTTTCTTTATATTATACTACATTCTGGTGCAAATTATGGAAGAATGTCGTACGATAATAACGAAAAAGATAAAAAAAACTTTTCAGAATACTTACTACAAAAAAAAAAGTTTATTGAAGAAATGGGAAAGGCTCTGCTTTCTGACTTTTCACATTCCGTATGATAGGTCAAGATATAATATAAATGAAAATAGCTCGCTAAATGCTAAAAAACGTTTGGTCATTTTCAAAATACAGATTAATTACAGAAAGCTGATAAACATTTTTATTGTTCGTTTTAATGAACAGTTTATTTCAGTATAAAATTAATTAGATCTTTTTAGAAAGAACTAATAAGCATTTTTCACCATATTTGCAAATATTTGTAAATTTATATAAAAGCAATAGACGATACTGATCTGGCGAGTTTGGAAGTTGGAGTTGGAGCCATTTTTAAAAATTTTAAAAAGTAATTTCTGGGCCTCATTTTGTATCTTTAGGTTATTTTTCTGTGGTCTGCTTTTGCTAATTGAGAAACGAATGAACATTTACAGTTTTGAACTTTTTCTCAAATATTTAAATATATGTTTTTCTATACATTTTATGTTTTAACTTCGGCGTCTATATGGGTAGAGGTAAAATTACATGGTAAAAAGGCATGTGGTATAAACCTTCAACATCAAATATAGGGCTTTATAATACTGAACCCTTAAGTCATTTAGAAGACCTTCTTCAACATAATTTTTACTTACGACTTTACGTTGTTCCTACATGAAACATAACACGGCAATGTTTCAACGCTAACGATGACGCAAAAACGTAACATTTTATTCCAAATTGCATTAAATGATCTAGTTTAGTTAATTTATTTAAAAAGAAACTTAAACTGTTCATACAAAGACAGAGAAACTGTACTATTTTCAGCTAATGTTGGGGCACTGCAGATAAACGTCTGTCTACTGAGTTATTTATACTTATTTTTTAATATAGAAATTTTGTGTGACCTGTGTCCACATTTATATTTCAATTTCGGTTCTAAAATAATAGGACATTTATTATTATTTATTACTCAGATAAAGTAAGTCTGAGAACCAATAGTTTTTGCCCACCCAACCGAAATAGTTTGTAAACCTAAAAATGGCATGAACTGGGAAACGAAATTAGGCATTACATTTGTTTGTATATAATTGCCTAGTATAATCGATAATGGCTAAGAAAGAACGTTTGTTTTTTACAACAAGTGTTAACTTTAAATATAATATGCTTTATTAATTCATGTATCTACCATGTTTTCAGTGGGACATAAATTCGCTTAAGATGCAATGTTTCAACAATAGCAAGAAATACTTCAAAGATTATAATACACAAAAATCAATAAAATTGTAATCCATCCTGCAAGTGCTTACAGTGCTATTAGTGGGCAGTTACTACAGACAATACTTGACCGTTAAATTCCTTTTAATTCCAATAGACTAAAAATATTCCATTTTCCTCGGAAAAATGTATACAATATGAATAATAAAAAATTATGTTACTAACTCATCAAGAAAATTGCAAAACAAATTAAAAAGAATGAAAAAATGGGAAGTTAGCATATTTAGTTCGAGACGTAGCCCAATTAAATTCCCTACAAAAAAACTGATCGAAGGGATATATCTGTCTTCAAGGGTTTAGGAGAGTAGCACAGACTTATGCAATGTTATGAAAGCTCATTTTCAAATTAAGATTTTGGTCATTATTGCTGGTACATTTAGAATAAATAACCTTGTCAATTTTTTCATGTTTTTTCAAATTCCGATTTCCATTTTTATAGTACAGGAAATGGTCATGCACTAGTTTTAGAAAATCACAACTTAAGAAACTTGATGTCTGCTCTGTAAATTAGACGGAAACTATTTAATAAACTGCCCCTTTCCATTCAAATGCTTAATCAACAAAAGCACTGTTACAAATTAATTATTAGGTAATGTTGATTAGTACAGTACAGTACAGTACAGTAGGTACAGGAGTTTCTTTCCGATATATTTTAGGAATATTTTTTTGAGAGACTTAATATCATTACTGTGTTGCCAATTTTGAATTCTTAATAATAACTTTATTTTTATAAACGTATAGTTTTGCATACTGTAATAATTTGTTTTAAGATTAGGTTAATTTTAAATCTTCCTATATTTAACATTTATTTTTACGAAAAATCTGTATTTGATTGACATGCATATCCACTGCATATTAGTTGAAGTACAAATAAACGTATTATTACCATTATTACTATTCATAAAAATATTAGGTTAGGGAAAAGTCGAAATGTGATCAATTCAAATGAAAATTTATATGCGAATTTTTGAATTAATATACATTTATATATTATTTTAAAGAATAATAATCACCAAAATTCAGTGGCGGCTCGTGGGTTTAAGAACAGTTGAACCAGCGTACCTAGGTGCATAGCTTCGTAGGTAAAAACCAGCGCCCTGAACGCGAAAATTTTTCGGGGTACCACGCCCAAAATGCCTATTTTTTTACCTTTTTATGATGTTAATTATCCATAGCTTTGGAATGTTTTTTAATACTTAGGGGCAATATAAATTTATAAAATTTTAAATATATTTTTTGTTCTTAAAAAACAGGTATGTACCTATATTTAAAAGCTAATTTCGTTCCGATTGGATCGATGCAAAACTGCTTCCGCCTCCGATGATCCGAACGCACTAATTAACATAAAGCAACTGCCGTAAACTAATCTAAGCGAATTTGTTTAAGTGCGGGACACCAAAGAAAACCGGGCGAAATCAATCGGTTTAGGAAGGTCGGCCAAGAAATCTCTTTAAACCAGTGGTGTCCCGTCGTTCTTTAAATAATATCGGACTCCTTTTTGACTATACGCACTTCAGATAATTAAAAAATGTAACTATGCTTAATGAACCTTTATCTATATTTGTCTGTTTTCTTTCGTGTACCGCACTTCTATATCTCTTTTGTGTTGCAAAAACGCGAACTTTCGAATTTTAAAACCTATAAATATATTTTTTCTTGAGTTCTGTCATTAACGGTTCCCGGGCTACTGCCTACGTCCACTATTACTGGACCACCCAGTATAGTGATACACGATTTACACAGATTTTACAAGGGCAGCCAGTATCAGATCCAGTCAACGAGATTTATCAAAATTTTAATTTATGCAGTTCGACTTTGGGCTACTCGGGTATGCCAAAAGTGGCCGTCTGTCTCCGTTTGTCTTATTACTTTATACAGGGGCCGTCATTGTGAAGGACTATACAAGGCGTTTCCTAATTGCGTGCTGATAATAAAGGGGGTGTTTTTATGTCCTAAAAGTCTTAACTTTTGAGATACAGGATGGTAAGGTTTAAAAAGAAAACATTTTATTTCATCCCAATTCTGATGCTATTGTAGATAACTGCATGAAATTTGATATACGTCTTCTATGCATTAAGGAGCGTACGGATTTACCCAGGTTAATTACATATGCACGCCACTGGTAGAAATTTCAAAAATTAATTGTTAATAAAAAATTCCCTTTTATGCATAAAAGACGTGTATCAAATTTCACACAGTTATTTATCTATAATAGCATCAGAATTAGGATTTAAAAAATATGTTTTTTTAAAACCCTGTATCTCCAAAGTTAAGACTTTTAGGTTCATATTAAACTTTTTTTAAAAAATGTCCAAAAATCGCCCCCCTTTAACATTAGCACGCAATTAGGAAACGCCCGGTATAGTACTTCACAATGACGCCCCCTGTACAAAGTAATATGACAGACGGAGACAAACGGTCACTTTTGGTATACCCGAATAGCCCAAAGTCGAACTGCATAAGTTAAAATTTTGATAAATCTTGTTCACTGAATCAGTGCTGGCTCCCTTACTATAACTACATTGATATATTAATTTTGGAAAAATATGAGTTCTGTAGTTTTTCAAATACTAATTGCAATATTAGATATTTTTTGACACACTGTATTGAGCAGAAAATTAATTATTTTGAAGCAGTTTATTGACAGCTACTTTACGAACAATTTTACAAAATATACCAAAAAAACTAAGCCATTTTTGAGGTTGACGGCTGTGATTCTAATGGTTCGATTCCTTCTAAATCGTTGTCTTCCTCTGAAAATGATGAGGTTTCGTCGTCACTACTTGAAGATCCCAGTGTGATAACTAAATCATCAATAACCGTTTCAATTTGGCCATCTACTTCCCAGTATTTATCTTCAATAGAACTAACATACGATTTCCAATTTTCAGCCGATATTGAGTCAATCACTTCTAATGTTATTTTATTTAAATCTTTAATTGAAAGTTCACCGGTGTTGCGTTCTCGAATATATTTTTTACTCCTGCCCATGCAAGTTCAATAGGGTTCAGGTCGCACATGTATGAAGGCAGCCTTAAAAGTGTATGATCGAGGTTACGTGAAAGACCGTCAATTTTATACTTTTTTTCTCTAGGCTTGTTGGCTGATATTACTTCATATAATTGATATTTTCTCCATGTTGGATCACGTACAAGATTGTTCGATTTAAGCCAGGGTATCATATGAGCTTTTGTAGACTATTTAGTTGGCATTTTTTCTTCTACGTGAGAATGATAGACGCATTATCCATTACCTGACTGATTTGGAAGGAATGTTAGGTAGAAGCTTCTCGAGCAAACACTTTTCAAAATTATCTCTATTCATCTGTCCATGATAATCTCCAGTTGTTAGTCCCGAATGAAAAACTAAAGCAGCACCTGGAACAAATCCGGCTTCTGAACCAGCATGAACTATAATAAAGCGACTACTAGAGCGAATTCCCTGAACAACACCTGTAAGGCTTTCACTTTGCCAGCATTTGTTCACTGCCATATCATTATCTACCCAGGTTTCGTCTAGATACATAATATTGCGTCCTTCTTGCCTATATTGCCTTACAGTTGATAGATATTTCACCCGTCAGTGAAAAATATTTGGTCTCTCAATGAGCAATTTTCGTTTATTTTGGCACTTGCGCCAAACAAAACCATTTGATCGTAAAAGCCGATTTAAGCTTTATACCCGTACGGAAAATTTATTTTGTTCTTTACAGCACGAAGTAGGGGTTTGCAGGTCGGAACCTTCTTCAAGTTTATATAAAAATTCTCTTTTGTTCGTCGAATTACTTGAAAATCACCATCGTCAATTTTATCTTTGTATGGAAAGGTGAAGTAGAACATGAGCGATCATTATGTTCTGTTTGAATTTTCCTTACACTACTTTCCGAAACAGCAGTGTAAAATGCAGCGCGTTCTGTTCGATTTTGAATTGGAATAGTCAAACTATTATTTTCAGCTTCTCTAGTACAGGCCTCTATAACGCTCGCAATAACTTCACGTGCACCGCTTCGAATTGTTTTTCCTCTTTTGATCGCTTATCGTTACTCCGAAATAATAATTCAAATTCAACGCGACGGATTTATATATAAATGAAAACAAATGCTCGAAATGTATAGGCGCCACTGAAAATAGCTAGAACCTTCTAGCGGCAAGTGCACGGAGACTCTAGGCACATCCCAATTACAAGTGGCCAGTGCGAAATTTACTAAACCCTCGATTAATTTTTCGTACCGCTTAGCTGGCGCACTTTATAGGTGAAGCGGCAAACTATTACAACAAATAAAATAACATAAAATTTATTTGCGTACACAAATTTTACTTTTCCGCTTGCTTAGGACTATGAACCTTTATTTTAAGGACTTTCGTGTCCCACACTCTACTGCTGACTGTGATTCCTTAACGGGTCGCTCTTATGAAAAGGTGTTCAGCGTGCTACCTTTTTAAGTCATTATTATTTTTTGGGTATATAATGCACTAGTTCTGATAGAAAATAGTGGTAAAATTTAGTAAATAATGTGAATATATATAAAACATACTATATTTTTATAATAGAAATGTAGATTATAAAATGCTTAATATTTTAAAAATATTGTTATTTTTAAATAAATTGATTGTAAAATGTAGGTGAAGCGGCGCTTCACTCGCGTCCCCTGGCGAGCCGCCACTGCCAAAATTTGAATCCGTCGGAAGAATACAAAATTGTGCAATTTTCATGTAAAAGTCATTGTTTCAGATTTCTCATTGTTTTTTATAGAATATTACTATAACGAGATTTTTCGTGTAAAACTGATAACAGAGAACTAGACACTAATTACCTTGAAAAACTGTTTCTGTTATATGACGGACTATGGCTCTCTTAATACATTTTTTGGTCAAAAAACTTGGGTATCAATTGGACAATTTTCGAGCTATGGTCCGACAATGAGCCAATTTTGGGGTTTATAGAAATACTACAGATAAGAATAACTCATTTAACTGTTAGCACACTATATACAATTTAATTTCTAAAAAGTCTAGATAATATTATTATGTATAGTCTAAAATTACATGCAGGCTGTTGATGATTTGACAGTTCATTTCTGGACTTCGTCACACTTTTTTGTATATTTAAGTATAATAAATAACGACTATAAATGCTCACAATATGTTTTATGTTAAGTACCCAGTAATATATTTATCTATTTGTAAAGAGGATTGTATTTATTAAGGAGTAACTAGAGTGGATTCAAAATATTTGTAGTTAATTAACCAAAAGAGCACCAGAGTCTAATGCAAGGTATTGATCAAGTCCCCAACTACTGAGTGAGATTGCTCTTATAAAAATCTAAAAAAAATATCCGCAAATCATCCGTTTTGGAGATCCAGGGTCTAAAATTATATTTTTTTTTATATTTATATTTTTAAATTCCTTTTAAACCATACAAATATATACATTTACAATTTTTTAGGCGTTAGTTGAGAATTGCGAGGTATGATTTCATCCAAATATTATTTTTTAGGTTTAAAAAATTGCTAAGATATCGACATAAACCTTTTTTAATTGGTAAAAATGTTCGACTACAAAAACTATTTTAAAACATTCAGTATGGCTAATGGCTTTTAGAATATTCGTTCAATTTGTGGAAAAAAAAACGTTTTGTAAATTTTACGGAAAACTACGGTTCTCGAAATAATAGGAAATTATCATTACCTACACCAAAATTTTAAATTACCAATATTATTAAAACAGTAGTTTTTTTTTGAAAAATACATAGAAATTCTTTTGCTGAATGAATATTCTAAGCATGAAGACAGGTGCTTAAAAAATCAGTGGCGACAAATATCTCTAGTCATGCCTAATTAAATATAAAGATTCATTTTTATACTTTAAGTTACTTAGAAACAGTTTCAACATTCTACATTCCAAAACAATTTGCGGAGGCATGTTAATATAACATGCAACAAAAAAATGAATCTTCTTGAGCAGAGGATGATAACACTTGACTAATACCTTGTATGACAATGATCTTGTTTTGGCTAATTAACTACGTTGCAAATTCAAAATTATAATACTGTATACTTAAAATATACCTAGTCCGCCCATTCGCGAACATTATATTTGTTTAGTATTGAAATAAAAGAAAAGAAAATTATTAAATTCGTAAAAAAGTTTGACACAAAGTCAAAAATTCAACAATCTATATAGCTTGCATACATATTTGGTTTAGACACCTTAGAGATCGATTTTCATCATTTGTGTGATGTAATTACATAATCTATATCTATACTAATATATAAAAGACTTAGTTGACTGACTCACTCATCACGTGCCAGCTCAAACCGCTCGAGGTAAAAGGCTGAATTTTGGCATACAGGTTGATTTTTGGGTGTAGAGGTTCGATAAGAAGGGTTTTTTCAAAACTCAAATTCCAAGAGGGTCAAACCACCCTTTAAATATTACAATATTTTTTATTTAAAAAACGGTCAGTTTTTCGGAAAAACGCTTGAATACGTGTTTTTAAGTTTATTTTTTTACGTATTTTAATATTTTTTTTTAAAATTCATTTTTTTACAGGGTGTTCTCAAAAGGGTGAAATTACCACTTAAGTAATACAATATTTTTTTTATTTAAAACTGGTTAGTTCTCGAAAAAACGCTTGAACATGTTTTTTTAAATTTATTTTTTACATATTTTAGAATTTTTAAAAAATTTATACAATGTGTCCAAAGAGGTAAAACCATCCCTTAAATATTATAATATATTTAATTTAAAAAACCGTTAGTTATTCGGAAAATGCTTGAACATAATATGCTTTATTCTTTATTTTTTTGCATATTTTAAATTTTTTTAAAAACCAAGGGTCCAAGGGGCTGAAAACTACCCCTTTAATATTATATTTTTTATTTAAAAATCAATTAGTTATTCGGAAAAGGCTTAAATACGTGCATTTTATTTTATTTTATTATATATTTTAAGATTTTTTATAAATTCATGCAGGGTTTTTGAAAAAATCAGATCATTGATTAATTTTTGCGATCACTGGGCTGGGCTTGTGCAAACAGCTTGATTTTAGAGTGCAGAGGTTCGATAAGAAGGGATTCTTCGAAACTCAGTTTCCAAGGGGGTGAAACCACCCCTTAAATGCTTATAGTGGACTCGAAGGTTCTCAAAATAAAACCGCGTCTTGGATTAAAGAACGAGCTGTATTAACTCCAAAGAATAGCACATCAGATGAAATAAATCTATCTTTATTGGAAAAAATTACTGCTCCACAATTAACATACTACTTAATAGTTGTAGTTATAGACCAAGAAAATGCGGTTAATTATCCTGTCGAGTTCTTTCATTCTCTAAAACCTTCAGGAATCCCTCCTCATGAGTTAACTTTAAAAGTGGGGGTACCAGTGATGCCTATTCGAAATTTAAAACCACCAAAATTGTGTAATGGTCTGGCTCTGGTCTGGGAGAAACAGATTTTAAACGACGTATCCCTTTAATTTCTTCAGACTATCCTTTTTGGTTTAAACGTGTACAGGGTGTCCGGATTTGGTTGCAAAAGCAGGGTATCCCGCTTATTTTTAAAGATAGAACCTTGCGGTTTTCATGAACCTGAGCTAATTTTTGTGAAGCCGTAAACAAAATTTTCATAGCCTTCTTCGTTTATGAGATACAGGGCGAAATAGAAAATTTTGCATTTTGGGACTCCACTCGTATCTCGGTTATCCTTTAACTTAACGCAAAGGGAAAGATTGCTGCTTATGCAGTTTTTTACGCTATATCCAGTGGCGTAGTCATATTTTTCATTTGAGTTGTTATTTTTTAGATATGACCCAAAGTTGTGTTTTTTTAAATGGGACACCCTGTATATTTGTCCAGAAACTGATTTGTCCTTTAAAAAGCTTCTCAAAAATATATAATAGTATGAGTCTATTTTAATAAACAACAACAAAAATCCTAATTTTTATAATTATCATCCCAAATTTTTGCTGCCTTTTATTTAAAGTCGTTAACAATATCTACATCCTAACAATAAATCAAAATAAATATGTAATTAAATCTATTTATCAAAATATTTATTGACAATTTCGCACCAAAAAAGTACCACCTACCTAGATTTATGTAACACAAGAACAAAACAGTAATAAATTATTATGTAACAAGCCTTTCAGCAAAAATCAACTGTCGTATAAGAACTACAGTAACCAAGGAAATCAAAAGAACTGTTCAAACTGATTTCCATTTTGTTCTATGCATGCTTCGCACAATTTTCGTATTCGTTTTAGGGAATTAAGCAAAATAACGGGATGGTTTTGTAAATAGCGAAAATTTTCTCTTATTGCATTTCCTAAATCTTGGACATTATCATAGTGGTCTTTGTAAATTCTATTTCCCAGATATCCCCATAGAAAGAAATCTAAAATCGACAAATCTGGGGACCTAGGGGGCCATCTTATAGGTCCATTTGTTCCGATCCATTGATTGGTAAAATTGTTGTCCAGAAATAATCTCGTCATTCCAGAATTGTGTGCAGGAGCACAGTCCTGTTGAAAATAAATTTCGTTAATTTGCGCTAGAGGAACATCGTCAAGTAATTCAGGTATAGCTGCCTCTAAAATTTCTATATAGCGATTGGCTGTTAGATTTGCCTCAAATATATAAAATTTTATATGTGTTCCTAATATGAAGCAGGACACATTTAGACCAAACCTGCCCAGCTGTCTTTTGGCAAATATTTGGTGTTGATTTTCCTGGGACCAGAATCTACTATTGTGCCTATTGAGTATACCAGAATTAGTGAAATGTGCTTCGTCTGACCATATAATCTTCCTTTCAAAATCTCTAACCATATCGCATCTTTCTCGAAACCAATTGCAGAAGACTACCCGACGCTCTGCATCCCCTGGCTGTAAGTTCTGCACGAGCCTAAATTTGTATGGGTGGTATTTGTGCTTTTTTAGAATTTCTTGAACTCTAGTTTTTGGAATCCCTATGCTCTTTTCACTGGCCCTACAAGAGTTTGTAGGGTAAGCTTCTGCATTAGCCAAAACCGTAATTGCCTCAGCCTCCCGATTTTCTTTATTATATGTTTTCGTACGAGGTTTGATAAATGATCCGTGAATAAGTAAATTCTTTTTTATCCGATAAAAAGTGGATATATTAGGTTGCCTCCTTTCTGGATAACTAAATAAAAATTAAGCAGTAGTATTTTAACATACCTAAAAATTAACTATTTACCTGTTAAAATACATCTCAGAAGCCGCTTCAACATTTTCATTACTTAATATAAAACAAGCTAACATCGTACTTTTCATAATGTTCGAAAGTTTGCTTTCTACCATAATAATACAAATATATTTTTACACAATAAATAAATACAAAAAACTAGCGCTATATTTTATATACGCATACAAAATTGGGAAATGTCATTTGCTTCCAAGAAAACAAAAGAAAACGGCATTATAAAAATTAGAATTTTTGTTCTTGTTGATTAAAATAGACCCATATTATTATATATTTTTGAGAAGCCCTTAAAAGGACAAATCAATTTCTGGACAAATATACAGGGTTTCCTATTTAAAAAAACACAGCTTTGGGTCATATCGAAAAAATAACAACTCAAATGAAAAATATGACTACGTCACTGGATCCACCGTAAAAAACTGCATAAGCAGCAATTTTTCCCTTTGCGTTGAGTTAAAGGATAACCGAGATACGAGGGGTGCCCCAAAATGCTAAATTTTCTATTTCGCCCTGTATTTCATAAACGAAGAAAGCTATGAAAATTTTGTTTACGGCTTCATGAGTTTCACTAAAAATTAGCTCAGGTTCGTGAAAACCGCAAGGTTCTATCTTTAAAAATAAGCGAGATACCCTGCTTTTGCAATCAAATCCGGACACCCTGTACAGTTTCTTTTAAAGCTTTGTTTCACCGTGACAATTAACAAAGCTCAAGAGTAACCCTTAAAAAGAGCTGGAGTAGACTTGCGCTTCGATTGTTTTTCCCATGGTCAACTCTATGTCGCATGCTCTAGAGTAAGTTCGCATAGTAAAAAAAAAATAAATATAAAATAAATAGCAAATTTGCAATACAAAAACTAGTGTTGAAAGGTCTCGGTCACCAGACAATCATTTAAAACAACTATATAAATCGGTGCAGTACAACTCTCTCACGAACTTCCTGAATAATTTGGTTTAGTGTCTTAAATATAGAGATATTTCCATGTAGCCCACAATTGCCCTCCCTTCTGTTCGGCCATAGCTAGAAAACCGCCCGATCGAGCCTCTCATTTTCTTGCAAACATAAGTTAAGGCAATCATGAATCAAAAGATATTAAAAATTCAGTTTGACCAAAACCCTTTTCCAATATAACTAATGCCTGGTCCTTTATACCCCATTTCATTTTTATATATTCTTATTTATTCTCCGTTATGACTCTGCTTTAGTTTGTGGTCTGAGATACAACGCCTCTGCGAGAAAAGGGTCCCAAAACCCCTTTGTCGCTCTGGCATAATCATGAACATCTGATTAGACGCAATCGAGAGTAACTTGCCCTTTGGCTGACTAGGTTTTATCCAGATGTACAGAACATTGTCACTTTCTACCCTTCCGGTGAAAGGGGTTGCGCCAGCGAGCTCGTCCCCATGTTTATTATGACACCCGGGGAGCATGTTGTTTCCTTATAAACGGTTTTTACGACTGTAATCCGTCTTATTAGGCTATAAGATAATAACAGAAGGTGTCATTAAGTTACAGAGTAGTATTTTGGTTAATGGATGTTTACAGGTATTCAAAAAAATTTAATATAACCAGAATAAATTGGGGACCTTGTAAATAGGAGTATGAAATATTTAAAGTGGTGTTTTAAAATATTGTTATAATATATATATATATATATATATATATATATATATATATATATATATATATATATATATATTGATCTTTTGTATTCGTTATATAATATATACAGTGTAAATACATAATATATGATATATAATTTTCTCAATTAATTTAAATAACTAAACGCTATATTTTCTATATATTTCTTTTTGAGCACCCAATATAAAGTTTGTATGGTCTATACAGCATAGTTCAAGACATTTATCGTTAAGAGACCACCTATTTTGACTTTGTGCCAGTAAAATGAGGTGGGTTTTTCCTTAGCATTATAATGAAAATTATACCTATTGACATTTCTATTTTTGTGGAATGTTGCTTTGTCAGTAAATAACACAGCAAAGTCAGCAAATCTTGGTTATCTTTGTTGTTGTGCCCAGTGACAAAAATCTTGTGGGCCTTATTTCAACCAATGAAATTAATCTGTTTAAAATACTAATTTGAATTGTCAAGTAATACTGTTACTTGAGTTTTGTATTAAAAACTAAGTACAGTTTCTATTGTAAGACGCAAAGATGAATTTTAATAGACAAAAAAATATTGATATGATTCATGTGTTACGAGCAAGAGCAAGGAATTGTTTTTTAGCGATAAGACTATATCACGAAAAGTATTCTGATAGAAGACAACCATACAGAAGCGCTTTTGAAAGCCAAACCTGTTAGCGCTAAACTTAAACGTTATAGAAGACTTACATCTGCTCAAGAAGAATTGCAGGGAAAACAGAGGTAAGTAAAACCACTGTTCTACGAATTCTAAAAAAATCAATCTTTACCCATACCACATTCAACTTTTTCAAGAAATGTATGTAGATGATTATCACAGGCAATTTTTGTAACTGTGCATAACAACAAAATCAGGGAGAGCCAAGATTTACTAAGTGTGTGTTATTTACTAACGAAGCAACATTGTCAATAGACATAATTTTCATTATTACGCTACTGAAAATCCTCACTATATTTGCTTAACTAGTCAAAATAGGTGCTCTCTTAACGTCTGGGGTAGAATTGTTAGAAATTTTGTCATTGGTCCACATTGTTTTTGAAGAAAGGTTGACTCCACACCGATATCTCTAGTTTTTGAGGGAAGATTTTAGAACACTCATATTAAATCCCTATTGACGAATATCAAATATGGTTTATGCATGACGGTGCCTCAGTTCACCGTACGGCTGGTATTCGTGCATAACTTAAAACAATTTCAAGAACGCTGAATAGGAAGAGGAGGAGCGACTCGTGGCCGCCTAGATCCCCTGACTTGACAAAAATAGTCTTTTTTCTTTGGGGCTTTGTTAAAGATTAAATGTATGAAACACCTCCGACTACAAAAGAAAATATGAAAGAAAGAATCCAAAGTGTATTTTATAATATTAAT
This sequence comes from Kuschelorhynchus macadamiae, assembly GCA_030620095.1. Classification (NCBI taxonomy): domain Eukaryota; kingdom Metazoa; phylum Arthropoda; class Insecta; order Coleoptera; family Curculionidae; genus Kuschelorhynchus; species Kuschelorhynchus macadamiae. The sequence goes on along the minus strand of JAUTXW010000061.1, from coordinate 460,557 downwards.
TTTAATAGATTCAGAGAAGCCAGCGTATCTTTTTAAAAACGTTTAAATATTTATGTCGAACAAAACGGTGGTCATTTGGAACTTCTAATTTAGTGGTTTTTGCCGTTTTATACGATTTGTTACTTGGTATTGTTTTTTGATTGATACCTATTATTTTTTTTATTTTTACATTCTAGTTACTCTAGGGACTTAACAACTAGTTTAAACTAGTTGCTAAGTTGTCCAAGCTAAGTCCTTGCTGTCCCAACTAGTTTTAAACAGGTTTGGGTTGATTAATTTTCGTGTATATATGTATATACATGTATATATATATATATATATATATATATATATATATATATATATATATATTATTTTTGTAGCTTGACACGTTTTTTATACACCCGTAAAAGATCGTGTGTCTAGATACGCCGTTTTTTTATATAAGATGTTATTTGGTACAAATCTTCTATAAACATTTACCAAAAAAAAGGTCTTGATCTGCCTTCTTTTTTTTTAACGAAGCGTGAAACGTATTTAAGGTAATCTAGTAAAAATTAATTTTTTAAATGTAATTTAAATCGGTATTTAGTTGTCAATTAAGTATGAAAAAATGCGGTAGATATGCAGTTATCTATACACTCGCCGATCTTTACGATTTTTGATACACTAGTAGATCTTGGGGAACTGATCACGAACCACATTTCCGCCATCAAAATTTACAGTCTTATAACAAAGCTTCTAACATTTTTCTTCATTTAGCAGTTTTGTAATAAGTTAATTGAATACACAACTAAAATATCCGAATAGTACATATTTTTGCGTTTATAACGTCACTTCACTCAAAAATCACTTCAATAAAATCAAATCTGTTAATTGCCAAAATTGCAGCATATATATGTATATACATATATATATATATATATATATATATATATATATATATATATATATATATATATATCACAGTGGCATCCTTTATTCCGGTGCCACATTGAAGCCCCCATTGTCAAATTGTGTTTATGCGTGGTACATTCTATTATCTTCGTAATAAACGTGAAATTTAATTTTGTAAATAGGGAGCCTATCAGGTTCTGGGCTTTATACACACAGTTATGTTATATTTTCCTAAGATATGATTTAATTTTTCAGATAATTGAGATGTGTATATTGCATATATTTTTTGCGTATTATCTTGTCTTGCATTTTCTTTATATTGTTATATATATATATAATTTTTTTAATCAGTTTTTCTGGGATATATATATATATATATATATAGGATATATATATATATATATATATATATATATATATATTTATTGTATATATATATATATATATATATATATATATATATATATATATATATATATATATATATATATATATATATATATCACAGTGGCATCCTTTATTCCGGTGCCACATTGAAGCCCCCATTGTCAAATTGTGTTTATGAGTGGTACATTCTAGTATCTTCGTAATAAACGTGAAATTAGTCAGATGTCACCTAATTAACAAGACATGATTAATAATCTGTTAGTTTAACAAAATTTGTGGAATTTCAAAATTAAATATTTACTGCATTTTCTTCTCTGAACAACAATGGTCACCAACATCAAACACATATAAAAAATTCCTTAATAATACTGCAATTTTGGCAATTAACAGATTTGATTTTATTGAAGTGATTTTTGAGTGAAGTGACGTTATAAACGCAAAAATATGTACTATTCGGATATTTTAGTTGTGTATTCAATTAACTTACTACAAAATTGCTAAATGAAGAAAAATGTCAGAAGCTTTGTTATAAGACTGTAAATTTTGATGGCGGAAATGTGGTTCGTGATCAGTTCCCCAAGATCTACTAGTGTATCAAAAATCGTAAAGATCGGCGAGTGTATAGATAACTGCATATCTACCGCATTTTTTCATACTTAATTGACAACTAAATACCGAATTAAATTACATTTAAAAAATTAATTTTTACTATATTACCTTAAATACGTCTCGCGCTTCGTTAAAAAAAAGAAAGCAGATCAAGACCTTTTTTTTGGTAAATGTTTATAGAAGATTTGAACCAAATAACATTATCTTATATAAAAAATGGCGTAGCTAGACACACGATCTTTTACGGGTGTATAAAAAACGTGTCAAGCTACAAAAATAAGATTCAGAAAAAATCATGAAATCATCAATTAGGTTCATGGTTTGAAAATTTAGAATATTGTTGTTAAGTTTTTTTAAACATCCTGTTCAGATAAAACATGCTCATTGCACAAATTTCGTTCATAATCTGTTAATAATTAGTTTTAATAATAATAATAGAGACCTAATTTCCACACTTCCTTAACTTTGAAAGAACAGTTTATATTATATTATTATTATTATTATTATTAATATAATGTATGGGCTATTATATAAAAGAATTATTGTTATCATGAAAATTTCGATGGAAAAAGTTAATTGAGCTTTCAGTTCAAATTTGAAATATGTTTTAGGGTTTTCTGGCGCTGACATAGAACATCCTTTATTTTCTAGATATATCTTCTTAAATCTCCTGAAAGACTATGAGAAAATGAAGTTGCAATTTCATTTGACACTCTTCGTAGAAAGAGGTATGAAAAAAAAAAAAAATTTAAACATAATTTAAAACCTTAGTAGTATGGTTTCACCAGATAATTTCAAAAAGGAATAGTGGGTCCCTAGCATAGGTCTTTTACTGTCTGCGCTTCCTCCAATATCTGCCGTTGTCCAACAACACTTTTATCTGGCGTATTATCAATGTGGCTTCGAAACGACGAAATGTACCCCGGAAACTGGTGATTGATATTAAAAAATAATGTCAATTAAAACTCTGCTCTAGAAGAAAGAAAGGGTGCTATTCGCAGATAATTTTGAAGCCCAATACTAAGGTTAATGCAGAAATTTGGCCAGTTATAATTTTTCCAATGGTCCGTTATGGTATGTTTATTTTCCAGGATCTAATAACACAAAATACAAAATTTTTAAATTAAACTAACTAAACCAGAACGTGATGTTTACCATAAACAGTTTAATTTGATTCTGTGAGAAACTTTTTTATTGATTTTTAATATACCAACGAGAAGTTTAAAAAGTTACTTTGATCTCTAATATCCTAAGCATCATTCTAAATTTCTCCTAACACAAAATACCTTTGATTCCAATAGTTTGTATTGAACTTGACTACATTTCCTCCTTCAAGCGGGTTGTCCACTTGCTCCATATATTGTATGACTTGCAAAATTTGCAGTTGAGGGTAGAAATTAGAAAAAGAAAAATAACATTATCTTAGAATTAGGTTGAAGTTATTAAATTCTAAACTCTGTTATTTCATAATATTTTTTAAAACATTCTTCCTGCCTATGGCCTTCCTCCAAAACTTTGTACTTGGATTGTCAGATTTCTTTCTAACAAAAATATTTCTGTAGGGGTTGACGGCCATTCTTAAACTTTCACCAAATCAGCTCAAGCTTTCTACAGGGTTCAGTGTTGGCATCTACCTTATTTATCCTGCACATCAATGATATGCTTTCTTCTCATCCTTCTCAATCCTATTCACAGCTCTGCTGACGATAGTGCACACCACCGAATTGATGATAGCCGTAGATTAATGACTTTATCCCTAACCGAGGACCTCATTAAAATCGTAGAATGAGGAGCAAAGAACCTTGTCCAGCTTAACGCCCCCAAGACACACTTATATTTACTATCTCACAAATTAATTCCCACCATCCATACAAACAAAAAAGAATTGTTGTGATTGGTCTAGTTGACCGTGCCATATCCTTAACGTCACCATAATACCGTCCTAAATCCCTTAATAAAGTTAAAGAGACCTTGAATGCAAATCATTTCCCAGAAAAACTGATTAAAAAAATTATCAAACAAAGGACGTACATATATTATAACAATCATAATAAGAAATACGCAAAAAATATATTGCAATACCATACACATCTCAATTATCTGAAAAATTAAAACATATCTTAGGAAAATATAACATAACTCTGTGTCATAAAGCCCAGAACCTGATAGGCTCCCTATTTACAAAATTAAAAACTAAAAGTCCTAAAAATAAAAAATCCAATCTCGTATATGAAATTCCTTGTTTAAACTGCCCTATGAAATATATTGGTATGACAACCCAACTTTTAGAAAATAGTCGTGTTAGTTAACTGGCGCAGTCGGAACGGATTTTCGGGAATCGATACATATCGATTGTATTGATTTTTTCGTTTTAATCGAATTAACCGAAAAAGAACTAATTGTTGTGACGTTGTCGGAGGTGCTTGAAGCAGAGTGAAATTTTCCGAACATCGAAAATTTCCAATCTATCGCAGAACTGTGGATTACCATCGAACAGCTGACCAACGGAGGATAGGACCAATATCGCCTGTCTTCGCAAGGACAAAGATTTGGGGAAGGACCTCAATCGCCCAACCAAAGCTTGCCTTATAGAAATGACCAGAGTTGCCCTTCAAATACTTCTGTAAGTGTAATTGATTTACTCTTGATGTCTATTGAAAATATTGTCGCGGAATTACAAGGTTTAAAAATTTCGACACCTTCAACTGACTCTGTTTCTAATACAAATTTAGAGACATAGATTTAGATTTAAATACAAACACAAACTCAAATAATATTAGTGAAAATTTAGAATCTACAAATTTAGATATCAATAATCAATCAATAAATAATTTAATTACAAGCAATATGGCTCAATTTAAGCCAGAGTACCTAAATTGTGTCCCTGTTTTTGATGGAAATCCGAATGATTTAAATAGGTATCTTTCAACTTGCCAATCACTTATCGATAGTTTTTATGATACGAATAATGCACAAAATTTTCAAAACATTTATTTACTTAACTCTATAATAGGGAAACTTACTGGCCATGAAAATTAGTTGCAAATATTCAAAATGTTGGTACGTGGGAAAGTCTGAAGGACACCCTGCGTCGTAATTTTGCGGATCATAGAGATGAAGCTTGTTTAAATAGAGACTTGGTTATGATGAAACAATTACCGAATGAAAAGCCTAACGATTTCTATGATAGAGTATTACACATTTTAAATCTGTTATGTTCATACATAGATTCACATGAAACTACTATATCTGCGAAACATTTAAAACGCGAACTATATAATGATCTTGCTCTTAAAACTTTCTTATCAGGGCTAAAAGAACCGCTTGGTACAACCATAAGGTGTATGCGGCCAGAAAACTTAATGCAAGCATTGCAATTTGTAACCCAAGAATACAATATACACTATTTTCAGAATCAAACCAAACCTAGTCCAGCAATCCCAAAAAATAGTAATTTTAGGCCCATGCAACATAATTTTAATAGTTTTCAACCCAATTTCGCAATAAACCAAAATCGGCCTTTTAATTCACAAACACCACACAACGCTTTTAGACCCAGCTTTCCAACACAACCTATAAATGTGCGCCCAAACCCAAATAGGCCACAACCAAAATATTTTTCGAACTCTCAAGTTTTCGGCAAACCTGGCAACAGAACAAACATTTTTAAACCAAACCAACAGAAACAATTACAAACACCCACGCCTATGTCGGGGATAGAGACGTCGGTCTTTAAACCCTTGCCTAGCACATCAAATTATAACCCTCCAAAACTAGTTTTTGAAGAGGTCTACAATGCCGAAACTCAAGATCTATACCAACCAGAGCAACTCTCATATGACGATAGCCAATATTGCCAATATAATCAAAATGATCAATATCCAATGACCAAAATAATTCTTATTCTTATGTAAATAATGAATATAAGGAAGCAAATGTCCAATCTGACATATATAATACCGCGCCTCTTGAACAATATTCTTATGAAGAAACAACCGAAAATAAGGAAAATTTTCGGAACCCGACACAACAAGACAAAAAGACTTAACTGAAGTAATTTCATTTAATATGTCTAATTCTAGCGAACTGTCCTATATCGTATTTCCCGAAACAAATTTAAAAATACTAATAGACTCAGGTTCGACTAGATCATTTATCGACCCAAATATTGCCAAAAAATTATATCCCAATTGTATAATTAATGACCCATTTTTGGTTTCAACAGTATTCCAAAAATCGGCTCATCAATACAGCGCTTTTATACCCTCATCAAAAATATTTAATTTACCCGTAAACAAGAATATGAAATTTTATCTCTTTAAATTCCACAATGTGTTTGACGGTCTCCTAGGACTCGACAATCTTAAACTTTTGCAAGCCAACCTTGACTATCATAAGGGATTCCTAGAAACACCTTATGCGCGCGTTAAATTGCAATTTCATAAAACACAAAATCAAATACATTGTATAACAATTCCGCCTCGTGTCGAACAAGTTATAAAAATCAAGACTTCCATAAAAAATGGTGACATAATAATACCTCATCAAAAATTACATAACTGCGAGATACCAGAGTGTTTATCAGTTGCGAGAAAAGGCATTGCGATAACAACAGTGTTAAATAACACTTGCGAGCCCGTAACGTTAGATCTCTCAGAGACGATTACCGTGGAAAAGTTTAATTCAAATGAATTACGTGAGATCGAGTTAAATAACTTTGATGACTGTCCCAAATCGAAATTAGATTTTTCTAAATTTCGCATAGACCATTTAAATGATGAAGAAAGAATTAAAATTTTAAAATTAATTCATGAATACTCGGACATATTTTATAATGAAAACGACCCGTTAACTTTCACTAGCAAAATAAAACATCGAATTAGAACGTCAGATGAGATACCGGTGTATACAAAATCATACCGCTACCCCTTTATACACAAAAAAGAGGTGGAAAACCAAATAAAAAAGATGCTAGACCAAAAAATTATACAACCTAGTAGTTCTCCGTGGAGCTCACCCATCTGGGTGGTCCCTAAGAAGGCAGATGCCTCGGGGGTGGCTAAATATAGGGTAGTTTTAGATTATAGGGGTGTAAATTTTAAGACCCTTGATGATCGTTATCCGCTGCCTAATATTACAGACTTATTAGACAAATTAGGCAAATGCCAATATTTTACAACCTTAGATTTGGCTAGCGGATTTCATCAAATTCAAGTACACGACAGTGACATTGAAAAAACGGCGTTTAGCACCGAGAATGGGCACTATGAATTTTTGCGAATGCCATTCGGGCTGAAAAACGCCCCCGCAACGTTTCAGCGGGTAATGGACAACATTCTTCGCGGAATTTAGAACGAAAAATGCTTAGTATACCTAGATGACATAATAGTCTTTTCTACATCACTTCAAGAACATTTAGAACGATTAAAAAGTGTTTTTCAGCGTCTACGTGAGTCTAATTTTAAAATCCAATTAGACAAATCGGAATTCTTGCGAAAAGAAGTAGCGTATCTTGGCCATGTAGTCACAGCTAATGGCGTTAAACCAAACCCGGACAAGATAGAAGCTATCAAAAAATTTCCGATTCCTAAAACAACGAAACAGATTAAGGGTTTCTTAGGATTGTTAGGGTATTATAGGTGATTCATTAAGAACTTCGCGGGAATAACAAAGCCACTTACTAAGTGTTTAAAAAAAGGTGCCACTATAGAAGATAATAAAGAATTCTTAGAATGTGTCGATATGTGTAAAAATCTGCTAGTAAATGAACCTATACTACAGTACCCAGACTTCTCAAAACCCTTTAACTTAACCACAGATGCAAGTAACGTGGGTATTGGGAGTGTCCTCTCGCAGGGTGTAATTGGACAAGACCTGCCTGTAGCGTACGCATCAAGGACACTGAATGATTCCGAAAGGAATTATTCGACAATCGAAAAAGAGCTCCTGGCAATCGTCTGGGCCACCAAGTATTTTCGTCCGTACATATTTGGCAGAAAAATAAATTTAATAACTGACCATAAGCCACTTCAATGGCTTTTCTCCTTAAAGGATCCTAGCTCTAAATTACTAAGATGGCGAATTAAACTAGACGAATACGATTACAACATAATATACAAAAAGGGTAAATTAAACACAAACGCCGATGCTCTTTCTCGAATTGAACTGCATACAAAAGAGACAACGGAAGACTTCCCACTAAAACAATATATCGAAGAATTTAACCGAGAATTACAAGAAAACCTAAGGGAAGAAGAAAATCTAGACCAAATGTCTACCGTAGCACAAGCTGATGATAATGACCTCGCACAGGTCAATGATATGAGAGCACATAAATCAGCTGACGACAAAACACCTGATGAAAATATGACAGTACACACCAACGAAAGCGAAGATCCTATAGTAGGAATCCCCATCTGCGATATTCCCGTAAATTATGGTTCTAACCAAATAATTATTTCTTCAGTACTGCATTCCCCAGCAAAACCAAAAACTACCATTTTATTTGAGAAAAAACGTCGTATCAATATTCAAATATCCGAAAATAACTTTGACCAGGACATATTAACTTTTGTTAAGGAATTAATAATTCCCGATAAGCAATACCACTTATATTTTGAAAAACCGGAAATATACGAGCCATTTTGTGAGGTCATTCGAAAAACATTTAAATGGCCATCTTTAAAATTTAAAAGATGTCTAAATAAATTGATAGACGTCACCGACAAGCAAAGCATTCCCGAAATAATACAAAACTATCACGAATCAAAAACCAATCATCGCGGCATTGATGAAACATTAAACCGAATTAAAGATAAATACTATTGGCCGTACTTAAAAAACTCTGTTCAAACATACATTAACAACTGCGAAATTTGCCAAAAAAGTAAATACGAACGTCACCCAATTAATATGCAAATGAATGTCACACCCACAGCTACCAAACCATTTGAAATCATACACTTAGACACATATACACTTGAAAAAACCAAATTTTTAACTATAATAGATAGTTTCTCAAAATACGCCCAAGCATATGCACTCAAATCTCTCGCCGCCACTGAAGTGGTAGACAAACTACTGTTGTTTTTCTCTCATCACAGTATACCTAAACAAATCATAGTCGATAATGGTACCGAATTTAAAAATACTATGGTGACAGAACTTTTAAATCTACACAAAATTAAAATACATTTTTGTTCCCCTAATCACGCCCAGTCGAATGGTTTAGTCGAACGACTCCATTCCACTATAGCGGAGCATATACGCTTACTTAATAACCAAAATTTTAATAAAACACCAATATCACAAAAAATGATATACGCAGTTCTAGCGTACAATCATTCAATCCATTCAGCTATAAATTTAAAACCAATCGATGTAATTAATGGTCATATCTCCCCAAATGACCCGTTTAATATTAACTTAGACCAAATATTATTAAGTGATTACATTAACACCCACAAAGAAAAATCACAATTAATGTATTCAAATATAAACCAAAAATTAATCAATCATAAAGAAAAACTTATCTCAAAAATCAACGAAAACCGCGATAACCCTGAATTATATAGCCCAGACCAAAAAGTCTATATTAAGAAACACATAAGACAAAAACTCTCTGACAAATTTGCAGATCCTACAAAAGTCGAAGCAGTGAATCAAAATCGTAAAACCATATCAACTCAGTCTCATTCTAAAATTCATATGGATAATTTAAAACGCCCACTTAGACAAACGTACAACTTTGACTAAAATATAAATATTATATTTCAGCCTTGTCGGGGCCGTTATCGGAGACGGAGATAAAGTCACGATCAGACAGCTAGACGACAACCCAGGAATTTTGCCGTTAAAACTAGGACAAGCAAAACTTAAAGAATACACCTTCACACTTATACACTATTATGATTTAAATCCCATTATAGTACAAATTAACAAATTACATTATAAATCACAAAACATAACCAACTCCTTAATTACTCACAAGGAATATTATGCTGAGTCGACTAATTATTTAAAAATATTAAAAATTACACAAGATAGGGTAGAAAACAAATTAAAAGAAATTATACCTCATCCTCAACGAAATAAAAGAGGCTTAGTAAATATAGTAGGCTCTGTTTTCAAAGTAGTGACAGGAAATTTAGATGCAGCCGATGGCGAACATTATGAAAAACTAATAAAAGAGTTAGAAGAAAATCAAAGTAAATTGGCGGAAAACATTCGAGACCAAAACTCAATTTCCTCAAGCGTCATGGACAAATTTAACACTACTATTCAACAAATAGGCCAAAATGAAAATCTTATCGAAAATAGAATAAATCAAATGAGCATAATCGTGCAAAAAACTACATATAGGGAAAACATGCACTTTATTAAAGATATTCTAAACCAAATTATCAATTTGTATGAAATCATAGATCTAATCCTACAGGATATTGAAAACTCGATAGCATTTTCTAAATTAAAAATTATTCATCCAAGTATAATAAAATTAACCGATCTGTCAAAAGAAATTACGAAAGTTGGAAAAATAGTAGGTTTCAATAGATTACTTTTACCCACTGATCTAGAAAATATTTTCCACTATGAAAAACTAATTGAAATTAACTGTTTTATACTAAATAACAAAATAACGTACCTATTAAAGGTACCAATAGTTGCTCCTTACAATTTTGAATATTATCATTTATATTCTGTACCAGTGGCGCACCAGAGTCTGTTTAAGGTTGTCATACCGCATGATAAATATTTAATTAAAAATCAATTACACTACTCTCATCGAGGAACATCATGCCAAGAAATACAGCCCAATCTGTTTATCTGCGAAAATGAAGAATTGAAAGAAATAGACCAATGGAGCCCCTGTGAAGTTCAGCTGTTACAGCCCAGTACAAGCACCTCCACATGTAAACAAGTTGACGTCACTGTAACACGACCAGTCGCAAACCAACTAGATACTTCTAATAAATGGTTACTCATTGTTCCTAAAAGTACAGCCATCGACATAAAATGTTCCCAGGAAGAAGAACATCAGAAGTTACACGGAAGTTACCTAGTTACTCTGCCGACCGGTTGCCGAGCCAAATTTGATGGAATATCATTAATCAACGACGAGTCCAACCAAATTCGAGAAACAGCCAATAATCTTTCCTGATTTTGAAAAAACGCAGCCATACCTACCACTACTGAACTTAAGCATTCACTTGCAAAAAATTAAGCTAGATGAATTACATGCACTAAAGAACAAGATTTCAAAAAACCAACCACGAATTATTTTTGACAAAATCTCAAAATTACCCAGCTTATGGACAATTATAATTTACATTATTTTAATTATACTATGCGGCTATGCATTGTGCAAAGTGATGGTTCAAAGAAAGTTCTTCAAGAAGACAACCACCCAGCCAGAAGCTAGCCGCCCACCAATTGAACTACCCCATACCAGGTGTAGTTAAGTCTGAGGAGGGAGGAGTTATGTCACGTCCCATCCCCAAGAACTGCTGAGCCAGCGGATCCTATGTCAACGAGGCTGTTATAATATTACGCTTCAGCGGAACCGAGGCAGTCAGTTAGAAGCATCCATTTTTATAACTTATAAATTTGTACTTTTAATATAGACATTTTTTTTGTAAAATAAAGTTTTTAAAAAGGGAAACCGTCGGTCGTGTTAGTTAACTCACGAATTTAATTTTTCTGAAACCAAAATCATTGATCAAGATAACCTGTATCAGAAATGAATTATCAAAGAAATGATTTACATAAAAAAAGAAAAATATGCAGTAAATGACAAACAAGACATAAAAAATTTAAGTCAAATATACCACAATTTGATATTTTAGTATAGTTTTAACTTCGTCTAAGCCGTTATTTTTAAAATGTAGTATATCATTGTGAATGTCTGATTCTACTCTAAATTAAATTAAAAAATAGCAAAAAACTATCTTTAAATTCCTCAAAAAAAATGTACTACGATAGGAACACCTTTTTACCTAAAACTGTGCCATGAGTTGCCTGGCAAACCACTAACTTGCTACATATCATTAAAATATAAATAAATAATCAAAATGCATTTTTCGAGGTATGTAACCTTATTTTATTAATTTTGTAATAATTATTTGTCAATAGTATAAAATTTTAAATTAGTTTTAGAAAAATTGTAAATGTCTTTTTGTAATCAGACCACTAAATGTTTTTTTAAATGAATTGTAGATAGGAAAGGAAAGCCTTATATACCACAAAAAAAAATAAAGGAATGAGCAATTTTTGAGAAAGCCTACCATTATAGGCGAAACGTCAAATTAATCCCATGGTTTGATTTTGCAAATAAACCTATATATATATATATATATATATATATATATATATATATATATATATATATATATATATATATATATATATATATATATATATATATATATATATATATATATATATATATATATATATATATATATATATATATATATATATATATATATATATATATATATATATATATATATATATATATATATATATATATATATATATATATATATATATATATATATATATATATATATATATATATATATATATATATATATATATATATATATATATATATATATATATATATATATATATATATATATATATATATATATATATATATATATATATATATATATATATATATATATATATATATATATATATATATATATATATATATATATATATATATATATATATATATATATTATATATATATATATATATATATATATATATATATATATATATATATATATATATATATATATATATATATATATATATATATATATATATATATATATATATATATATATATATATATATATATATATATATATATATATATATATATATATATATATATATATATATATATATATATATATATATATATATATATATATATATATATATATATATATATATATATATATATATATATATATATATATATATATTATTTTTCACATGACTTTTAATCCTTTAAAAGCAATATATATTGACTACTAAATGCGGATAATAGATATTGAAAATTTAATATAGGACCGAGATTCTCTGGACGGAAATGAAATGGAAAATATAAAAGGGCAATATAACGAGTGCGGCGCCCATAACTTATGACCCTTCTCTCTATCTACAGAAAACAAATATCGTCCCAATAAATTGCACCCATAAATATAACTTCCTTCTGAAACATTAACCTCAAATTTCCATTAACTCTTTCCCGTAGTGCCCACCGTTATTATTAATTTATACAGAGGGCGCAGCTCTCATTCGTGGCTTTGTACAACATTGTGACTAGGAAATATATGTTGGAAGGTACATTGATGTAACACAATGTATTTGTTTCTCTTAATAAATCTGTACGTTTGGGGTATACGCTAATTATTAGGCCTATATAAAAAAATGCATATTTTATTTATATCAGTATTTTAACTACTTTTAGTCAACGCTGTTAATCGTACGATTTAATTCGCATTTATTTATTTATGTAACATGGCGATCATACGCACAATTTTTTAATGTAAATCTGGAATAAACTATTTAAAAAATGTGAAACTATAGGATATTGTCACTTACTCTATTGCAATTAATCGGGGAAATCTACCAACTATTATTTGTCACTTGTGTCTATAGATATGGTCCAAGTCTGTCCGTCTCCAATAAATCTGGGAAATCCTTATATCCTACTTATTTTTATTAAATATATAGTCATTTATTCAGTTTCACTTTTGCGGTCGGTAGCGTGCACAGTGTGTAAAAGTGCCAAAAAAAGACAATTATTGTATGGATATTTATTTATATATCACATAAGGTAGTTTTAATAAATAAGCCGGAAAAATTATATATACAGGTCCAAAACTGCTTCATTTTTAAAATACAGGGTATTGAAGTGGCAATTGGGAATGCAATGTTAATGCATTAATTTCCTAAGCACCAACTAGTCATACATTAATTTGAGTTTTATTTATTTTGTTTGATTTGGACTTTTAAGTAGAATTTCAAATCTGCTTAAAGTATTCAACTTGACCATTTTAAATATGTGTATCACTAAAAAAAATCCGAAATTAACTAATCCATGTTAGGATCTTATTTTATTTTATTTTTCTGTTTTATTAAAATAAATTGTAAATGTTTCAAGTGAAAATAATTCCATTTCTTGTAAAATTAATTATCAATCTAATGTATTATAAACAAAAAATCAATGATTTTTTGAAGTTTTTGATTTAATATTATTTTTCAAGTATTTGTATATGTATTATCAATTAAATTGATTTTAATTGGATTTTTTTTTATTAATTTAATACACCGTTTCGATGCCAGGGACCTTGCCTACCTTAAAGGAAAAAACAAAATCGAAATACGATTTTTCGTCTGAAAAATTGATTATATAGGTATGATTTTTTTTGCCATAGCCTTAGTGAGAACCACTACACTGTAGCACATATCATGCTAAATTTGACTTTGAATATTTAGTATTGTCATACGGTATCGTTTACGAAATCCACATTATGACTTTTTGGCCACAATCCCTGCAAAATCGCGGCCTAGTAAAAGGTTAAAAAAATTATTACTAAAAAACTACTTATCCAATTTATCTCAAATTGCACTAAAATCAAGTATTATGTAGAAATCAACTGGTACAATTTTGGTACGAATCCAAGATGGCGAAACAAAATGGCGGCTTGATAAAATAATTAAAAATTCAGCCTGAAAAAAGTACTGTAATGTGAGATAGAGATGAAATAGTAAAATTGTGGTACTAATTCAAGATGGCGGCCAAATAAAATGTGTGCAATCGTGAAAAAAATCACCCTCTCAGTTTTTACATATCTTTACGTTTTAGCGTCCCTAGGTGACAAAAATTGTCAATTCCGTCGGTCCGTCTGTCTATCTGTCAATTCGCGGCAGATTTACTCAAATTTTAGTCAAAAATTAAGGTCCTATGGGAATGACCTGGTAACATTTTGATAAAAATCTAATATGGCGAAACAAAATGTTAAAAAAACTATTACTAATTTTGCACAAAAATCAAGTATTAGATAGTAATAATAAAAAATTTAAAAATTCAGCCCGAAAAAACTACTTACTAGATTGATTTCAAATTGTGTGCAAGAATTAATTGACGAAAAGAAATGAACTGGTAAAACTTTGGTAGAAAGTCAAGATGGCCGAACAAAATGGCGGCCAAATGAAATGTTTAATCTTGAAAAAAAAATGCAGCTGTTACATATCTTTACTCAATTCCAGTTGTCTATCTGTCTATCTATCAGTTCAAATTTTGATCAAACAGTAAGAGTTATGTGGGGATAACCTGGTAGTATTTTGCTAAAATTCCGATATGAACAAAATGCCGGCCCAGTAAAATCTTAAAAAAATTATTACTAAAAAACAAAAAATCGAAGACTGCAAAATAAAATCGCGGCCTAATAAATAATTTAAAAAATCACTTATTAGATTAATTTTAAATTTTGGGCATCCACTAAGTATACTCTAGATCAGCCATGTCAAACATGCGGCCCAGTGAGCCCTTTTCTGCGGCCCAAATCAGTTTTGAAAACAGCCAGATAATGCGGCCCGCGAACAAGATGAAAACCGTTTTTGAAAGCGCGCGCTGCTGCAACAACGATTGGTATAATAAAATGTGCAATTGTACATAGTGCCATCTATGTTTAGGAGCATGAACTACATATACTCAATCTAAAACCTAAAGCCAAATGTTATCTGGCTTGTTCCATGAATTTCTATCGCGCAAAAACACAGATGACGCTATCTGAACATTCTCGTTGTTTCGAGTTGAGTTGCGCACTTATTGTTACAACACTTAACAGTACTTATTATAATTTATTTCGGATACAGTTTTTAACATGTCTCTTTCAAAACGAAGTGGAAGTAAGAGGAAACTTGTAGATGAGCATCGTATCTTTCAAGAAAAGTGGAAATTTTTTGCTGTGAAGTGAAAGAAAAAATTATTTGTTTGATTTGTAATAGTACAGTCGGTGTTTCGAAATTTTATAATATAAAACGTCACTATGATATTCATAAAACTATGTTTGACAAATATACAGGCATGGTCAGAAACGAAAAGTTAAATAAGTTAAAATCACGGTTGTAAGATCAGCAGCTTATGTTTACACGTCCAAAGCAAGAAAATGTATCTGTCCTTCAAGCGAGCTACGTACTGTCTGAGTTAATCGCGAAACACTCAAAACCATTTGTTGAACGTGGATTTATAAAAGAGTGCCTTGTAAAGGCCGCGGAAATTGTAAATCCCGTGAGCGTGAAGATATTTCAAAATATATCCTTGTCCCGGAATACTGTCGCTGAGAGAGTTACTGAGTTGCTGCCAATATAAGTGATGAGATAAAAACAAAATCAGACTCTTTCATTGCATTTTCTATAACCTGTGACGAAAGTACGGATGTGTGTGGTGTGGCGCAACGCGCTGTTTTTCTTCGTGCGGTTGATACACATATCAATGTGTATGAAGAATTTCTGGAATTAGTACCATTGCATGATACAACAACCTGGAAGAATATTTTCATTGCTGTTGATGGACTTCTGCAAAAGTATAATTTAGATTTGTCAAAACTGTGTTCCGTTGCAACAGACGGAGCTCCTTCAATGACTGGAGTAAAAAATGGCTTCGTTAAAATATTACAGACAAAGATCAGAGAAACGGGCAGTGATAAACTAGATTTTCATCATATTCATTGTATAATCCACCAAGAAGTTTTATGCTCAAAAGTGATCAAGATGGAAAGTGTTTTAAAGTCAGTGAATTATAAACTTCATAAGGTCACGAGGCCTTAATCAGCGACAGTTTTCTGCATTTTTACGTGATTTAGAAAGTGAGTATACTGGTTTACGATATTATGCAGAGGTGTGATGGCTTTCGTGTTCTATGGCACTTGACCGGTTTTGGAAACTCAAAGAAGAAATATGCGTTTTCATGGAAAAAAAAGGAGCTTATTATGCGATGTACCTGTTTTCAAGATCTTTCATTTATGGTAGATATCACAAAACACTTGTCGGACTTAAATATATATATATATATATTATAATATACCATATATATATATATATATATATATATATATATATATATATATATATATATATATATATATATATATATATATATTACATGATCATGTGAAAGCTTTCAAGTGTAAGAAGATGTCGTGGGAAAAACAGTTAGCAGAGGATAATCTGTCACATTTTCTGACTTGTAAAGCATATCAGGAAAGCACAAGTGTCCCAATATCATACAAAATATAATCAGAGAAAATGAGAAGCCTTCTAACAGAATTTGAGAAGCATTTTCAGGATTTTAAGACCACAATTTTTCTCTATTTACTGGTCTTTTCACTATCGACATTAATAAAGTTCCCCCTCAGTTGCAAATAGAAGTAATTGAGATTCAGTGTCAGACCCATTTAAAACAAAAATTTGATAGTGTTGGTACATTCAGATTTTATAAGTATTTGCCTGTTCAATACCAAGAAATGAGAAAATTTGCCTGTAAAATCGTGTCAATGTTTGGAAGTACCTTTAAGTGTGAACAACTATTTTCTTTGATGAAAGGGAACAAATCTCCCGTAAGATCGAGATTGACATACGCACACTTGGACGCAGTTTTAAAAGTTATTTCCGCCGATAAATTCGCGCCACTAATAGACAACTTAATTAGAGACAAAAGATGTCAAATATCTGGCAAAAGAATTTAATGTTTGTAGTTTTTTGTAATGTCCTTTTTATTGGAAATTTAATAAACACACTTGTCCTATAATAGTACTTTTTCTCAAGATTTTCAGTAGTTTGTCTTCTTTAAGGTTTTGCGGCCCATCTAGTCGATGGTCTTCATGCTTATGGCACACTAGTGACTTTGAGTTTGACATGGCTGCTCTAGATAAACTGGTGAAATTGTGGTAAGAATTTAAGACAAAATTAAACAAAATTCAATTGACTTAATATCTTGAAAAAACAGTATACTAAATGACTATGTGCACAACTAAATTGGGTTACACTTTACTAATCCTAATCAAAGGAAAGATTCATAACGAGGGAAGTTCCGGGCAATTTTAATATGTGAATACAGATAGCCGTAATTCTTGTAATGACTTTCTACATACATTCGAGGCAAATAATATTGCAGGTTGATCACTATCATGAAAAAAATTTCACTGTTAAACATAAAAGCTAATTAAAATATAAAACAGTATCGTAAGTCACCTGGCTGAAATTTTTCTCATAAAAAAACAGATTAAAAATTAATATTGTGGCATTTCATAATTATTACTTCCGTAATTTTAGAGGGATTACTTAGAAATAAGTGGACATTACTGAGCAAGGGTGTGCAGAATTTGTCCAGAGGTTTCCAGTCGGTATTACACAACCCCCCCAAGAAACTCCCCTGGATCCGCCCTTGACATGAGCGCTATGTCGCAAAACTTGAGGTCTGATAAGTACAAATAATGGTCTTTTCCTTTTAATTTTTAAAAATTGGCTAAGGCGTTTTTGAGATACAGCCTCCCAGAAATTACGAAAAAATTTGCTGTCCCGACTAATTTTTTGAGCTGTTTATATAAATATTTGTTGTTACATATAAATATTTGTTGTTATTTCTACTTCGTAATTTTTTTTTCCTTAATATTATGTCAATTCAGGGATTTTGTTATCTTTCCACATCTATGGCTAAGCGAGATCCAAAATTCATTAAATTCAGTTTGGCTTTCAGGGCTTGCCAGACCTAAGAAGGGGAACTCTATTGCATTTAATATTTTTTTAAAGTGAAAATCGAGGAGATTTATATTTTTTTAAATAGATATTCCATTTAAAAAAATTATGTTTTTCTCATTCTCTCCATTTTCCGTTTGTTGTTTTTTTAAACTTCATATCTAAAATTTTTGTAGCGAATCTAAAACTATAAATTTAAATTACATAAAAATAAAGATTATTTGCCCTATTGTTGTAGAGAAGAAAAGTTTTGAAACAGTTACACTTCTTATTAATTGAAACCCTACACTCTGATAAAGATCTTATAATATACGCCCCGCTAACTTTTAATCCGTTTTTCTACTCGAGCATTTATATAAGCATTTAAAACTATACGGATAGAAGAACATGATTCTGTTTTAAGCAGGTGTATGTCTGGTTCACATCAGCAGGTGCTTCGGCCGACCAATGATTTACCACTCTATTTTTTCTCCGGCCTATTAAATTACAAAAGTCATGCCGGCCCGTAAGATACACCGGTATTTATTGCGGCTTTTAAATCGACTCCTAACTTTAAAACGCTAGATAAAGTTAAGAAAAACCAGTCCTTAATTGGACGACAATTATATTTAACTGCCTAAAGGTCTTATCAGATGACTATTTGTCAGACTGGAATCTAATGGGGTAATTATAGATTTTTTAATTTAGCCTCTGTATGTTTCTTAAGTTTTATTTCTTTTTTATTTTGGGCAGAGTAGACAAGCATTATTTACAAACGCGTTTTAGATTGGAAAACTTATAGCCCCGTAATACTTTTTTCTAGAGAACGGGCTGAGGGTTGATGAGGTTCATTCAGTGATGATAGAATCCAAAACTAAAGACAACAGTAACTATGAAGACCTGAACAAAGTCGTACCCAAGGAGGGTGCGGGGGAGGGTGCCAATGCACCCCTCTTCTTTTTGGCACCCCCCTGTGACATAAAACTGTATTCATAAATACCCAACTAATGCAAAGCAAATTCACGCTATGGCGTGATGACCTGATGACCTCTTTTTAGTCGTCACTTGCTTTTCCTAGATGTTATTTTGTATATATTTTTGCTTCTCGTAAAATTAGTATAGTGTAGTTTTACTTTGGTTCACTTTTTATGATTGCTCCCTCCGTCCCGAAAAGCTAGCGACGCCACTGTGCCCTAACCCAGGCCTTAACAATGTAAAATTATATTTTTAACGATACAGTCAAGTTTATTTTGAATTTTACTTCGTGACTCCTAATTTTGAAACGAATTAGTAACAATATTATTTTAACTTTAAATTTAAAAAATCGGTAAATTTACTTTACCCGGAATTTCCACGTTGTGAATCTGCCCTTTTATCAGGAATAGTGTAGCGTGTCCCAATTTGGTTCAGTACATAGTGATTTAATAACACTTATATAATTGGTTTTCGAACATTTTTATTGGACGCCATTTTGTTTAATCATTGGTTTCTTTTCAATATTTTACTAGTTTCTACCTATAATTTAAGAAAAATTATTATTAAATATTACAACACTTGATTTTTGTGTTTCTCTAGGCCGCCATATTGTTCCGGAATATTCGATTATTACCAAAATATTAGACAGACAGACAAACGAACCGACGGAATTGATAAAAACATTTTTTGGCATCTAGGGATGCTAAAATCTGAAAATATGTAAAACTTAAGAAGGTATTTTTTTACGATTTTAAATATGTTATTTGGCCGCCATTTTGTTCCACCTTCTTGACTTAGTACCACAGTTTAACTAGTTTTTCTCTATACCACAATTAGTTGTGGCACACAATTTGAAATCAGTCCAATAAATAGTTTTTTCAGGTTTAATTTGTTTTTATTATGCCGCCATATTGGATTCATCCCAAAATTTTGCCAGTTGATTCTTACATAATATTTGATTTTTGTGCAAAATTTTAGATAAATTAGATAAGTAGCTTTTTAGTAATAACTTTTATAACATTTCACTATAGGCCACCATTTTGTTTTTGCCAAAATGGATTTTTACCAAAATGTTACCGTGTAATCTCTATATGACTTTTAATTTTACACCATTATTTAGCCGCGATTTTGTTCAGCCATCTTGAATTCGTATTACAACTTTACCAGTTTATCTCTATATCACATTTCATACATACACAAAATTTATTCAGGCCGATTTTCTAAATATTTTATTAGGCCGGCCTTTTATTTTGCTATCTTATATTTATGCCAAAATGTTATCAGTTCGTTCCTATGTAGCACTTGATTTTTGTGCAAAATTTAAGGAAATTGGGTAATTAGTTTGTTAGTAATAATTTTTTAACGTTTCGCTACGCATGCCACTTGTTGCGGCATATTGGATTTTTACCAAAATATTACCAAGTCCTCCCCATATGACCTCTGGTTTTTGCTAAAATTTATAAAAGTCAATATGACGAGTAGTTTTTAAGCTATGCCGCGAACTGCCAGACAGACAGACAAACCGAGAGACGGACCGACGGAAAATCTGAGAGGGTGATTTTTTCACGATTACAAATATTTTGTTTGATCGCCATTTGGTTCCGCCATTAATACCACAGTTTTACTAGTTCACATCTATACCACAATTAATTATCGTATATTATAGTTTGAAACATTTAACCAGACCGGCATGTTATTTTGCCATATTGGATTTTTGGCAAAATGTCAGCATATCATCCCCATTTGACCCTTAATTTTCTACCAAAATTTGAAGTCAATCGGTTGAGTAGTTGCTGCTGCCAACAGACAGACCGACGGGATTGATAAAAACATTTTTTGGCATCTAGGGACCCCGAAACGTAAAGACCTGAAAAAATCTGGAATGGTGAATTTTTCACGATTACTATACTAATAATAATACGAATCATTCCAATGTTATGCCCGCCAAAAAATTCTCAAGGTCAGAACTAATCATTTCTGATAAAAAAATCGTAAATATTAAACCTCTTTTGTTGTATTAAATATTTCACTTATTGTATTATCCAAGACTATTAGTTTCGTCATTATTAATGTAATAATTAAGGTTTTTCTTTAAAACGTAAATTTATATATTAAATTTCAGAAAACACAATTGTCTTTTTAATACAGCTTCTATACAGTTACAAACTTACCTATTATTACATCGGAAGTTTCGGAAAAGGAGATTTTGTGCTACAGTGATGTTCGTATGCCTGTTTACATTGAATGATGACAAATTGCACATTAAAATGTAACAATTTCTTGGAAAAGATTTCGAGAGAGAATATTATCAAATGATGATGAACATATCAGTATCAACCAGTAGGAGAAACAGGAAATGAAATCCTAACGAACCAATTTAATTACATTTTTATTTTCAGGTTCATATTACGAAGATATTACCGTACTGTGGTGATGAAGATTTGAACGAAAATAATCCTCACAAACAATTTTTTCCGCAACGGAGCTGATAAAAAACAATTCATACACTCTCCAAGTAGTTTGTGGACACTTAGTTCGTCTTTGCCATGTTTGTGTAAATAGCGATTATGCCAGTTATTCACATTTACTTAAAAATGTTTAGTTATCACGCACAATGTGGTGCAAAATTTAAAAATTTAAATGTGTCTGTGTTTCTTATTAATATTTTGTATTTATTAAAAATTATTGGTTTCTTCACTAAAAAAAACTAGATTTAGGATTGATAAAACAATAATTATTCATAATTTTTTTTTAATAATTACATGGCAAAAATTAAAAGTATTGTTTCAAAATCGAATACAATGATCTAATCTAACTAGCGTTCAAAATACCAATTCGTGAAGCCGGCGCTCAGATAGTATGACAGTTACGACCTTGTTAAAAAGTAATAAATTTTAAAATGACCGGGATCTCCCTCGTTGTGAATATCTTCTTTTATTAGGAATACTAAAGTGTGAGCCAATTTAGTTCGGCACACGGTTATTTAATATAACACATTAATTGTGTTTTTTTTGTTTCATTTTTGTAGACGAAGGGAAAAATTCAGAAAGAAATTTTCAGTTAGGTTTCATTGAAGATTGTTTTGAGTGGTCTATAAAGATATTAAACCTGCCAAATTTGCAACTTATACTGAGAAGCCCATTTCCATTCGGACACAAAATTTTTTTAATCTCATTAAGGAAAAAAATTAAGACAAGTTTGTTTTTACCGAAATTCTCAATACCAAACACTGGGACTTCATTCAATCTAAAATGAATTTGTATTTTGTTAGCAGTTAAGGAAAATTCCCCCTCTCCATAGTTATAAAAAATAAATTGCTAGAATAAGATTTTAAAGTTTTATTTCGTTTTTAGTAAAAACGTCAAAACAGATTATTTTGTTTCCATCTTTTTGTTTACCTTTATGCTGACAGACCCATTAACCAGACTCAAAAACTGTTCTTATTATTATTCTAACGAAACTTAATGAACTTCTTTTAAGTTGTATGATTTTATATATTAGAATATATATGTACAAAATTTGTATTTGCAATGTATTTTTATAGAGTACTGTAAATTAAACTACAGAAAAGGAAAATAATTTTTGGTATTGAAAAATTTTCTATAATATATACTGCCACTAAATAAAAATTAAGACTGAAACTTTCCGAATTCTTGGTAAGTTTTTGTGGCATCCAGAAAAATATCAACGTAGTCTTTAAAATGTACCCCTACTACGTAAAAACTTAGTTTCATCGATAATATCACCACAACCACACGAAAACTATTTATTTCAGATGTCTGAAGTATAAAACCAAACGTTCTATCTTTGATGATTTTCTGAATAAAATATGTTTCTTCTCAATTTTTTTTTTAATATAACTATTTAAATATTATAGAGTTATATCCCGAACATTGCTGCGTAACTACCGGTTGTTGTACAAATACCTCCAAGTATTTGTTTTCAATTTAAAATTTACCTTTTAAACAAAAACCTTATTTATTACATTAATAATGACGAAACTAATAGTCTTGGATAATACAATAAGTGAAATATTTATTACAATAAAAGAAGTTTAATATTTACGATTTTTTATCAGAAATGGGTAGTTCTGACTTTGAGAATTTTTTGGCGGGCATAACATTGGAAATACTCTATTGTTATTAGTATAGTAATCGTGAAAAATTCACTCTTCCAGATTTTTTCAGGGCTATATGTTTCAGGGTCCCTAGATACTAAAAAATGTTTTTATCAATTCCGTCGGTCTGTCTTTTCGCAGCAGCAACTACTCAACCGATTGACTTCAAATTTTGGTCGAAAATTAAGGGTCAAATGGGGATGATATGCTAATATTTTGGCAAAAATCCAATATGGCAAAACAACATGCCGGCCTAGTTAAATGTTTCAGACTTTTTTTCAAAATTATCGTATATTAGATAATTAATTGTGGTATAGATATGAACTAGTAAAACTGTGGTACTAATGGCGGAACCAAATGGAGGTCAAATAAAACATTTGTAATCGTGAAAAAACACCCTCCCAGATTTTTTGTCTCTCGGTTTGCCTGTCTGTCAGTTCACGGCATAGCTTAAAAACTACTCATCATATTGACTTCAAATTTTAGCAAAAACCAGGGGTCATATGGGGATGACTTGGTAATATTTTGGTAAAAATCCAATATGCCACAACAAGTGGCAGGCGTAGTGAAACGTTAAAAAAATATTACTAACAAACTAATTACCCAATTTCCTTAAATTTTGCACAAAAATCAAGTGCTACATAGGAACGAACTGGTAACATTTTGGCATAAATATAAGATAGTAAAATAAAAGAGCGGCCTAATAAAATATTTAAAAAATCGGCCTGAATAAATTTTGTGTATGTATGAAATGTGTTTTTCCCAAAAGAAGCAAAATTAACTTGTTCTTAGGGACCCGTTTTAGGAATAAGTACAATATAGTAAAAAATAGGTCATATGGTTTATTATTTTCCTCCATAAACAAGTTTCATTTTAGGAATGGATTTTTTCCGGGTATTTAAACAGTCAGTTAATTTCGGACATTAGTTCGCAAACGGAAAGATTGCAACCTTACTATAAATATTGTAAATGATAAACGATAACTATAATATGTTCTGAATTGAAATTTAATGGACATAATTTTTCATTGTTAGGCATTTGTGAGAGTTGAAATTTAATAGAAAGCCGTAATTTGCTTTTGTTGTCAGATATTTTATTTTTTTCTTACAATTCTTAGTAAGTAGATTTACTTTTATTTCCTCGTAGAAAGAAATATTATTCATAGCACTTGGGAAAAGTGTCTTATTCGTATCACTTTTTCACATGAGCACTTGTTAGGTCAATAACTATTTTGTATAATATTATTTATGTAAGGTGAAGTGGGGTAAGTGGGTATTGGGGGTAAGTGTGTAGACATCTTAGACAAGGAAAGAGAGAGGACGCGTAACATACGGATATTCCTTGGTCTTGCGCGTGTGACCGAAATTCGACCGAACGCCATTTTAAGGTGGCAAACTGTCGTGGTGGCATAAAAATTATTTTGAGGAATCTTACTTAAATTTTGACTAAAAGACTAAAATATTCTTAGTGTTTCACGATGGTTAATTGTTGTGCTTATGGTTGCAAATCTCGGAGTACGAAAAAGGAACCTGGAATTACGTTTCACAGGTAATAATTAAACACTTGTATTTCTAAATGGATCGTAATTTTTAAAATATCTTGGTTGAGACTAGCTTTTGAAAAATAAATTTTATAATGTATAAAATGTATGTCTAAAAGAAGCTACTGTACCAATTTGAACATTGTCCTTGAGTATTTTCATTCATGATATATTAATTGTGTAATAAATTATGCCAATCAAAACAACGTTTTCCAGTGGCGTGGAAAATACTATTAAATTAAAATTATCCTCATAGATTATCCTATTGACTGCTATAATTAACAATAAAATTCACTCATTATTTTAAATAAATGTGTGTCCTAATTTTATTATTATTTTTAAATTTCCCAAAGATACTAGAAGGCATGATCTTTGGATTAAAAACATGAAAATCAAAGACTTGAAACCAACGAAAATGATAAACTCAAAGCACTTTGAACAAAATTTGTTCTATCGTATTGGGGAGAGGACTTGTTTGCTAGATGAAGCAGTACCTACAATATTTCTGCAATTACCAAAATACCTTCAGGAAAAGCCTCAAAGAAAAAGGGTAGGGCTAACTAAAGTATTTTATTCACATATTTTTAAAAAGTGCCTATTTTGATATGGTAGCAGATTTAGAATAGAAAATTATGTAATTGGCCTGAGAGAAGACAGGTTTTTTTTTGTAAGAACCAGATCAAGTTGGTGCATTTTTAACAATATTGTATTACTATTTGTTTTTCCATAAAATCCATAATTAAATCAATTTAAGTGATATTAATATAATACACAAAAAGGCTAAGGATTACTAAAGTATTTTATTTATGTAATATTTAAAAAATATTTTGATACTGTGACATATTTAGAATAGCAAATTACGTAATTGGTTACACAAGTGGGCACCTTTTTAACAATATTGTTTTACTATTTGTCTTTCCGTAAAGCCATAATTAAATCAATCTTTTCTTATAGGCAACAAAACGATCCCGAGAAGAATTTGGGGAACCATCGACCAGTACAAGAATCGAAGGAAGTGACGCAATTCAAAATCCAGATGATACACCAAGAAAGAAGAAACTGCGAAAGCACTTGTTTCAAGAACAGAAAAAAAGAAAAATTCAATCAAAAAAAGTAAGAGTGTTGGCACAAAAAGTGAAACGCTACAAAAAAAAAGTGGTGTCTTTAAAACAACTTATTAAAAAGTTAACAGACAGAAATTTAATATCTCTAGAACAATCCAGTGTAATTGCTAATTTACCAGGTATAAGCAGAGATCTATTAAAACGTAATGTTGGTAAAAAAAGCAAATATTCTCCGGAATTAAGGATATTTGCTATAACCCTAAGTTTTTTTTCCCCAAAAGGATATGACTATGTCCGGCAAGCTTTTAACTCATGCTTACCACATCGCAGTACTATTAGTAAGTGGTTCAAAAATGTAAATGCCGAACCAGGTTTTACCCAGGAATCCTTTCAGATTTTAAAAACATATGTAAATAATTTAGATAAACCTATTTATTTGGCTTTAATAATGGACGAAATGTGCATTAGAAAACATTTAGAGTGGGATGGCAAAAAATTTTCTGGGTATGTTAGTTATGGGGTTGACCTTCAAGACGATGACAATGCAATTGCAAAAGAAGCGTTTGTGTTATTAGTGAATGCTATTAATGGACGATGGAAATTGCCAGTGGGATATTTTTTTACAGATAGCCTAAATGGACATCAAAAAAGTAGTCTCTGTCCCAATGTGTAAAATTGCTTCAAGAAACTGGAGCAAATGTTGTGAGCATAACTTTCGATGGGGCCCCGTCGAACATTGCCATGGCCAGTATTTTAGGTTGTAACGTAGATTTAAATGATAATAAAACTTTTATTACATTAAATGAAAAAATTTATATTTTTTGGGATTACTGTCACATGCTCAAATTAGTAAGAAACACTTTTGGGGAAAAAAAAGTTTTGGTTGATAAAGACAAAGGATTTATTAAATGGGAGTTTATTGAAAATTTACTTACTTTACAAAATTCAGAAGGGTTACATCTAGGTAATAAGCTTCGACATGCACATATTAATTTTTTCAAGCAGAAGATGAAGGTCAAACTAGCAGTACAGCTTTTAAGTAACTCGGTTGCGGATTCTCTGTCTTATTGTGAGAAAGAGTTAGGACTTAAAGAATTCAGGGGATGTGAACCAACTTGCAAATTTATTAAAATAATGAACAATGTTTTTGACGTTTTAAATAGTAGATCCATAATCCCTCCAGGATACAAAAAAGCATTATGTGAAAAGAATTTAACTGTTACTACAAATTTTATTATCAATGCTATTGAATATATTTCTAATTTAACATTTTCTGATGGGGAATTGGTAATACACTCTAGAAGAAAAACGGGGTTCTTGGGATTAATAATATCCTTAAAAAGTGCATTAGCTATGTATAATGATCTGATAGTAGAAAAGCAAAGTTTAATGTATCTTCCTTTATATAAAGTCAGTCAGGATCACTTGGAGCTTTTTTTTTAGCTCTATTCGAGCTAAAGGTGGTTGGAACAATAACCCTACCAGTCGTCAGTTTACTGCTGCTTATAAAAAATTATTGGTCAGGGCAGAGATTCGGGATGGTGGAATGGGAAATTCCATTGCACTTGAGGAAATTCCTATTTTATCTGGCCCTAGTAGATTCAAAAATATTGATTCAAATATTAATATGATAAATGAATCTAGACTCGACCTTTCTGAGGATGATCAAACCTATGATCTACAAACAATCTGGAGTGAACATGAATATATAATGAATACCAATGTTATAAGTAACTGTTCACTGCAAATTGTTATATATATTGCTGGTTTTGTATCTCTGCAACTATCAAAAAAAATCAAATGCGAAGAATGTTTAGGAGCTTTATGTGGTAATAAGGAAAATTTCTTGAATTCTTTAATAACAAAAAAGGACCGCGGTGAGCTCTCATATCCTTCTAAAAACATTATAGAAATCTGCAAAGTGTCTGAACATTTTTTAAGGGTTAATGAACCCAACTTAACAAAAAATAACTTTGTTAATATTTTAAAAAATAAAATCATGTTTGTTTGTATTCAAAATAATTATTTTAGTGAATTAAAAGACCATGTTTTAAATGGTAATAGTAACCATATTTATTTTCTAACAGAATCTGTAATTTCAAAGTACCTCAACATTCGAATACATTTTATAACAAAGAGGAGGTCTGAAATATTAGATCCTGTTCGAAACCATCTGACAAAAACCATAATTTTTAAAGGACAGTAAATTTTAGTTTTTTAGATGTTAGGTAGTAGATATTATTCTTGTAAATTATAATTTTATGTAAATCATGTCTGCGTCATTTATGAGAATTTTCTCAACGATAAATGACTATATATTTATTCGTTACAATATTATGTAGATTGTGTGTATGATGTGCGTTTCCATGCATGCATACAGTATGTAAAATTTAAAAAGTGAAATATGTATATTATTAAATGTCTTTGTTTTATTATATTAGTGAATAATGCAACGTGATTTAAATTTTAATAATTAATAAAATTTATATTTGTTACTTGCTATGTATATACTGCTTGTTGTTGTATAATAAAAAAATGTTAATGTTTGAGAACATTATATTTTATTTTATGTGGCCTAAACTTTAATAATCGATAAGGTTTATATTTTTACTTACTGTGTATAATGTTTGTTCTTATATAATAAAAAATCATTTTGTTAGATAAAGTTTGAAAAAATATATTGTTGTTTTTTTAAGTCATCTTACTCATTGGTTTGGAGCTCTTATAAAAATATCAAAATATACACTAAAGAGTACCTAAAAAATATATTCAGTTAAAGTATACCTAAAACTGAATTTTTATAACAATTTTTTCCAATATTCAATCAAAGAGCCTAAATCATATTCAATTGGTAGGGTCAATAAAGGAGTTTTTTTATTTTAAAAAAATTTTATTTAGTAAATTGCATTTAGTAAACAATTTTATCGTTTGCATAAGTAATCTACGTTTGCCTTTCGGATACGCCTATGTGCGGATTTGGTGGCAAACGATCACAATTTTCGTTCCCTGTTACCCGTCCTCTCTCTTTCCTTGTCTAAGGTAGACATGGATTCAAACGTAAGGTGGAGGACAAAATATAAGCGCCATCTGTAAACATATAGCTTAACAAACTTTCTCACCATTCTAAAATAGAAAACTGCCACTAATGTCACTCATACCTGAGTGAAGTGATGTCAACAGTATTACCGATTATCTAATTTGACAAGTGTTTTATTTAAGTAGTGTTTTTCATGCCAGAGGTAAGAAATATTCTATGTCTAGAAAGGCGTACACCGCGGAGACACTGGTTAAATGAAATTGAATGGGGCATTCTAACTCAATATGGTGCTCACAAAAAATACATAATATATTTAACAGATGACTCTTAGTTACCACCGAAGTGGATGTCGAGGCCAAAAAAGATCAACGATGGTAAGGAGTACAGCAATTCCTTTCGAAGCAGAAGCTAAGCCTGGTGAGTGTTTGGTTACATTGGAAAACTGGGGTTGGGGTTTAACAAGTGACATGTTCCATTTCGTTGAATAGTATGTCACTGCAAACAATATCAAATCGCCTTTTAAAAATGGACGTCCAGGAGAAGACTGGTATCTTTGGTTTTCGAAGTGCCACAATATGTCGATCCAAAAACCCAGTCGGTGGAATATGAAAGAAAAAAATTATTCGGATCCATTTAAAATCAACAGCTACTTCGAGATTTTAAAAACACAGCTAGATGACCTCGAGTTATGCGATAAGCCACGTCAAATATGGAACCTAGATGAAACCAATTTCTGCTTGGATCCGAGCAAAACCAAAATAGTAGGTAAACGATGAGCTCCATCTTGACATACAACTGCAGGAACCGGACGAAAAAATACGACTGTATTAATGGCTGTAAGTGCTGATGGGTTTAAAGCCCAACGACTGATTGCCTTCAAAGCAAAAAATATGTGAGATGACTGGGTTGCCCCACCATCAGAATCGTTTCCGGGAACTACATATGCCAGAACTAGCAACGGATGGATGGAGTCGAATATTTTCCTTCAGTACTTTGAAAAAACCCTAATAGCATCATTCGGGCAAGTACGACCAATCCTGCTGATATATGACGGCCACGGGTCTCATATCGATGAAAGATTAATTACAGCAGCACGAGAACATGACGTCATAATACTTAAATTGCCCCCTTATTCCTCGCATCTCTTGCAACCACTTAATCTCAGTGTCTTCAAGTCCCTAATAGTTGAATGGGATCAAGCTTTGGTGGAAAGGTAAAGACGTAATGAAGGGCGGAAAATCCCCAAGAATAAGTTCAGCTTGCTAATAGGTGAAATCTGGCCTGAAACAAATCCCGAAATAATATCGAACGGCTTTAGAAAAACTGGTATTATTCCATACAATTCCAACGTTATAACAAAAGACCAATATGATCCATTATCATACAAACGATGGGAACAGCATCTGCACGAAAATTGAGAGAAAAATAATATTTCTCGTTCGCCAACGGATCATTTACAACCAGGTCCTTCGAGTCATGAGGTATCAGAAAAAAGATTGTACTTTGGAAAAATTGCTGCTGTCTACGGTTAAACAGATTGACCCTCTTGAGAAAGTAAGGAAGAGAAAAGTCTGTTCGCGAGTGGAAGTTATTGCATCTGATGACGTAATACACCACCTACCTAACAAGGACGACAATAGTATGTCGACTTTGATGAAAGGAAAACGAAAGCCTAAGGCCCCTTGCGAAAACACTAGCCAAGAATGCGAAGATAATTTCCAGGAAGACGGAGAGGTGAAAACAGCAGAAAGAAAAATATGAGAAGCAGAAGCACTGGATGTGTGTATGGCATATATATATAATATTTTGCATAAATATATATATATATATATATATATATATTTGAACCCTTTATAACATCAACATATATATGTTTCCATGGACGATATATCACTATATATATATATATATATATATATATATATATATATATATATATATATATATATATATATATATATATATATATATATATATATATATATATATATATATATATATATATATATATATATATATATATATATATATATATATATATATATATATATATAATATATATATATATATATATATATATATATATATATATATATATATATATATATATATATATATATATATATATATATATATATATATATATATATATATATATATATATATGATTACGTCGAAAAATTTATATATATATATATATATATATATATATATATATATATATATATATATATATATATATATATATATATATATATATATATATATATATATATATATATATATATATATATATATATATATATATATATATATATATATATATATATATATATATATATATATATATATATATATAATTTAGAATACTTAAAAATTTAGTGTCATATATTTTATTTAATAAAAAGTTTAGTTTGGAATCAAAAAATACCTACCTACCTCGTATTACTCAGTTCAGTTTTACTCACTTGCGTCATAATTCTTTAAGCGCATAAATGTAGAAAATATTAGGGGATTACACTCTTACTCCAAAGCCAAGAGGAAGTGTGTAGTACAGTTTTGGAACGTTACTGTTATTATGACATGTTTGGCAAAATATAAAGACTACAGGATAAAAAGATAAATTCTTATTTTATGAGTAATTTTTTTTCAGAAATTATAGTCGAACTAACGTATTTTTGCTAAACACTTACCCAATTTACCTTATTTATGCTTCATTATCTATTCGAGCGAACAAAACTTTTGATCGGCATTGCGGTCAGCAAGTGCTTTTAGGTCAATTAGCTTACGGAACCTTCCTCTAGCTGAAGAATATGAGTTTTAAAAGACAAACTAGAAGGAAAAAGGGAAAAAGAATGTCACTAGAGTATTGTTGATATGTCGCGTTAGCTGAATCGTTAAAAAAATACAAGAAAAATCTATTCTTTCTATTGCACGTTTTTTCTAGTAAAGATGAATTTGAAAAAAAGTTGCGCTTGAAAATATATCCCAAAATTATAATTGTATTACAAGAAATACTTTCGATTTTGTTTTTCATAGTTAAGGAGCTTGTAGCAAATACTCTCCCCCAAGGATTGTTTGTAATATAAACATTATGCAATTTGTTTTGTGTTTGAACCAGGTGTTTAAATAACACCATCATTCTCTCAGCACCCATCGTTGTCATTTAATATCCCTGTACCACACTGTTGATCAAAAATTGTGCTTAAAAGCAAATAAAAAATCAAAAAGAGGTATATTTCAACTTTTAAATCGCACGAAGTCATTTGCATTTTTTTAACAAAAAATAATTCGACATAGGCAGTATATCTTGGATATTGCTTGTTAAAGTCATTATTTCTCTGACGGTGCCATTACATGTACTTTAGTTCTCATTTTCACCTATTCAAGTATTACCGGCGGGAAACAAGCGGCTTTGCAAAGGTAGGTATAATTTGCCACGAGGAGATATAATGGTTCAATTACAGCAGTCGAGAACTATTAGTGCGCACTTAATAGAGACGACACGCACCCTCGAAACTCGAAGGTATGCCCATTCACTGATTATGAACTCATTAACGACATTGGCAAACGATCAACAGCCATGAAACTTGATGCGATCAAGATTCTTAATGGGAATATGAATAGACGGTTAAATGTGTATCGTTAAATTTATTAGTGTAGGGATAAACTGGGATTTTGAGAAATATACTAGAGTGATGGCTTCCAGTCGGCACACTTGTTTTAATGATTGCAATCAAATTGTATTCGACAGATTTAGAGCAATATTAAAACGTAGATTGATAGCACGAGATATGGGCATATGCTAAAATGGCTAACTCTCTACCACATCATCATGGTACCGACGTACTCGATAATTCTTTTTATTTGATTGTCAGTTCTAAAAAGAATCTTAAAAAAATACGGAATCCCTCATCCCTCGAGAAAAAAGAACCTTCACATCGATGGTAAGTGATCCCTAGAATTTTTCTATGGTGGGGCCACAACTGAACATCCTAGAAACTAATTTATAATAGATTCTTTCGTATTTGGCCACCCTGTTCATCTTACTAAATACCTATTTTATTATGTAAAAGTAAACAAGGTAATCCCTGATAACGAGGTAAGTTCTGGATAAAACTAATTTCCCGATTTTATTAATATTTATTCTTCGAAATATGATTACATTATATTTCGGAGAGATCGATCAAGTGAGACCAGTGCAAAGAATTGCTATTCGGAAGCCACCAGTTGAGCAAATTTATGTGAAGATAGGTTCTGGAAATCATCAATGCATTCTAGGTTGTATATACCTGCCTCCAAATTCTCCGTATAGAAGCTACCTCCTAGTAAGTGACATAGACTCTGTGTGTGATTCTTTCCCTGATGTCGAGCTGTGCATGGCTGATGATTTTAACCTTTTAAATGTAATATAGCAAGATGAACAACTGAGTTCTGTGACCATCCAGCGTGACAATGTCTATGTTCCTCCCCAAATATTAGACTCAATACTAGCAGTTTCGGATTGTTGTGCCTTACATAATCTTTTTCAGCTTAATGATATTTATAATAATAACAATGTGACTCTAGATTTAATACTTAGTTATAAAAAATGCAATGTTTACAGTTGTGACCCTCTACTTCGAACTGATATGCATCATCCACCTCTACGTTTTAATATTGTAATTGGAATCAAATTTTTTACTCCTAGTAAACAAGCTAATGAATTCTATTTTGATTATAAATCAGCAGACTATTCTTTAATCAATAATTATTTATATTTTTTCTCTTAGAGTAGCATATTTTTTTATATGGATTTGGAAAACATGATAAACACTTTGTATGATATATTATACAATACTCTGAATATGTTTGTTCCAACTAAAAAAGTGTCCAGCAGGAAATTTCCGCATTAGGTTTACACATGATCTTATTGCTCTAACGATTCAAAAAAAGATCTCTCACAAAAACCACAAATTCCAACAAACTACCCAAAATTACCAATTATTTTCCAATCTCCGCTTACAGCAGAGCCTTCTCAGGAAATGTAATAAAAACTACATCCAAAATGTTGAATTTTCTCTTCAGAATAATGTAACAAATTTCTGGAATTTTATTAACTCTAAACCTTAATCAGCCGACTTGCCCAATGTTCTGTTTCTAGAGGGTGATGGAGTTGAAATGGGTCCCAAAATAGCCAACCTCTTTGCTGACTATTTTAGCTCTGTTTATTCCTTAGATA
This sequence comes from Kuschelorhynchus macadamiae, assembly GCA_030620095.1. Taxonomy (NCBI): domain Eukaryota; kingdom Metazoa; phylum Arthropoda; class Insecta; order Coleoptera; family Curculionidae; genus Kuschelorhynchus; species Kuschelorhynchus macadamiae. The sequence goes on along the minus strand of JAUTXW010000061.1, from coordinate 425,964 downwards.
ATCCTGAATATGCACAGTCAATTTCTCTGAAGAATATAAATGTCAATAATTACCCCATGTCCATCTCAGATATATACCTGGAATTGAATAGTTTAAATATTAATAAAGGGCCGGGACCAGATCGCTTACATCCGATTTTACTAAAACACTGTGCCTTTATTCTTGCCAGAACTCTGCAAATTATTTTTAATGAGTCTCTGAAGTGTGGCATCTTTCCAAGTTTTTGGAAGTCCAGTTTTGTGGTTCCTATTTATATCTAAATCACAAATCTAACATAAGGAATTACAGACCAATTCGCATTATAAATGTCATTCCAAAGATTTTTGAGAAAATTGTCACTTAGCATCTTACCTCTGTGTTGTCCCCTATAATTATTGATGAACAATTTGGCTTTAGCTCTAGTAAAAATACCGAATTAAATTTACTTACCTACACAAAAAAACATTTTTGATGCCCAGGTAAATGGTTGTGAAGTCCACTCGATTTATACAGATTTCACTAAAGCCTTCAATTGAGTTTCCCACAAAGTATTATTAAACAAATTTGAAACATTGGGTATATCTGGATATCTGCTTAACTGGATTGGAAGTTATCTTTCTAACAGAGTGCAGACAGTCAAAGTTAATAACTTCTTGTCTCTCGGAATTATAGTTCCTTCTGGGGTCCCCCAAGGTTCCCATATCGGGCTACTACTTTTTGATACGTATGTAGACGATGTCTCCTTATGCTTTAAATCTTCTAAATTTCTTCTTTTTGCTGATGATCTACAAAAATCAAAATGACTGCATATTTCTTCAAGAAGACCTTAACAGGTTTGTGGAATGGTGCTTTAAGAACAGCATGGAACTTAACTTAATATTAAAAATAGGAAGTAAAAGAAATTATAAAATGGACGATGTTATAAAATATAAAAAAAAATAGTTTTAATTAATTAAATGGGACAATTGTATTAAAAAGATGTCTTTGGGTGCATAAAAAATTAAACTGCTTATATTTATTAGCTTGTGCCGATGCTCGTGGAATGAAAGAGTGAGCGCCATAGTTGGTTCTGTGAAAATTAACATTGAGACCAGTTCAGGGCAATCCATTACAGAGTTTGTCGCCTTGAAGAGAAGAAGTAGATCATGGTTTCTTCTTCTTGAAGATAGTGTTTGCAGGTTAATCCATTTACAGAGATTGTCTTAATGGAATTCGGAGTCAATGAAAAACTTTTGATGGATGTAATGGAGAAACTTTCTTTGTGCTCGTTTAAGCCTTTGAATGTGGTTAGCATAACTTGGATTCCAAACTGAAGAAGCATATTCTATGTGGGACCTACAATAAAGTATTTAAAAGAGAAAATTGTGGAAAATTCCTTGGAGTTCCTTTTGATGAAGCACAGCATCATAAGGGATTTATTGGTGATGTGGGCAATGCGATTAATAAACGAAAGCTCAGAATCCAATGTTACACCAAGATCCCTGATGGTCTTAGTAGATGATAGGGTTTTGCTGTTGACAACATAGTTAAAGTCAATCTTATGATGCAATTTTGAGAACTTCATTAACTTACACTTAAATGTGTTAAGTTCCATGTTGTTCTTAAAGCACCATTCCACAAACCTGTTAAGGTCTTCTTGAAAAGATATGCAGTCATTTTGATTTGTGTAGGTCATCAGCAAAAAGAAGAAATTTAGAAGATTTAGAGCATAAGGAGACATCGTTTACATACGTATCAAAAAGTAGTAGCCCGATATGGGAACCTTGGGGGACCCCAGAAGGAACTATAATTCCGTGAGACAAGAAGTTATTAACTTTGACTGTCTGCACTCTGTTAGAAAGGTAACTTCCAATCCAGTTAAGCAGAGATCCAGATATACCCAATGTTTCAAATTTGTTTAATAATACTTTGTGGGAAACTCAATTGAAGGCTTTAGTGAAATCTGTATAAATCGAGTGGACTTCACAACCATTTTCCTGGGCATCAAAAATGTTTTTTTGTGTAGGTAAGTAAATTTAATTCGGTATTTTTACTAGAGCTAAAGCCAAATTGTTCATCAATAATTATAGGGGACAACACAGAGGTAAGATGCTAAGTGACAATTTTCTCAAAAATCTTTGGAATGACATTTATAATGCGAATTGGTCTATAATTCCTTATGTTAGATTTGTGATTTAGATATAAATAGGAACCACAAAACTGGACTTCCAAAAACTTGGAAAGATGCCACACTTCAGAGACTCATTAAAAATAATTTGCAGAGTTCTGGCAAGTATAAAGGCACAGTGTTTTAGTAAAATCGGATGTATGCGATCTGATCCCGTTCCTTTATTAATATTTAAACTATTCAATTCCAGGTATATATCTGAGATGGACATGGGGTAATTATTGACATTTATATTGTTCAGAGAAATTGACTGTGCATATTCAGGATCATCTAAGGAATAAACAGTACTATGAGCAATTCCTTGTGCTGCAATAGACCTAGTGCTCGTTGTTGGGTAGTACCCTGAGTCACGAAGCCTTATAACTATATTTGCAAACAACTGCGGGGCTGGATTAAGGGAAACCTTTACCTTTAACGTACGACACGCTGTAGCTGCATTTTGTTGACATTCCTCGTAAGTAAAGATAATGTCCACTAGTTCATTGTTGTCATAAACGTGCGCCATTTTCTTCGTACAAAGCCACATTCTAAAAGTACCACGCGCTATTTAATGAAATCTGGCTGAATTGAAGAACGAATACAATAAAACAAGTACCTAGTATCAATAACAAACAGAAATTTGTACCTTATCTGTTCACCACGCAGTGGTCGCGAATGTCAAAAATCAGGTCTATGATAAAGTTTTAAATATTTGAAATTTTAATAACTTCTCTATTTGCAACACCCAAGGCAGTAGTCTAGAGTATCAAAAATGAGGCCGGTAATAAGTTTTTTAAAATTTTAAGTAACTTCTTTAACTTTTATGTAGGGGATTTTTTGTAAATTATCTTTTTTTACGAGTTTTACAACCTGTCAAAATAAATGACTTAACTTTGAGAACACCCGGTATAGTCAAGAGGATATGAAACAAGAACTTACAGAAGTCATGAAGAGGAACCAAAAAAAACTTACAGAAGATATGATGGATAATCAAGAAGAGATGAAACAAGGACTAAAAGAGAGCATGAAGAGGACAGGAAATACAAGACATAAGAAAGAGCCAAAAAGAAATAAGAAGAAAAATGTGGTCCGAAATGACACTAGGGCAGATATCAAATTAGAAAAGGCTTAAATTAAAAAGAAAATACAAATACAAAAACAAGTTCAGGTGGTTTATGACCAAATAAAGCAAGAACTACGAAGCGTACGACCACAGGTATAGAAACTTGGAAACCAAAGTGAGTTAAAATCCAACTTTTCTTTTTATTAAATGTAATAAAACCAGTTAAGTTTGATGGTTAGTTCAGTTTAGTTACTAAGTTAAGGCAATTTGAAGCTACCGCAACTGAAAATATTTGGGATTCCACGAAAAATGCAGGAGCTCTACTTTATTCCTTTAAAGCAATGGAGAACCTATACGCCGAAATAACTTTGGAGTTATAGTAAGCCATTTGGAATTACGATGAGAGGAAACACATCTACAAGAATTTTAGAAAGCTCAGCAGTATGATCCACCTTATTTATCCATCATATCCTAAGGAAACTAAGCAGGAATTGGCAGCACTTTTATTAAAGGTCTTCGTCACACCAACCAGGCGCTAAGTTTTGCTATGCCCTTCAATTTGAAACAGCTAGAAAATTTCGAATAATTAAAACACCGGAGCAAGTAATGCAGCTACTCATGGTATTTTGTTACAATGACAAATTGGCGAAGAAAAAGTTATAGCCTACTTCAGCAAAGTTCTTGCCAAACTTTAACGCAAATATTGAGAGGCAGGAAAAGAACTACTAGCTATTGTAAAAGCGTGAGCATTTTCTTAAGTACGTTATGGTCAAAAATTCATGCATCACTTAAATGGTTGGTTCACTTTAAAAATATGGAGGGCTAAATAGCTAGGTGGTTGCAACACCTGTAGGAGCACGACTCTTCAGTTAAACTAAGGGGTTAAACCATATTCGCCTTTTCAATAAAACCATGCCCAAACAATCGCTAGCATCGCAACAGGCACGAGGAATGAGAAAACCGTGATAATTTTCATTTCCACTCTCAAGAGTGGGACCCAAAACTGTTATTCAAAAATTAGTAAGAAGACCCAGATATTGTTTCTATAGCCAAGACGAAAGCTTTAAATTCACCAAGAAGTTGTTATCAAGACATTGCAGCCAAATGTCAGAAATATAAAAGATACTGCGCTTTATGGGAATCATTGGTGATAAAAGACGGTCTTTTAGAAAGAACTTATGAAAGTGGTGACGGCAAAAAAACAAAAATAAGGCTATTTTACCCTTAAAGTATAGTCGCGCAGTTTTGCAAGCCTTACACAAAGGTATTTGCTATGGACATTTTGGCGTAATGAAGACCCTCGAGAGGTAGCTGGGAATTCGTACAGATATAAAAAATTGATACCGGACTTGCGAGATGACTGCATTACCAGTAAAGGACCGCAAACTCGTGTTATTGAAAAAATAAAGCAATACCACGTGGGACCACCGCTTGAATGGATTACCATATATGTAGCAGAATCATTTAGCAAATGACCAGAAATCTATACAATGCCAAATCAGGAAAGCATCACTGTTGCTGACGTTCTCGTTTAAGAATAGCTTTGTCGATATTAGATATACGACCAAGGCAGGTTCATTGAATTCGAAGTATCCAAATGCCTGTGCAGCCTCTTAAGGATCCATAAGACTAGAGCAACACCTCTTCATGCATTGCAGCTAGATGGAATGGTTGAAAGACTTAACAGAGCTTTAGACATTTACCTAAAAATCATTGAGCGAACATAAAGTGAAATAAACGCATCCAACCATTTTTACCTGACATGCAGCAGTGCAGTTAATAAAACAACTGGAAAAACACTTACTAGGATAATATTTTGAGACAATTTACAGCTTCCAGACAATCTTCCTACTGGACTTTCTCCTGACAATAAGATAATTACCTCGGATCATGCCAGTCAACTTAGTTAGCGCCCCATACAAATCCATGAAAAGGTCCGCCAGAAATGGCAGATAGAAAACGATAGAATGAAGTTCAGTGAGTTCTAATTATAGTGAATTTAGAGCCGAAGCAAAAGAAAAGGAATTCAAAAAGAACTAAAAGGCGCTCGACGAAGTTGCAGAAGTGATGGGTAGGCTCGTATCTAGTGGTGTTCCGGCTGAATGACCTCGTATAACGGGTCAGAAAAACCTTCATACTAAAATAGAAGTGGTGTATACCTTCATCGACTAACCGTTACTAAGAGAGAAGATATTGATCGGGATGATCAATTCTGGGAAGAATGCAATGTTGCAAATTAGGCCCGAGTTTTAGATTTGTACAGTTTTAAGGTTTATTTATTTGATATTTGCTGTACAAGTAATTAGACTTACCTTCGTTTTTAAGCTTAAATGAATATATTATTATTTAATTTAATTCTTTCCACTCTGTAGTACATAGATCCCTCTAGAAATTTATAGGTCATTCTATCCATTTCTAAAGACTATATAAACGCGCCGAAGTCAGTTTACTTTGAGATTTCAAACGTAGATAAAGCATTGGTCAGTTTGTTTATAATATACATAAGCAACTTAATATATAAAGTCGGTACCATTTTTGGCTCCCTCTAGCGTCTGTAGTGTCCAGGAAGTTTTTTTAATAATAGAGGTTGTTCCAAATTCGTGCTCATCGTATGCATGTACGTATGTTTTTCTCAAGCCTTAACGAGTTATTGTAATGTTATAAAATGTATATGTAACCCTGGAACTAAAAATATTTGTTTAGGATTATATTATTAATTAATTAATTAATTAATAATAGTAATTAATTTATACAACTACACTATCTTGCCTTGTTGGCTTTAATTTCCGAGAAAATGGAATGCCTGCTTAATTTTCCCGATTTTTTGTCATTTTATCATTTTATGATATTAGTGCGGGTATGTTAGTGATTATTTTTCCAAGGTATGCTCACCGTAAATGTGTAAGTATTTTAGTTTTATTACGGAGGGCAGCTTATCAGGAAAGTAGTATTTGTGTTAATTTCTCTAAAGCTAAACTAAAAATATAATTGAAATATGGATTTTTAATTATAGCTTACAAGCAGATTGTAATTTTTATTTTGGCATACATATTCTTAAATGAATTCACATTCTTAGTTTTGCAATAGTAAACATACAACATACAAATACGCTGGCAGCATCAATCTTGCATAAGACACCCGTCGGTCAGATTCCTACTGACCAAAAACCCTCCTCAGCTTCTCGCTTCACCCTCCAAAAACCTCATTACTTTAGTGGTGAGCCGCCTTTGCACTATTCTACCGACTTTCTCTTTCCTTTGTTTCAATTATTTTACGAATTGTTGAGTAAGCTGGCCTCGTTAGCATGCATGTTTTCCATCATATTGTCTGCATTAAAAGGTAAACCCGTTTGCAGATTGTAGCTCATCCTAATTTTTCCCCATCTAGGACATCTAAATAAAGTATGTTCAACATCGTCGACATGATCGCAGTACAAACATCGGTTTGAATCAGCCCTTTTACGCTCATGTAAGTATTTTCCGAAACAGCAATGCCCAGATAGAGCCTGTGTCAGGAAGTAGTCCACCTCTCCAAAAGGACAGTTTATTCATGCTTGTATGTCTGGTATGAGTCGATACGTCCATCTGCAATTCTTTGAATTGTTCCATATGTCCTGCCATTTTATAAGGATGTTTTGCCTTATTGCGGCTGTCTCCACACCATTGTACTTGTCGAGTCGATATGTCCATCTGCCATTCCTTGAATTGTTTCATATATTCTGCCATTTTATAAGAATGTTTTGCCTTATTGCGGCTGTCTCCACACCATTGTACTTGTCGTTTCTTTCAGATATCATGAGCTCTACTGGCGCGACCCCTGTTATGACTCCTCTCCCTCGGTTGACGCGGCCCGGTATGCACTACATATTTTGATGCACACCGGTCTCTTAGCATTTTTATCACCTTTTTGTTCATTGTCACAGTGTGTCAGGCAGGTGCGGCGTATAGCATTTGGGAATGGATAACCCCATCCATTACCCTCCTCTTCGAGGTTTTTGGCCCTCCAATGCTTGGCATGAGATTTGTCGGTGCGACAACAGTCTTTTCGAGTTTTTTACAAGTTTGCCTCACATGCAGCCTTGATCTTGCTTCCTCTTACAGTTAGTATAGTCTTCCAATAGTTCTTGGTATGGGACCTGTTCATTCCTTCCGACATTATTTCTAATGTATAATCTTCATTTTCGTATGCATTCCCGCGATATTTTCAGACCACCAGTACACAGATCATCTTCTTCCGTTGTACTTACTTTCCTTCATTTTTTGGTTACACAAGTCAGTCAGGTTTTTAGAAAAGCATTCAGCAAGTGGTGTTTCGGTTTCTACTGTTGCTTCTGCAAGTATTTGTCGTAACTTTAGTTTGTCCATACTTTTTATTTGCTAGCCCTTATTCTTTAGTGAAAGTAAAACTTTTGGGCCTTTCTATAGAACTTCAAAAATGACATAACTATGGTCACTTAGGCTTTCTTTATCACTGACTTGCCACCCGACTACGACCTATTTCAAATCATCTTTTACCACGGTAAGATCCAAAATGGAGCCGTAACTTCCTCTCTGGAAAGCCGGTGTGTTTCCCTCGTTGACGCAAATCCGGTCGTTTTCTGCAATTCATTCTATTAGTATACGTCCTTTTTCGTCAGTATAATTCATGCCCCACACTATCGATTTTGCGTCGAAGTCACCAACAACTATCGTTTTCTTTTTATTTCTTATTCTATTTCCTATTTCGTTAAGTACGTCTTTCAGGTTTTCTATACCTCTATTGGGAGGCATGTAATAGTTATAAACTGCAAAGGGTTTCCACGTAGCTAAAACCAGTTCCGCTACCCAAAGATTTGATAACTACCGGTTGGTTCAATATTTTAATCGCAGTGTTTTGTCCCACATCTAATATTCAATCCTTTCTATCCTTTATCGCCTTGAGATTAGGTTCGCACATCGCTATAATACCTACATCGAGCTCGTTTGAAGTTGCCAAAGTCATGTCGTGAGCCGGACGCTTCTGATGGTATTAATTTGCGAAAACTTTCTTCATTTTTGTTGTCCGTTGTTACTTTTGTGCTCCTACTTCTCTTATTGGCAGGGCATTTATTACTCCCGGACTGGTGATGGCCCTCCTGCTTGCAGTGGAGACAATAAGGAGGGTTTTTACAATTATTTTTCCAACATTTTGTACAGAGTTTTTCCCTGTCTGGACCCTTACATTGGGCTTTTTCATGGTCATATTTCCGGCAGCTGTAGCACTTTGTATCCTTTTGTCTTTCCACTATTTTGCATCTCATCCAGCCGATTTTTATTTTATCCATCTGGATAAGTTTATCTGCGTTTACCGCTGAAGTAATGATGATAACGTTTTGTTTGTTACCATATGCCGGCCTTAGAGCTCTAACTTGAAAATCCACCGGTTTCATAAAGATTTCCTCGGAGATTGCGCTTTCAATTTCTATCATTGTAGCCACTTCGTCCAGTCCCTTTATGTGGAGCACTTTCTTGGTCGTCAGTTTTGTGAAGCTTATTCTTTATCTCCCTCCTTAAGACTTCTGCTCTGTCAGCTCCGTTTTTAATGTAAAGAAGTGGTTCTCCGTTCCCTGTTTTTCTCATGTCCTCTACCTGTACACCTAGCTCGCAATGGGTTTACCTACTGTTTGACAGTTTTTAGTAGATCCGCATATGTTGTGCTCGGTATCTTGATTAGAAGGATGTCTTCTTTGACTTTATTTGTTCTGGCGTAACCATCCTTATTTACTATACTACTTAGTCCCTCTGTGGGTTCTTGTACGGTTTCGTTCGCTCTGTAGAGATAAATTTGAATATCTGTATTAGCAAACAAGTATTTCATAATTCGCATATTGACGGGTCCTATTACGCCATTCATCTCGGGTAAAACTAGTTTGGTGATCTGTTGTTTCACCACGTGTTCTCTTATTGTTTCGATTGCGTGGTAGATGTTTATATCTTCATCTTCTTCACCAGCTTTTCCACTTGATATTACGGGATAGAATATCACTTTGTGCGATTAAGTAAAATTGCCATCTTTGTCAGGAAAACCAAGTGAGTGGGATATCATGGTTACCTCCACTTTTTTCTCTTTTGCTCTTGAAGGTCTGCTTTGCCGGTAAACTGATTTATGGCTCTCTTGACCATTTTATCTTTCGAGTCGATATCTTAAGCAGCTGGAGCCTCCCAGATAAATCCTTGTAGAATCTCTGGAATCCCGAAAATTTCGTCGAGCCAATCGGGTGGTAGCATAAATCTAGAATACACTGTTGTAATATTGATCAGTCACGATTATCTAAAAAGAAACACACAAATATAAAACATATACTTAAATTAATTCCTAAAATATGAATAACTCAATTCTCGAATTTACCGTATTGTTCATATTCCTCGTTTCCTTGAAAACATAGTAAATGCACTGCTCTTCAATGAACGTAGTCTTGGTAGATTTGCATGATTTCAAATTGCTAACAAGTTGACAGTGACAAGTTTTAGGTTTCCTTAATTACGATTATTAGCTTAAACCTGTGTTTACTTGTGCTAACTTAAGATGTGTTCGGAGGAAATATATATTCAGAAACTACGTGTTTGTGTACCGGCCAATCCGGAACAATATCTGCTGTTGCCGGTCCTGACATATTACTAAATAAGCAGCCATTAACACCACATATTATGTTTCGATCGCTGAATAGTGCCACAGAGGGTTGCTAAATTTATGTAAAATATTAATAAGACAAAAGGGCCCCTTCTAGCTTTTGGCGATACAAAGATGAAAGCCATTCAGACACGCTCTGTAATTTGGTGTTCAAGAGAGCACTAAAGTGAAAATTGCTGCACACTAAAACAATATTTATCCATCCTTTTGACCGGGGCCAATAAAAAATGCACCCCGCAACACTCTAGTTGGGGTGTATTATTTCGCTCCCCTAAGGATTGGCCACTGTTCGTTTATAAGGGAGGAAAGGTTTTATAGAGCCGTAGAACGGAGAGTGAATCATAATCAGGATTTTTGCGGTTCTAAAATTTCACCGTGTAATGAACCTCTTGAGAAATCTTAAGAGTATATCAGAGCAACCTAAGGCTGTGGTCAGAGTAGCTCTTTTTTCGGTCGAAATATATTTCAGCCGTATACGGCCGAGTCACCTAAATTTTTGAATCTGCATTAACTCGGTTTAATTTTGTTTGTTTTTTTTATGCCACGTTTTCGAATTTTTGTTGTGATAATATTCTAAACTTTTTTTGGATTAATGTTTTAGGGCAAGAGCTTGGAAGAAATTAGAAATAAATAACATCATAGCAGAGATATTTTCTTTCTTCTGGAGATATGCTCTTACCAAAAGTAGATTTTTTTAATGTAATGTCGAATAGTTTTTAATATGTAGTAGAAAGTTTTTTTGGATATTCCCATTTATTGAACAAAACATTTACTACCCTCGTCAAACGAAAGTACTGTAATCGTGAAAAAATCACCCTCTCAGGTTCTTACAGATCTTTAGGATCCTTAGTTTTTTCATATCCGCCGGTCTATCTGCCTGCCAATCTGTCTGTGGGTCGGTCTGTTCGGGGCATAACTAAAAACTTACTTATCGATAAACAATAATTAATGGTCATACAGGGATGAAGTGGTAACATTTTGGTAAAAATCAAATATGGCGAAACAAAATGGCGACCTAGTGAAATAGAAAAAAAATATTTCTAAAAAATGTTTATCCAATATACCTGAAAGTTTGCACCAAAATAAAATATTACGGAAGAATCAACTGGTAAAATATTGGTACGAACCCAATAAGGTGGTATAAAATAGCACGCAATAAAAATTTTTGGTTGCACAAAACTTAATTGCTGTTTAGAATACTTAACCGAGTTTTCGAATTTGACAAGCTCCTTACAGAAATCTAGGAGCCCGCTGTCAAATTTAACATTTCGTTAAACATTTTAAACTTTAATTGAGCTTTCTGCAACCGGCCATTTTGATTACTAAACAACTAAATTGGGTCACTTTTCACTATACTTAAAAAAAAGGACTGATTCATAACGAGGGAAGTTCCGGGTAAAGAAAATTTGCCGATTTTTTTTACATTGGTCGAACAGCTGAAAAAAGAGAGTCAAATATTAACCGAGATTTTTCCAGATCTTCACGTTTCAGGATTTCTAGTTGACGAAAAACATGTTTTCTGGATTCTGTCGGTCTGACTGTCTGGCTGTCTGTCTGTCGGTCTGTGTTTTCCTGGCATAGCTAAAAAACTACTTACCCGATTGACTTCAAATTAAGGCGAAAAATTAAAGGTCATATAGGGACGACCTGGTAACATTTTGGTAAAAATCCAATATAGCAAAATAAAATGGCGGCCCAGTAAAATGTAAAAAAAAATTATTACTAAGAAAGCCCTTATCCAATTTAGCTAAAATTTGGCACATAAATCAAGTATTATGCGGAAATCAACTGTTAAAATTTTGGTACGAATCCAAGATGGCAGAACAAAATATATTTTAATAACAATAATAAAATACTTAAAAATTTCGCCTAAAAAAACTACTCAATGGACTGATTTCAAATTTTGGCACATAACTAATTAGTAGTATAGACATGAACTAGTAATAATAATATATTATATTTTATAATTTTAATTAAATTTAAAATCATTCGATAGATTTCGCTTTATGTGTAAATAGGGAAATAGAGTGCAGGCGCTCTTGCTATTAGTATTTCTTTATAATATAATAGGTAGGAGTTGGGTACATAAGATATTTTTTTACAAAAGACAATTGATGAATTCAACTTTTTTTTAAAGCAAAATAAATACTGAAAATCTGAGAAGGAAGAAGAAAGGTGGTGCAGAACTGCAGAGGGAAAAGAAAAAAAGTCGTTTAGCCGAGGAAGCAAAAAAAAATTTAAAATCAATGTTTTTGAAGAAAGGAGTCGAGAAAGAACAAGCGACAAATTCAAGTGAAATATATAATGAACAGGGACCTGAAGAAGAAAATATCCAAGTAACTTCCGAGCCTACGCTGCATAATTTAGAGACACAGAATGAATACGATATGGGAACCGAGATCCCAAATCTGCCATCAAATAAGACAGAAGAGCCAGTGGTAAGTGATCCAAATATTATCATTGACCCAAATATTCTCGAGCCTACGTTAGAATCAAAATCACAAGCTGGCCTTATTCAAGAACAAGAACATGATTATTTCTTCAAAAGGCCTTCACAACATGAGAGAAATAATTTTTTTCAATATAACCCCAATGTTCCCCTGAATCATAAAAAATTTAATTGGCAAATCGCATTTAAAACAAAGAATAACACCCTACGCAATGGCTGACATATAGTTCCTCAAAAGATGCATTATTCTGCAGCGTATGTTTGGCTTTTAGCAAAACAACAGACACCAGTGTTTTTATTGACGGTATGTCTAACTAGAAGCATGTGTATCAACGCATTGATGAACATAGCAATTCTTTGTTGCATGAAAATAATTCTTCGGGATATTTTCGATTTTGCAGTGATGTTTCTATAAACAAACTGTTATTTAAAAATCAGATGACACTGAGACAAAAAAATACTAGTCATAATAGACAAATTTTAGATCGTGTTATTAATGTTATAAAAATGATCGGAAAAAGATGCCTGAGTTATCGAGGAAAATGTAATGAAGCGTGTTATACATTAGAAAATAAGAATGTGGATCATGGAAATTTTCGAGAAGTCATTCTGTTGCTGTCCAATTATGATTTAGTATTGAAAGATTATTTAGATAAAGTTATTCCCGAAAGTAAAAAAAATGCAAGAAAAGGGAATAAAGAGGAGATCGGGTGATTTTACTTGGTTTTTGTCTAAAACTACAATTAATTATATTATTGACATTATCCCCAAGAGAATGAAAATAATAATTTCAGAAGAAATTCGAGAAGCTGAAATATATTCCATCGATATAGATACAACACAAGATGTATCTACCATAGACCAGCTGGCTTTTATTATATATATTACAAGGAGTTGTTCATGAGAGATTACTTTCGTTTGTAAGCTGCCATGACTCTACAGGAGCAGGAATACATAATTTAATAACAGACGAATTAGATTCAAATAATTTAAACAAAAAAAAACTGCATAGGTGACTCAACAGATGGAGCTGAAAATATGTAGGGAATATATAAAGTATGCGTTGCTATAACGAAAAAAGAAAACAATGAACACTTATGGTGTTACAGTCATATGTTAAATCTAGTCATAGGACATCTTATGAAAGTGAGTCTGACAGCATCGAGCGTATTATATCTTATAAACAAAATAGCAGTATTTTTCAAAGAATCTCATAAACGCATGGGCGTCTGGAAAAAACTAACATGGATGATAATAACAATAAAAAACTACACACAATTTGTAAGACCCGTTGGTGGGCAAAGGAGTCAGCTCTCGCAAAAATATTTGGTACATATGGGTGTACAAAATCTGCCATGTATGTTGAACTTCTTATGGCCTTAAAAACTATTGAAAATGCAAATAATATGAATCCTGACGTTCGTGCTTCAGCTAAGTCTTTGCGAGAACCTTTACAGAAATAGGAAATTATTTTAACTGCCCATATATTTTTAAAAATGTTCTCAATAACAGGTTCGTTATCGAGGTACTTACAAACCAAAGAGTTAGATTTGCTCAAAGCAAACAATATAGCACAAACAGCCTTAGGACAATTAAAAAAAATTCAACGAGATTTTACAAATATACAAGAAACCAGCGATACATTTGTTAAGTAAGCAATAGCAAAATTAGAGACTATTGATTCCGATGAAAAAGTTTACGATATTAGCATTGAGTCTACCAGCAGTAAGAGCAAGAAAAATTTTAAAAATGCCCGGAGAAAAATGCAAAGGCGAAAAGTTGAGTAATAAGAATGACATATGTATATAGAACCGAAACCTTTAATATAATTCTAGATACAATAATTCAATCTATGGAAAAGTGAAAGATTCACCAAAAATTTCAGAATTTGTAAAGATTTTAATATTTTAGATCCCCGAAATTTTAACGAATTAAAGGGCAAAATTCCCCGGGGCAGTTTGGAGACTCTATCTGCAAAGCTAATGCAAATAAATCCCCTAAAACCCCCGAAAAACTTTAAGATGAGCTAGAGAATTTTATGGCCAACTGGGACACTCTAAAACTCAACATTAAACAATTTTATACTTTTCGTTTTGAAAGGGAATCATCATCTGATGATGAGAACGATGCCGACGCCGACGACGGTAATAAAGAAGACAACATGCAATGCAAGAATTGCAGAAATTGCTCACTGTGTTGTTATTCCATGTTGTAACAGTTTAATTTTGTTATAAGTGCATTTCATTGTATGATTAATTTAATATTATAATCTACTACTTTAGTATTAAGTTTAGTGATTAATATGTACGCCTGGTTGGTTTGATTTACTTAGATTTTAGTAGTTTTCTTATTAGAAGCGGTTACATTGTTTATATTTAAGCGAAATTCAACACCTTTTGCAGCAAATTTCGGTACACACAGTGTCACCTCTCGATAAGTAGTTAATTTTGTACCTATATCTGAACTCAAGATATAAAGGAATAATTTTCAGTAAATGGTATAAGTTTACCGTTCGTTCATAGATGTCGCCAAAAAAAATCAGTTCAAATATAATTGTTGGATTTATTTAATTTTGCCGAATTTAATAATTATATACTGAATAAGAAAAACTTCAAATAGCACTTTAGACAAACTATTTATTTCCCATATATTTTACAGAGTAGATATAAATTAAATTTTATTAATTTTGAAAACCTGTTTTCGAGTCCTTTATACAAGTCTTGGGATTTTCGTTTTCCTTGGCTAGATATGCTGCATTTTTAGATTCGAGCGTATATTTTGTCTAACTCTTCTGTCGCTGTAAAAAAAACCAAATCATTAGTACCCCAATAAATTCTTTGATATATTATGAAGTCCATATTATGTATTAATATTGAACTGTAAATACTTGTACTAAAAAAAAAGGTTGCCTTGATAAATATTTCTTTTCAGATATACCTAGGATTATTTTTAGACTATAGATACTATATATACACACCACTTCATACTTTCTCTTAAATCTGGATTTTATTATTCGTGTTCCCTTTTGCTGTGAATATTTAACATATAAAGGTATTTTCATTTAAGTTAGACATAAATAACCCAAAGGTATTCCTCGATTCAATATTAATATTCTTACCTTTTTTTTTTCTGAGACTATAACTATAGCCTACTTATAATTTCTATGAATGTTTGATGTTCCGAAATTCAGATCGACTTTTGTTTTGTCCATAGTTGCATAATTACTTGGAGCCTATTATAAACTGAAATTTCGTTACGTCTGTGTCTGATGCATTTTCTAAAAAAAATAGTTAATAATTGTGTGAATAAATTCCTGTTTTATGGTTAAATAATGAGTTTATACAGTTGGGAAAATTCTATTAAATTAAACTCAACTTACGTTTCATTTTTATGGCATTTAACTACTGCTTGCCCTGCATTAGCACATCATTTTTTTGACTCTTTGGTACTCGTCACTAATATTTGACTTTTCTCAGTGGTCCTTTTCCATTAGTACTAGAGTAATTAATTAAATATTATTTGTTTATTTACATTTCCATTTCGCGTTGCTTTTAAATTTCAGGTTAGTTGTTTCTGTCAATGTTATTATTGCGTCGTCTCGCAACTTTTCGGATCTATTCGGCTAAGACTTCCATATTAACTTATTCTCGAAACCCTCCATCCGGTACTTCCTCATATCAAGAACGCAGGCATCTTTTTCGCTGTTGCCAAGTGTATTCCTGCATTATTTCCTGTATCTTTCTCAACCAATGGATACCTTAGGTAACCAAAGTTCTAGATGGAAAGGAAGCCGGGGGAACACATTTTTCACTTTTCTGGTCACCTGCAGATAAACCACAGGTCTTCAGCGCGAGTCTGAGGAAATAATCCAGGAAAATCTTGGAAATCCGTTAGAACCTCAACACCGCAATAGTTTTTCGGGCACATTATAGTTTGCATATATTTTTCGTGCTAAAAAATCTCTCATAGAGAGGATTTTACCTGAAAATTGGACCAGATCGCCATTTTCCATGCCCTTGTACTTGGCACGTGAAACCACTTTTTGACTAGAACTGAGTGACCCATTGTATAGGTAATTTGCATTAATGTCATTTATCAAAAGGGGATTATTTTTTTCTTAAATTTTGTTTTTCGTAATTTGGTAATTTTTTTCATTTTTTTTTTGGAATTAACTTTTGCTCGGGTGAGACGATTATTTTTTTTTTATGCAACAGGGGCTAGTTTTTATATTTTTTTTTGAAATCTTAAAAATTAAATGCAAGTGTAACGAATTGATGCGAAGATAATTTTTAGTTTGAATTTCGTCGAACATCTTCTACCTCAGTAATTTGATTCATTTTCCTATTATATTAACTATATTTTGTGGATACATAAATTGGCTCTATTTTATTTTAAAATAAAGCCACAATATTTAAGCAGCTGGCATAGTGTGATTTGATTACTGCATTCGTTCTTTTTAATAGATAATAAACAGATTAATAAATGGCTTGCAGAGGTTTTCAGTAACAATTAAGTATAACGTAAATTGCTTTTCTTTTAGTTTATGGTATTTTTTTTTTGCATTTTGATTTGCCGCTGGAAAATAATTAGTTAAATAAAACCCTTTTTTTTAAGCTGGTTATATTAAAATTTAAATATATTTGTGCCTTTTGATTTTTCTTATTGCTGCCTTATTATATCTATATTTTTTGTAAGTATTATCACAACGTTTCGCTTAAATATTTGCTATTCTTCAGGTCTATACATACCTTCTTTTGTTAAGATTTTGCTATGTTTTTATTTTATTCTCATTTCTATTTAAATTGGCCAAGGTCAGTCTAAATTTTCTATTTATTTTATACGGGAAATTGTTATAGTAATCGATTTTGTTACAAATTTATTTATTGTAAATTGAATTTAGTTGTTGGAGTCAGTTATAATAATGTGCTTATATTTTTTCTTACCCAACGTTTCGATTAATTTTAAGTCTTCATCAGGGCCTACATTTTTTTTTTAAGTATTAGAATTATTCCAACTTTATTACGTATTGTTAATTTAAATCATTCGGATTCAGTCGAAACCTTGTATTTATTTTAGTGTTAACGCTGGTTATTGAGATTTTATTTGATAAAGTAAATTTTAGAATTTTCCTTTTCAATCTTAGTTTGTATTTGTGGATTTGTTGGATTTATTGACACAACGTTTCGACTGAATTTTCGATACCCATCAGGGTATTTTGTGCTTATTGATGGTAACTTTAGTGATTTCATTTTAAATTATTTTATTGTATTTTTTTATTTTGTTGCTTGCGGTTTTAATTTATTTAAAGAAAAGTTCTGATTAGTGTCTTGAAATTAATTAAATATTTTTTTTTATACTTCTCGCTTCTCGGTAGTACTAAATTTTTAAAATTAAATTATTGTTCTGATTCTTCAGTTAATTTTGAATTAGTAGAAACCTTTTGGGGATTTTTTTGAATTAATTAAAATTATTTGGGTTTTCGTTATAGACTTTGAATCACTACGAAAAATTCTAGAAAATTTTTGTTTTCATAGGGTTCAAGTCAGGGGCCAACTGTAAGTCACAGTCCTAATTTCAGTCAGGGGCTAATTGCAACTGCAAGTCACAGACAATTTCAAGTCACGGACTTAACTTTAAGACTCGGGACTAATCTCATGTCACGGGCCTAGTTTGAAATTAGGAGCGCTTCAGAACTTCCAGGTGCGGCTGGATTTGGTGACACGTATTGTTTACTTTTTTTCTTTATACCGTAACTGATAACATACTTATTGTTTATGTTTTTCTTTTATACAGTAACGGATAAATAGATTTTTTTTCTTAACTTCATTTGTGTGTTTTATTTAGCTCACTCTTTTTCGTTTAAAGTATCAAGAGGAAGCAAGTGCCGCGAAGATCAAGGGGCTTTCCAATTTAAGTCGTTATAAATTGGTGGCGCTCATTTCTTTTTTTTCTCTCTTTTTCTTTCTTTAAGATTTCTTAAGTTTTCCCATTACTCTCCGGGTTAATTGAGCTAGGGCATCTACATTGCACGCTCTGTTGACCACGAGCTGTAATCTTGATACCTTTTTGTGATCGAAATAATTTAAAATAAAACAGTAATAATTATTATTATTAAATAAGAGCGTAGCAATCTTGTACCTTGGTTTTGAGAAAATCCAGGGTTACAATGTAAATATAATACGTATAAAGAGGCTTACCCCATATTGGCATATAAATACTTGCTGACGATTCCAGTCACAGAAGTAGCCTGCGAGAGAAGTTTTTCCAAACTGAAGTACTTGAAGAACAGGCTAATGCTAATGAGTTGCGAAAGCGATATTTTAAATAGAATAGAAAATGACGACGTCATTGACGAATTGGGAAGAACTAGCAATTTATTTTCCAAGAAATGGCTATTTTGAATAAAAAACTTTGGTTTAAGAGTTCCTTTTTGCCTTTTTTAGTTTTGTGATTTTTTTATGCTAACAATTAATAGCTCCTTTTTTTATTTATGCATTATTTATGTTAATAATAGTTCCTTTTTTATTTGTGATGTTGATGTTAATACAATAAGAAGTTCCTAGCTTATTTATGTTTTTATGCAAATAATAAATTATTATGTTATTATGTTAATGTTAAAAAATTGAGTTTTTTTTACATTTATGAGTTGTAAAAAAAATTTTGTAAGTTGATGAAAAAAATAAAAATGTATGCCTTTTAATTTTTTTGCTGGGCCGGTGCCGACGCAACGCCGGCGCCGGTCCGAGGGGTCCCATCCGTCCTTGATATCCATCTGAATTTAACGCAATCGAATAAGACCACAACTATTGACTTTTTATCATATTTAAACCCTATGCCACAAGGTTGCACATTTGTTAGCCCCATTACTCCAATAGTCACGACGAAATCCAACAGGTTTCATTCGTTTATATCAGAGTCTATAATATATTTTCCTTCTTAAGCTGTGTTTATATTATCGGCAATATAATTCTTTGTTTCTAATGATTTTTATTTTTAAGAGTTGGTCGGGATTTTCAGGAGTTTCATCGTTTTAACTATTGATTGTTTAGTTTCGAAATTTTAGTTTTATCGTGCTAAATTAGTTATTATATGTTTATTATTAAAAATTGATTTTGCCTATATCTATTTAAAGGTTTAAAAGCTCAGATATACCCTACTACCTATAATGCTAATAAAAGTTTTTATGAAGCTTGGAAGAAGAGATTTGTATATATCCGGACCATCGAGTCTCAAAATATGGGGGGCCACTTTTTATTTTATAACTTTTAAGTGTGCCTACGTTTAAAACTATATAGTTGCCGGCAAATTTCGACAGGATTTCACACGGTTTAGTTAATTACGAACTGTAAACTTCTTCTTTAAATATATACCCTGCATTAATATGCATTAGTGTTAGCGCGGAATTCTGTAAAACATTTTTAATATGTATTAAATGCTTAGACCGTCATTATTCACATTACGACCTTAAAATTACCAATCCCAAACGATGCCTAGGGCTCTTAATATGCGATTCGAGAATTATCGCCCATGAAGTAGGAATTAAAGGTTTTTAGACATATAACATTATTTAAGAGGAGATTAGGTTGCATATAACTTCAGGCTATAAAAGATTTATGGGGTCAATTATGCATTCTTGGCGATTCGTTTGATCCGCGGTAATTTTTGCATCAGGTAGATTGTATGATTTGTAGCAGTTAGATATCTGCTATTAAAGCTGGGAAGATATCAATGAAAAGCGTTTATGATTGTCTAATTATTCTCGGCCTTCTCGTTGTTTCAGAAGCTATTTCTGTGACAAAAGCTTTAAATGTAAAACTTTCTAAAAACTTTTCGAAGTTTATTTTATGCATTTTTTTATAAAATTTTTGAAAAATATTTTCGATTTTCAGTAAATCTATTTTCCACCAAATATGGAAAAAGATAATTGTTTTCTGACTATCATCTTTTCTAATAATAAGAAAAAGATAGAATAAAATATTTTAACACCAGTGTTATATAAATTAAAGCTAACAACTAACCAAACCCTTTATATCGCGGGCCTTATTTTAAAGTATTTTGATATTAGTGGGCCAATCGTAGCTTTTTCTGACTGTTCAGCCTTTAAGTTGGGATTTTAATATTGAGAACTAAAGTGTTTTATTTTTACAACAGTCAGAAAGAACGGAAACTTTTTTTATCTGCTTGAGCCAGCTCCACAGTCCTCATTGACACAATAGAATTCATGGAAAAGGTAACTCAAGGACCTATAAGGTCATAGAGGCAGACTTGACAAGCATAATAGAATAACCCCTCACAAACCTGATTAACACATCCAGTCTACTACCAGTAGAGAACAAATCATTAAAGCCAAGCAGCTCCAGAATTTTCAAGTTGTAGGGTCTTCCCAAGATAAAAACAAGGTACCACATCGATCGGTCGTCAATGCAATGGATCATACAAATTAGATAAATATATTTTTTACAGCATTTACATAAAAAACAGAATTTTATAAAAAATACACTGCACACTTCGTGGAATAACGTAAAGCGACCCAGTTGGATACAAAAGACATTTTGATCAGTTTTGATGAAGAATTACTAGACGCGAATGTTCCTGTTAGCAACTAAAGTTCCATAACATCAGACATATTAGAATAGTTTTCTTGATACCACCTCAATATACCTAGTTGAAGCTTGTATTACATCTAATTATGTTAATTTTTCAAACATTCTATAGACAAACCTCGGAGGCAGCCATTTTTGATTCAGATAACAAAGATGATACTTTTGTTATTTGGCCTCATCAACAGGAAAATCTCATATATCTGGACTACCTTCTTCTTCTTATTACTTTGTACTGCACGTCGCACAGTGTAACATTATGTATATGTTGGTTGATATAAGTCAAAATCACAAAATACTTACAGCCGATTGCACAAAATTAATAGCTGTTTAGAATATTTAGCCGAGCTTTCGGATTTGACAAGCTGCTTATAGAAATCTAGAAACTCGCTGTCAAATTTTACATTCCGTTAAACATTCTAAACTTTAATTGAGCTTTCTGCAACCGGCCGTTAGTCTCTAAACAATAGGCAACTTGCGTATTTTTTTTATTACATTAATGTATTCTCCTACATATAAAAGGTAAATATCTAAAATGTAACGCCTTAAAATTCAATACTTTTTCTGTAATAAAGTTCTAAAATTTCGTGCGCAAACGGATCATTTCAAACGACAGCATTTGGCGCCGTCTACGGTTTGAAGTCACATCGTACCAGTATGTCAACGTCGCCAACGATCGGCAAAAATGTAGTGATGGGAAATCTGGATATTTTTAAAAAACCGGGTCAGTTTAAAGACCCGGATCAGTGATCCAGATCTTGGATCTCTTTAAATTAATTAAAATAGGCGTGCCATATTCGTCATATTGCGCATTGGGTATGTATGCGTAGCTCCATCCATCTGAAAACTTTGTAAGCATGCAACATCGGTTTTATAGACAGCATTGTCCGACCATTTTTTTAGTTTTTCGCGACTAGTAAAATGAGTTGCGCCCTCTCCAGTCTATATTTTTTGGTTAAGAAACCTGTATGTGATTTACAGGGAAATGTTTTAAGTGAAATAGTGTATTAATATTTTTTCAAGTTTTTCTTTCACCAAATTTTTCCTAGACACTCCAGGAGATTAAATGTAAAAAATCTAATAGTTTGGCAACTTCCAAAGAGATATATATATATATATATATATATATATATATATATATATATATATATATTTTCCCGTTAGGATTAACATGCTTATGGCTCGATTTTATTCTTCAATTCTCTTTTTATACTCTTTTTAGAAATAAAAGTAGTGATGGTCGGCCTGTTCGGCACATTAAGCTGTTCCTTTGTGTTTAGTTGCCTATCCAAAGTAATAAGTACATCATTTTTAACGATATTATATTCTTAACTAACAAGGCTTTGCTATAGTGGTTTTGAAGGTAAGTATATTATATTATAATTTATATTATTTCTCAGAATATCAATTTAACATACATGAACTATGGTTTAACTTGTTAGATTTAGATTTTTAATATTATTTATAATGCTTTTTATTAACTATCATCACTAATTACAAGGCCATCTGAACTTCAATATACACATCGCTCTAAAAAAGTAGAGATTTAAATCTATTATCTAATCCACACAACATAAATATAACTTTTAAAGGGTTAGGGTAATATGATGCTTTTACGATGATTACAAGCCAATCAACCCCAAATTAAATTTTTACACGAGGTTCTGGCTATACGGAAATTCATATTTCATTGCAATCAGCATTCAACAAGCTAATGAGCGACCAACTAATCCACCCCATCATCCCGTTCTTCTTATCAATCAGACCGGTTCGAAAAGCGCGCTATATCGGTCATCATATATAACGATGATGATGCATTGAGCGAACCGCAAAACTGACTGAACCGTAGACAAACACAACTGAACGCTTTAATTTGCTTTGTCTCTATTTCAAAGATCCGTGATCCGGTTTGCAATATTTTCAAGAACCCGCTCAGTATAAAGATCCGGGTCTCACGTCACGATCAACGATTCGTTGCTAAACTAAGACATTGCGTACATAAAAAGCCGATGCATACAAATAAATACTTAAATGCAAATTCCCACCACTATTCACCACAAAAGGAATCGGTTAATAACGCACTAATATTTAGAACCCTTTCGATTTCTGATCAAGACTCTTTGAAATCAGAAATAGAGATACTGACCGGATATTTTGAAACGGAACGTCTATTGCACTGAATATATTACGCATCCAGTTAGAAAATATATTATTCCAAATCCACGAGAAGGGAATTAATAAAGGGTCACCGTTCAGTAGTGCTGTTTTTCTCTGTATATGTTACCGGTAATTCTCCGAAATTCGTAATAACGCGCTCTAACTAGTAAAAAATGCGAAGTTTCTAAGTGTTGTAATACTCTAATTTTATTATATAGTTTTTAATAATTGATATGTGCGCTTTATTTAAATTATATAATGGTTTTATAGTTTAGTTACATTACCCATATCTCAAGCGAAGATTTCATTTGTTATATTATAGTAATTAATCGGTATGTAGAGCGCCACCTATTATCAACTATTATTAGGGCGATGCCTAGATTCATACAATATCATTCATCAATTAAAATTTTGATTATTTTAAAAACGAAACCCAAATACCATCTAAAGATATTTATTTCTTAATATTACAGAGTAAATCAGAATTTAATTTTAGCAGTCTTGAAAACCTGTTTTGCCTCCTTTATGCAAGTTTTGGTCTTTCGATAATCTTGTCAGCAGTGTGCCCAACTGCAGGGAATTTTCCCTTTTTAGGGAATTTTAGAACAAGAAAGGGAAAAAGGGATTTTTTCAGATATATCTCAATTATTAGGGAATTTTTTAAGATATGCACTATAACATCATCAAAAACATTTTAGTCTCAGATCATTTTAATTTTTTCACAAATTTGGAAATCCCGAATCTGATGAAAGTTCGGCAACAAAGCTACTATTTTCTGGTCCTTATTGAATGGCAACATGGCAACGTAGTTCCCCGCACTCGAATAGTCAGGTTTTTCCCGAAATCTATTTTGTGGAATGATACTTTGTTCCTGTGTATCTCTTGCGCATAATTACTAGAAGCAAATTTTAAAAATGAATGAAAGCGACAGCGAAAGTGAATTTCAGACTAAGAACAGGAAAATAGATAGCAGTAAAATATTTAAACCATATTGGCTAGATGATCCCATTTTTAAAACATGGTTATTGCCTGATACAACCTCCAAGTATAAAGCAAGGTAAGAGCCATATTTTTTTGTACAAAATATAAATATGTTACTTATTTTTAATAAATTAATATTTACTTTTAGATGTAAAGTTTGCAACGTGACGATGAAATCAGGAAAAAGTGATTTACAGAAACATGCTAGTACTCGCAAGCACATAGAAAAAATGAAAATAATAAAGGGAACTAAAAACATAACGGAAATGTTTCGCACTAGCATTCAACATGTTCATCAAACAGATGTTAAAAAGGCTGAAATCAAATTAGCAGCATTTTATGCAGCCAATAACGTAGCCTTTAGAACAATTAATCAATTAGAACCAATTCTAAAAGAGATTTTTCCGGATAGTAAAATTTGCCAAGACATGCGTTTAAAAGAAACAAAATGTACGGAGATTATTAGAAACGTATTATGCAAGAAAGAAACTAACGATTTGGTAAGTTATTTAAGAGCAAACTTGTTCTCTGTTTTATTGGATGAATCAACAGATATCGGCGACTATAAAAGTGTAGCCATATTAGTACGTTTTGCTAAAAATGGAATACAAACAAAGCTTCTGGAATTAATCCAAGTAGATGCTCGGGACTTAGGAGCAACAAATTTATATGGGGTATTCAAGGCCTGTTTGCAAAAACATGAAATACCTTTGAAAAATATAGTTGGTAGGTAGTACGTATGTAACAAGCATGTTAGTTGATCATTATGTAAATAACGTTAGAAGCAGTTCCCGTTATTATAAATTTATGTATATTTTGTATTTATATATAAACTCGTTGATAATACCATATTGTGATACACAATTGTGATTGTCTAATATAGAGTCAGTAAAAAATGGTAAAAAGTTTAAAATAAAATCTAAATATTTAAAATAAATGTAAAATCAATAATAACTATTAAAAATTTCAAACATTTCAATATTTTCTCAAAAGGCAGAGGCGTGAGACTATCATCTCATTAATAATATATCGATATTTATATATGGCGTTATACTTTTAGGTGTTGCCAGTGATGGTGCGAGTGTAATGGTGGGAAAGCATCATTCGTTTTTCAAGTTGCTACAAGACGAACAGTCCCATGTAGTTCTTTTAAGATGTATATGTCATTCAGCGGCATTGGTAGCTTCTCATGCGTGGTCAGAAATATTTATAATTATATATCTGGTAGTGCAAAAAGGTTCGCTCAGTTGCATGAAATGCAAGAGTGGTTCAACGAAAAAAAACATCGGATGTTAAAATTGTCTACAACTAGGTGGCTAAGCAGGTACGATTGTATAAAGCGCGTCATTGAAAATTGGATCACCTTGGAACATTATTTTACAGTGGCTGTGTATGAAGACAAATTAAAAAGTGCCGAGTTTGTACTCAGTGAACTTAAAAATGTGTACACTAAGGCATACCTATTATTTTTAAAATATTCGTTGAAACTTTTTAATATGTTCAATACTCTTTTTCATAGCAGACAACCATTAATTCATTTGCTTTATTCAGAAACACTATCTCTAATGAGACAATTATGCAGAAATTATCTAACGGACGAAGATTTAACAAAATTAAATTTGAGAAATCCCAGATTTTTTCTCCCCCTGGAAGAAATATATCTAGGAGCGGAATGCAACGAAATTTTGCAACAAATGCCAAAAGAAGGCAAAGAAGCATTTTTAAAACACTGTCTAAATTTTTATATAGAAGCCGCAGTAGATCTTCAAAAACGACTACCTGATGCGATTTTTCAAGATATGAGGTTTTTAAGTTTTGAAATAGCATTCAAAAAATGTCATTCTGAGAGAAAAGTTAATTTTATCGCATTATGTAATCAATTTCAGTCAGTTATTGACATTGATAAAACAGAGATCGAAAATGAATGGAGAAATTTGCCTGATTCATTAAGCGAATTTGAAAAAGAAAAATTAAGATCTTTGCAAATTGATGAGATGTGGTTAGAGATATGCTCAAAAAAACTATTTGATGACAGTTTGGCATTTCGCAACTTATCCAAATTGGTAAATGTCATTTTAATTCTAATAATAGCTTACAGGCCGACAATGATGATGTCGTCCAATATAAAATAACAGAGGATCACTTAAAACTACATAACGAGAAAATGTATTCGTTTAAAAATATCTAGTCATAGCAATTATTTTTAATATTATATTTTTACGTTGTATCATTTGTTTGTATTATAGTTTTTAATTTCTGATTTTGTAAAAATAAATTTGTTTCTGTCTAATGAAGCGTATACTTGCAAATACGAATAAAACCTTCGGCTAAGACAAGCCCTGATGCGAGTTGTGGGGGGAACCGGCCCGATATATATGCTTTGTTTTTTTGAATTCTAACTTGGTAATACCAAATAACAAATAACCATTTTAATCCTTTTCATTCTGTCAGCACCTTGAAAGCTTATCGGTGGGGAACGTAAGAGAACATACCCAAGACATTATCGTTAGTTGTTTAGAAGATTAGAAAATTTGTATGCACTTACACCCCCCCCCCCCCCGGTCCCTTCGATTTTTATGACCACAAAAAGAGGCCGATTTGCAGTTAGGGAATTTTTCTCCAAAATAACTGAAAATAGGGAATTTTTGACACCCATCAAGGGAATTTCTATTTGAAAAGGTTGGGCACACTGCTTGTCAGGATGTTGCATTTTCGACTTCAAACCTCTATTTTTGGGTCCAAACATATCTTTTCTGTTGCTGTAAATAATAAAATAGTGGTATTAATGCACCGATTTTTTTTTAATGTAAGGTCTATATTTGGTACTAATACTCGTATGTAGAAATTTATGTTTATGAAGCACGGTTACTTTGATAAATATTTCTATTTTAGATATATACAAGAATGTTTTTAGACCAATACATGCTTGTTTCTTTATTTTAAATTTACCCTATGTTAATTGTATTCCTTTTTAGCTCTGCATATCTAACACATAAAGGCAATATTGGTACAAATTCTTTCACTTGACTTTGGCCTATAAACACATAAAATTTCTGGATTTAAAATCAATATTCATACCTATTTCTTTCCTTGGATTAGGTAGCAGTTGCATATTGGTGTAACTAAATCGGTTGTGTGTAGTGTTTGGAAAACCAAATTACTTCCTTAAATATTTCCTTTTTCAATCATTTTCTCCTGATTGCATGAGTATTTAGACCCTTTTGTGTCCTGAATTATTACTCGACCATTTTTTGTCCTCTGTGAATTGCCTAAAATATTTCGTTATGAATAAATCTCTTTTAATGGTAAAATAACAAATTTATTTATATTGTATCGTTGTGAAAACCTAATTTAAATCAAGCCTAGGTACCTTTTTGTTGTCAGGGTTTTTCTACTTCCCCATAGCTTTGTTCTCTGTTTTAGTTGCAAGTTGATTTTTCGGGATAGACTTTTCAACTATTATTCTAATTATCTAAATTTTGGAAGCTGGAAAATAGATGTTTGTTTATTATTCGTTTTGCCTAGTTCACAGTACAGTTTAGGGTAATGGGACGTGTCACTTCCTATGCGCTGTCACTCGCTGCATCCGATATGCCCCCATTCAGTAGCCGCATGCTAAGATCCCAACAGTTGCCAAGTTTATTCTCAGGTGGTTGCCGTTTGAATTATAAACCAATCAGTGATCGTTTTTCTTGTCTTGCAATCCCTATTTTAAATCATTCCGAGTTCCTCTTGACAACACTGATGTCACCTGGGGCAATCTAACCAATGATAGTTCGGCATCCGAGTTAAGTAAATTCTAGAAGGTACAACGGAGCTGGTTCCAGGAAGGAACTACTTTTTCACTTCACTTTTCTGGTCTCCTATAACATCGAAAGGTCTTCAGCGCGAACTGGGGAAAATAAAATCCAATTTTTTTTTTGGAAATCCGTTAGTGGGATTTCTCCTCAGCTTCGTACTAATTCACTTGGGGTTCAAGTATCAGGAACAAGTGAGTGCCGGACACATCCAGGGGCTTTCCAATTCCGTAATAAATTGGTGGCGCTCACCTTTTTTACTTTTAATTTTTTTCCCACACCCACTCTCCGGGATAAACGAGCTTAGGGCATTGATATTGCACGCTTTGTTGACCACGAGCTTGTCTCTTGATACCTTTGCCTTTTTTTAATTACTTTTGCGAGTTTTTTTTATTTTCAGGAAATTAATAAAAATATTTCCTATTTTATTATTAAAAAAAAATAAGAGCGTAGCAGTCTTGCACCCTACGGTTATAAACCAGAGCAAGGGTTGCAGTGTTAGCAGTGACGGCCCGTACTTTAAAATTAGGGGCGGCCGAGGCTCAAGGCCAATCAAAAGCGATTTTACTGTTAAGGGGTAATGAGGTAATTACCTCCCCCCACCCTCCGCTCAGACCGGTCAAACATCATGTGAAATTTACATATTTTTACGTGGAAATTACGATTAAAAACTTGGCTACGAAACACTATAGCACAAGAGCGACCTGTTGGATTGGGTCTCTTGAATATCCACAGATAGAGTATGGATGTAAATATAAACTATGTATTTAATAAATTTACTGCAGATAAAAAAAACTGGACGTTATTCTATAACTATTTATTAGAAGTTGTTTTTTTCACTTATGTCACAAGTATGATAAAAATATAGGTATTTATGTTGTTATCATACCATTTATAATAATATATATATTAACAAACTTTTTTTAAATTAACCCCCACACCAGAAAGGTTTCCTAAATTCGTCCTTAAGGCCAATGTGGTGTTAATTAGTGCCACGTCCAAATATGGTCAAACACTAGTCTTTTATTTTTTTCCGTTTATTTCTTTAATGATAATTAGGTAGTTATCAACCTGTGTATAGCAGATCTAGGCTAGAGCATAAATTTAATAAACCAGAAAAAATGTTAGTAATGCGCTCTAGTCAGTCAATTTAATTTTGATATTTTAATGTATCTTGCCTCAAGAGGAAAATAAAATAGATGCCAAACGTAGTAAAAGCTACATACATAACCAAAAAAGCACATTGTCCAGAAAGAATCACGATGCGACCGGCCGATTTCTAAAACAAATTGCACATGGTATTTTAAAATATTCACTTGCACTTATTTCATCACCACATTTAAACATATAACTTGAAGTAAAACTTGCTAATATAATATATTAACGATCATTAGTCATGACTAAAGCAAAGAACTAACTAAAATTAATTTAAAAATAAATAGCCTTATTTTATAATAATAACAATTAATACCTGTAAAATGGTAGTATTCAATTAGGAAAAATTCCGGGGATACGGCCACATCGAGACGGGCCGGTGTTGGGTGATATAAGCTACGACGAACGTTATAACCGAGGTAATAGCATGGGATGTATGCGAATGTACTACGTACCGCGTGAACTAGTGGACGAAGTATTACATGTAAGTTGATGGCATCGGCTGGCCGAGCCACCGTCTGTAATAAATATATTAGAATGTGAATGTGGACGGTGGCCCGGTATTTGCTGTTAATGGCGTTATTTGTATGTTAGTCAAGCAATTATAATAGGGATACCTGTTTATTTGCTATGTGCCCAGGAAATAATAAACAACATTTTGATTTTGTGCGTTTTTAGGATGTTTGCAAAACTATTTTTGAACAATATTTACTTTTTAAAAAGAGAATTTTGCCTGTATATTTTCTGGTACGGCCCGGCCGACCCTGCCGCCTCTGAGGAGCCATCACTGAGTGTTGGTAATATCGGGTTCTTACTAGTAACATCGCGAAGTGTCTAACGCATTTAGTAAAATACCGACAAAATATTAAATATCGGCATTTTACTGAACGTTCTAGTTAAAACCGGTTCTTACTGCTTGCTAGATGTTAAGAATACGATCTAGTGTATTCTGGAATACTTACAGCGCTCTGATTGGTCAAGACAAAGATGGTTTCGGTGATATTGCCTGAATTTTTTATATGATTTAGTTCTTGATCTCCTGAGCAAACGATGCTAGGGACACAATCTAATCCTACGGTTATTTTTTAATATACAGGGTGTTAAAGTTTATCCAAATCCCATATAAAAAACATAGAGAAAACCGTATGACAATAAATTAGCATTTCCAACATATTTAAAGTATAGTACTTCTCAAAATAAGAAAAAAGTTTTATATGAAAATAGGTCTGCAAAGGCTTTATTTTCGAGATACAGGGTATTGTATTGTAAAGGGTGTTTGCCCTATATCTCGGAACTAAAGGGTTTTTGGTCCTATATTCATATAAAACTTTTTACTTATTTTGAGACGTACTTTTAAACGCTAAATATGTAGAAAAAAAATTAATTGGTGTCATCCTATCTTCCCTATGTATTTTATATGAGGTTTAGGCAAACTTTAACACCCTGTATATTAAACACTATTCGTAAGATTAGATTGTACCCATGGTATCTTTTGCTCAGAAGGTCAAGAACTACAGCATATAAAAAATTCACCCAACTTCACCGAAACCGATTTTTCTTAAGGTGTGTGCGTGGTCCTTTGTCCTTTGGTATTGGTTGAAATAGTTGTATTATGCCATTTAAATAGTAGGCCGATTTTTTATGAAAACCCTAAACTTGACAACGTTGTCAATATCACTAGCTAATGCAGCACGTACCCTGCAGTTTCTTACTGTAGTTAACAACGTTTAAAATATTTTTGAGTATATTTTCCAACTTTCGCTCTGTATAATATTGTATTCATATTTTTTCTGTTTTTGTATCATTTCTACAGTTATTAAGTTTTTATACAATAGTTTTTATTGTAAGTAAAGGCTAAAGTCATTTCTTATATACGTTGATTGAAAATAGGGTAAACAATGTATCTGTTTTCTAGTTTTTTTATATTTTACAACATAATGCGTTAGAAAAGCTTGTTAGCAACATATTTCTTTTGACTTGTTTTAGAATATCATCAATATTACTGTTTGTTACTGATAAAAAATTTAGTTGGAAATATAACCTTTTTTTATAGATCGCATTTTTACTATTACATTCTTAATAAGAACGGATTTTATCTAAAAAACTTAGTAAAACACCGAAATTATCTTTTAATTCGGCATTTTACTGTTACCTACAGTCATAACTAGATATAACTAGTAAGAATCCGATATTACTAACACTCTTAGAAACCTTTTACTAGTTAGATCGCGATATGACGGATTTCGGCTTTTTACGGTAACATATACACTAAACACAAAATAGGACGAATACTTCGGTGATCCAATATACCTACAATCTTTAACACACACAAAGAGATTGGACAATGCTTGTGATCCCCAAAAGATGTTATAACTTTGCAAACCGAAGGAGTATATCATAGTACATGAATTGCCTAGGGAATACGAACAGTGCATTAAAAATAAAGAAATTGTTTAGTCTGTTGTAGATGAACAACAGCTATATTATAAATGTAAAAGAAATCAAGGTTCTATTGTCGGTTCAATTTTTTAGATATATAAAAAACTTCAAAGGAGATACGGGTTGCTGTCTACATCACTTTCCACCAAAAATAAAATATTATTCAACTTAAAGCTGTTCGATTTATAACGAACCAACTTCAAACTAAAGTATAAAAACTCGCCCCTTTTCCTGAAACAAAAATTAGAAAATTTCCAGGCACCGCTTAATCGCAAACATCATTTTCAACAATTAAAAAGTTACTGCCTCTTTAATTTCTGGATATTCATCTTTTTTTCCTTGTTAAATTCAATCTGGTGTTAAACGAAAATACGGAAAACAGCCTAATTGGGTTTTAAAACATTACAGAATTGCAGAACTTTAATTAGCACTTTTCTTCGCTTATTAAGCTGCATATTTTGAAAGGTCAAGAAGAATGATAAACTTCAAGAAAAATACTACCAAGTTTAGTTGCCTTATTAATCTGAGTTTGTTTAGTAAATAAATTTGTTATAAAGAGCGGCAGTTTAGTAGTTTAATATTTCAGCTAGAAGTATGATATACAAACTGCTGAGTCAGGTGCGTAACGAGAGGGTGCTAGAATAGAAATGTTTCTATTAGTGGGTAAAATACCTTTACTTTAAAAAAAAAATGGTTTTTTAGATTAGATAACATCAAAGTGGACATAATTTTCCACCATTCTTTATCTATTGCAAAAAGCACTCTCAAGGATTTTTACTCTGAATGAAGGCTCACAAAATTCGTAGGGATTCAAGCCGGCAAGATCGGTTTCCTCATGTGGACTGTTGCCGGTATTTCTATTAACAGGGTTTGTATAAATTTATTTTTCTTCAGTTTTTTTTTTTGCTTTAGAATCATATGACCCACGCCTTTTTTACATTTATAACATGTTCAGTGGAATGTTAATATTCAGCTCAAGTATGCTCAGCATTCTATTAGCTATCGAGCGCGAAACTTCTGCTACATTGACTTTATCATATGAAATATTGATTTTATAGGTTTCTACTTTTTGAAAACGAATTAAATCTCTGGCCATGGCAATAATTGTTTAATATTTCTTATATGTTAGATGTTGTACATATATCTAGTCTATAGTTCTAGGTTTTGACGAGAATAACAACACTTTGGTAGTACCACAGTAGTAGTAATAGTAGTAGAAGTAGTTCTACTATCTTGGAATCCCATACTCGCTCCCAAGGTTTGCTCATAACATATTTCTAAAAAAAAACTAATTCCATCGGAGACAAGCCTCAGTTGTATAGTTTTTGTGTTAAATCATATTACCAAGAGACGCATATTTTGGAATATCGTAAAATTTTCTCATGAATGAGTGTTGCAATCCATACGTGATGACCTGTAAAAGTTCACCCGTATTCACAAAACAGGTTTAAATTTAGACCAGGTCTAACTTGACACAGATAGGTTTAAGATGACATTCTCAACAATTGTACAAATATTTTTTTCTAAATGTCACAATTACAAACTGACAGTGACATAAGCGAAACATAACTGGCGAACTAATAGTTTTAAATACCATGGCAACTAGACCTGGTCTAACTCTTAAACCTTTTTAGTGAGTACGAGGGTAGATATCTAAAGCAGATCGATCAGGGAGATCTTCAGTCATAGTGATTCAAGTTCATATTGGTAAGCGGGCAAAGTCTATAGACCAAGAAACTCCGGGTTTAATTAAAATCCGACATATAACACTAATCGTTTTTTCTCGTCTGTGTTTCAGTTAATCGCAGGGATCTGGGTTGGTTGGTGGGATGGGTGTTGGAGGAAACACGGAAGTATCATTGTCCAGTCTCCTATGGAAATTTTAGAAAACATACTGCTACATTCCTGTTAGGCAATACTCATACAGCCGGTATAGTTGAGCAGTGGATTTAAAATAAGGTTGCAGTGTATCCATAGCCTGCTAAGAGCCCAGACATCAATATTATGAAAAATGTATGGGTAATAATAATTTCTCACAATTTGTATTGTTGACTTTCAATATATGTGTACAAATCTCGCCTGTATAATATTCCGTCAACACCCACTACCCAGCCAGGTGTCTTGTAACACATACTCAAACACAGCCACGCTTGCAAGGTTCTTATAATTTAAGACTAACAATATGCGGTACCGCTAAGTGAAACGTCACCAGGTTCGTCATCTTAGCTGTTGTTAAAGCCATAGCAGAAATATGACTGTTTTGCCCTATAGATTTTAGATTGCTACTACAAATTAATATCACTACTGGTACTATGTACGCGCAACAAATAACGCAACTTACGATATATGAATGCAAAATCACATCATCACCCAGCACAAATTCAAGCTGTGGCCCATACTCTAATATCTAGATCCGTGCGATTAACTGAAACACAGACCAGAAAAAACGAATTTATTATAATATCCGGTGCTTTAAAGAAAAATGGCTACACAGATCGCACTATAGAGAAAGCTATTAATGCACAGGGTTTCCGAACAACGAACATAAAAAATTACGAACCGAGAAGGCAACAGGTAGTCTTACCGTATATGAAAGGCACAACAGACAAAATCGAAAGATTTCTTTGAAAGTACAACATTACACAACCCATAAACAACCATAGGTAAACTACTTGGAAACCCAAAAGACAAATTCAAATTGGAAAACGACGGAGTATACAGCATTCCCTGCCAGGTCTGTGAAAAGCTGTATGTAAGGCTAACAGGCCAATATCAGCAAGAGTAGAAGAGCATAAACTCAACGTCAGAAACAAACAAACAACCTCTCCCCTATTTGTACATAGAAACCGGCCAAGAAAAAAAAAATCTATGGGTGTAGGAAGATTTGTCAAATTTGAGTACTAAGATTATTAAAATGTTTAAAACAAAAAATATGAAAATTGCACAACGTAATGTTAAAACCATTGTTATTTTATACAATAAATTAAAAGATAGAAATCATGTTCTAAATCAGTATAATTGCGTTTATTCCATTCCTTGTTCAAATTGCGATAAAAAACACATTGATCAAACAAAACCAAGATTAAGAAAAAAAATGCATTATACAAAAGTGATGCAAGACATAATAAACGATCTTGTGCTCTTTCAAAACATATAATAGATACGGGACACACATTTAATTTAAATGAAACAAAAAGTTTACACAATGAACTAATATAAATTCCTTAGAAATCATAAATTTTTCTTTTTCTAATTACCTCCAATATTTTGTTCCATATACTGTATAAGTATTACCTAGTTTTAAAACATTCTTGAACATACTCCTCTTTTTTATATTATACATTTGACATATTTAACCTATTTCTGTGATTATTATTTGATAGAAAAACAATTGGTTTTAAATTGTTTATTTCTTGTCAAATAATGTCACACACTTGACTTTTGGGAATAATTTAATAATAACTTTTGGAAATTATTTAATATAAATTGAATAAATAGTCCTTACACTGATTTTTTAAGGATCGCCATTTCGTTCCTTCATGTTGAATTCGCACCAATTTATCCCTATATAGCACGTTTTCTAAACGTTTTATTTAGGTGCCATTTTAACGTGCTAACTTAAAATCGCATCACAATTTTACCATTTTATCCAATTTCGCACTTAATGCTTGCTCACAATTTGAAATTATTCTAATAAATAATTTTACAGGCTGATTTTTTAAACATTTTATTAGGCCGCCATTATGTTTTGCTGTACTGGATTCGTGCCAAAATGTTACCATTTCATTAATTTCTTGATTTTTTTTGCAAAATTTGAGGTAATTTAGATAATTAGTTTTTTAGTAATATATTTTTTAACATTTCACTAGGCCACTATTTTGTTCCGCCATATTGGATTTTTACCATGGCAGATCATCCCCACATAACCTTTAATTTTTCAATAATTTTGGCATCGGACGCTAAATTGTGAAGATATGTAAAACCCGGAAGGGTGAGTTTTCAGGGTACAAAATTTTTATTTGGTCGCCATTTTGTTGAATTCGTACCACAATTTAACTAGTCCATCTCTCCATCCACAATTAATTCTTGCACAAAATTTGAAATCAATCTATTAAGTTTTTTTCAGGATAAATGTTTAAATATATTATTAAGCCGCCATAGTTTATTAGTAATAATTTGGCAGGCCATCCAAGCCGCCAAGAGAGAGACAAACAGGTAGATAGATAGACCGACAGAATCGAGAAAACAAATTTTTTGGTATCTAGGGAGGGTGATTTTTTCCCTTTTAAGAGGGAAGTAAAAATTAAAATAAATTGCGGTTTATACCAAATTTTGTGTTTTATATGTACGTAGTGGAATTCTGTACAGAGGATGCTGGGGTGCAGGCGTATTTGCCGATTTTTTACTTTTTAGTGATTACTTTGAAGTTGAGTTTATTTTTTTCATGTTTTTTTATTGTACTTTGTTTAGAATGCTTCGAGAAATTGGTTAAAGCATCGGAGGCATAGGGGAATACGAATTTGCGTGTCTTATTCCGAAAATAAAAAACTTTGATTATGCAGGCTAAATAGAAATAGAAAAATACTATATTTAAAAGAAGGATCAACCGATTTTTTTTTAATCTAAAATGTATACATCTTCACTACTTCTGACTCTAATTACAGTTCTTTAGAATTAGGCTAGATATTATTTGTACTTGATACAATAATCAATTCAATTAAGTTTAGCAGACATTTTCCTGTTTATTAAAATACATTCCTTATTCGCATAAAATAGTAAAATGATGAATTCGAAACTGATTCCTCCTCTTAAACCACCAATATAGAATTGTTTTAATTTTTAATTTATTGTCATTAATAAACCTTGCAAACAATATTATTTTTAAGTTTATGCCTTAAATGAGTGACGATCAAAGAAAGACAACGGATTAATAAAATTAGTGGAGGTTAACGCACGTAATTTTTCCTATATTGTTTCCTGTCAATGATACAGTATATCTAAAAGAAATTTTATTGTTTGAAATTAGACTTCTAATCACTAACAGCCGCTTTTCAGAGCAATTTTACAGTTAACATATGGGAATTAAAGGAAGTAATAAAATTTAAACCTATAACTTTTTATTGTAATAAACATCTAACAGTTTCAGTTAGTTAGCTGGACCTTTGCATAGGCAGCATGCATATGATTATTTATATCTATTAAATTGTCTCTCGGCTTGAGAATATAGCTTTAAATTCAATTTTTTTTTGTTTTTTACATATCAAGATTTCTGCACATCTCACAATATGTTTTCTCAATTCCGTCGATCTGTCGGTTTCCGCATAGCTCAAAAATTACTTATCCGTTTGACTTGAAAGCGAAACAAAACAGAGAACTCATAAATCGTTAAAAAATCATTAGTAAGGAACTACTTGTCGAATGGATCTTAAAGTTTGCACAAATAATAAGAAAGAGAAAACTATTCTTGAGTTTTGTGTCACAAGATAGAAAGATAGAAAAATAAAAAGAATTATATTAATTTACCTTAAAATTTTAATCTGTGGTCTTTAGTTCTGGGTGAAGGTACCCGAGGAACAACGCTAAAAAATATCTAGTTTTTTGGACGTTTCGAGAGAAAATCTGCCCCCATATTCAGCCAACTAAAAAATAAAAAACTAAGAGCAGTATAACACTTATTTTTTATATAAAAAATTTAACTGGAATGACAAATCTTTAACAGAAATAACAGAATATCAATTTAAAAATGTTATTTTTGTTGTTAAGTTAAGGTGAAAAAATTATGTGTACCTAGACTATGTTCGTTCTAATGTATTCTAATTTGAGAAGACCTCTTTAATCCAGTATTTAGCAAATTTATCCATGTGGTATTGAAATTAACTGAACAAGATGCTTATTTAATAATATTAAGGTACTTTCTTTTATTTTACGTTTTTTTGGGACAATATTCTTTTGCCAAAATACCAGAAACATTCCAATTAATTTTATGCTTTTTATTGTTATCTAGTGTGTATGTGCAAATGTTTGATTGTTGAAATTTTCTATATTTTATATAAGTTTGGTATTCTTTATGCATTTGTCTAATGGCCTCGAAGTTTCACTTATGTAAAATTTATTGTATTGACACCTAATTTTTTTAAATAACATTTACTGTATTTTCTTTCTTTTGTTTCTAAGCGTATTTTGTGTCTTAAAGGTCGTTCTTACCTTATAGCATTCACTTATTATTGTATTTTATATCATAAGTTATGTATGTATGATATAAGAGGTTTGTAATTGCACTATTTTGTCTGACTTTTGGATTCCCAAATTCATAAACACATTTTTTAATGAAATCAATAGGATAATTATTTTGATTTGAAACATCTTTTATAAAATGTTTTTCATCTACAATTTTGAGCTTTACAAATTATTTTTGCTCTAGCATATAAACATTTTACAACTCCCTTTTTAATCATGATTGGATGAATTGAGTAGAAATTTAAACATCGGTGGGTGTGTGTAACTTTTAGGTATACTTTCGTTTCAAAATTGTGTATGTCTTTTTTAATATGTTTGTCTAAAAATGGAAGTTGTTGTTCTGTTTATTTTTCAATAGTACCGACTACTTTGGTGTTAATATGATATAAATGTTTAAATGTTGATCGTCATGCTCATAGATACAAAAAATATCATCAATGTATCTTCCTTCACCAAACAAGTTGTCTATAATCCTAATTTTAAACATAATTTAATTTTAAAATGTTACTTAGTAAAGGAGATAAAGGAGGCCCCATAGCAATATCAAAATTTTGTTAGTAATATTCATTTTTACATTGAAAATAGGTGGTTTTACACAAAAACTTATTAATTTCAGAATGGTATTAATGTTTAATGATGTATTTCACCAAAATTGGTATCATTCTCAAGTTTATTTCTTACTAGGTTTAAAATTGTATCTACATCTAAAAACTATAGCGGCCTAATAAAATGATCTGTAGAATAATGGATTATAATATGTGAATAAGGTTATAATAATAATAATAATAATATAAAAAGAAAACAAAATTGATAAATTCGCTTTTTTTTCCACCGCTCAAGCAGAAATATTTTTGAGCTGAACTGAAATTAATTACAGTTTGTGGATTTGTAAAGTTATAACTAAATAATTATATACATAGGCAAACTCTGTTATTAATAGTTATTGGAATTCTGAAGAAAGTTTTGGTTAAAGGACAATTTATCTATTTTTCTTCACTTAAAAAAAACGCCGAAGAAGCGGAAATATATCTATTGGAAATATTTAAAAAACTGCAAAAGCTGAATTTTTTTCTGAATTTTTCACCAACTGAGATATTCCATTATAAACCTAGAAAATTGAAAACAACTTATTCTAAATAAATTTGGTGTAGTTTGATATATCTTAATACATTTGGGGTAATCAATGTTGCAACTTGAGTGAGTGAGGCCTGATATATTTTTTACTTCACACTGAGTGAAAATAATTTATTGAATGTGGCTTTTGCTTAACTTTTAGACCTTTTTAAAGATATTAGTTTAAAGCATTTTCATAAAAAACGAAATTTTATGAAAAATGTTTGGTCCCAGAATTATTAGATTTAGGTTTCTTGAATTTAGTTATTACAACTTTACCGTCGTTCTTGGCAAAAATATATGTACTGGGTGATACAAAAGACAAAGTACAAGCCGCCAACTTTTTGGTTTGAAAAATATCAATTTCAATTTTGAGACATTTCGATAGCTCCAAAAAAAGCAAATTTTCTATAAAAAACAGTTAAGTAAAAGTTATTTCAGGTTCTACCGACAGCCATTATTTGAAAATTCAACATTGCACCTTTATAAAAGAAAATACATTTATAAAAATACTGGCTTTAAACAGTCCAAAAGAAACTTATATCTTCGTTTTTTAGAACACTTCCATTTAAATAAAAATAGTTTTGGACACTAAAAGAATTTTTCAATTTTTTTCGCTTTTCACTCGTTTAATCTAAAAAGCATTTTACTCCAATCTTTTTAATGGCAACTTGTATATTTTTTATGTTATATTATCTTTTTTAAAATGTGTCGCAAGTTAGCTTTTATTCTCAAGATGCTGATATGCCAGCCATTTTTTAAAAATCAGGATAGATTTTATTTTAAACAAATGGCTTTTTTATAGTCTTTTGAAAACATGTAACATTAGAAGTAAAAGTAAAAGTAACAATATAAAAAAACATTTCGGGAGGGCCCTATATTTTCAAATTACACTAAAGGTACTCAACGCAAAGAAGTGTTTCGAATAGTGTTTTTAAAGTAGCAGTTTTGCTCGTAATTAAAAAACTGGCCTTTTCGTTCATACCTAGGAGATATTTATTTACTCTTATCTCAAACCATATATCAAAAATATCTTACGTTAAAAAATTACTTGTGTGTATCCTAAAGGGGAATTTCAGACCTTATGACACGTATTCATTATGTATTTTAAAAATTTGACACACAGAGGGGCCACAAAAATATGTTAATATTAAGGAGGTCGTTAATATTAAGTTAGAAATTGCTTATTACGGGTACAGTTCTTTCACGAAATAACTGTAATAACGATTTTAAATTTTACGCGACAAAGCCGATTCTTCTCAAAGTGAAACATCTTGCATGCAAAACCAAAGGTGATAACTATAATTTCCAACACAATGCATTTTTCACGGAATCTCCAGTTATTTCTTAGAACGTCAAAGTGCAACAGGACGAAGTACCAAAGAAGCGAAATTATTTTACGCATTTATACAAACCTGTTTTCTCTCAAAGATAGGTTATACTTCGAAAAGTCAGTCCATCAACTTTTATAAATTCGACAAATCAAGGGACCGTGTGGTCATTTAATCATAACACATTATTTTGCTCATTAGTAGGGGCTTTTTTATTGAGGCGCGTTGATATTTTTCGTCCTACATTCTATACCTAGACTATGAAAACAAGAGAGACCCAGCTATTTACATTTAACACGGGATCATAGATCGAATTTTTTCCCTCTCCACTAAATCGATAGGTGTATGTTGTTGTCATGTTTTAAAAATTGTCGAATATTCTAAGCCAAGTTTTACCGAATTACTTCAATATGCTTAAATATTTATAATACAATTATATGTATATCAAAAAACTACACACAATAATTAACCTTAGACTATAAAACTTTGATTTATTGCCTAATTAATTTGCTAAGGTCTTTAAAAAAATATTAAAATGTAATTATAAACATTACCAAACAGAACTGGTAACGACGCTACGCCAAATTGACGTCTCTTACGAGTAGTTTTACCACTATTCATTTATGGCAATCATCACAGCACTCTTGTTTTATAGTCTAATCACAAAACAGACGCTGCATTGTTTTAATTTTTGTAACCGCGTTCGGTCGTTGTTATTTATAATTTTTTTTAGTTTTTTAATTAATTTGCAAGTTCTGTGTGTTGTAGTACTTAAATAAATGACAAAACTACGATGAAGAAGTGTGTTGTTTGTGGAAATACAGACTAGTTAAGTCCGGAAGTATCATATCACAAGTAAGTCTTGAAGTCGTGACATAAGGCATTGACACATATAAATTTGATATTTAAGCCAGTATGTTAATTGGTATGGAAAACAAGAAAAAAATAGGTACTAATTGAACAAAAATAAATATTTTGCCAATTTTGGGTTGGGGCTTACATAACGTAAATATTAAAATACATTTTAGCTTTCCAAATTCTTAAATGCGTTATTTACAATACAAATATACTATTTTGGTTATGAATAAGTTCTATATTTCTATGGCAAAATGCTTTTATTTAAAAACAAACGCTTTTTTAAAATACCTCTTGGTTATAGAACATTTTGTTTAAATCATATTATGATTTTAAACCTACGAGGAAATAGCTCACGTTATTCCTCCACATACCAAATTCGAAACTACTTAGTTCCTCGGTTAAAATATAGTACAATCTCGACCTAACGTTTTTAGTATATAAAAGCTTATAAAAGATTTATTTTGTGAGTCCTCTAAATTTTGTTAGACGTCAATCCTATTAATATTCAAAAGTTTAATGTATTTCTGATATATTTTTTGTTTTTCAATTACTCATATATCGACAATCCAAATTATGTATTTGTATAAAGAAATCAGGTATTTGGCAATAACCGAGGCGAGAACACAAACAAATATATTAAATATTTATCGAACTTACGTAGATCTACAATAAATGCCTAATATACTCAAACTAAAGTTAGTAAAATAGTTATAGAAACCTATAGGGCAGCTGAGATTCGTTATATGTTGTTCCATAAAACTAACAGTATTTTTAATAAAAACATCAAAGATTTAGTTATCTTACTAACACTATGAAACACTTGCCATCTTCAATGTATGATCTCTTTCGGGATTATATGTATGACGACGAAGTCCTAAGCGAACATTCCATTCAGTTGATAAAATTAATTTTAAAAAAATATTTCAAGATTAGAATATATCATGAAGCATTTAGACTTAACCAAGAACCATAAATCTAGG
The DNA here is from genome assembly GCA_030620095.1 of Kuschelorhynchus macadamiae. Taxonomy (NCBI): domain Eukaryota; kingdom Metazoa; phylum Arthropoda; class Insecta; order Coleoptera; family Curculionidae; genus Kuschelorhynchus; species Kuschelorhynchus macadamiae. The sequence continues at coordinate 384,031 of JAUTXW010000061.1, read as the reverse complement.
AATATAAATACGACAACTACAAACTACGTTTATATATATATATATATATATATATATATATATATATATATATATATATATATGTATATATATGTATATATGTATATATATATATATATATATATATATATATATATATATATATATATATATATATATATATATATATATATATATATGTATATATATATATATATATATATATATATATATATATATATATATATATATATATATATATATATATATATATATATATATATATATGTATATGTGTATGTATATATATATATATATATATATATATATATATATATATATATATATATATATATATATATATATATATATATATATATATATATATATATAAACAAATGTTTGTCTGTTGGGCTAATAAGCAAATAAATAAATAAATAATTTTTTTTTTCGTTTTAATTGTCCCATATATTTCCAACTGTTTTTAAAATTTTAATTTCATCTTCTTTAAAAGTGTTTCGTTACATTCCTCAGTCGACAGTGTTAGTGGCATATCTCGTAGTATAGGTACGTATTTGTTCAGTTCCTAGTGAAACTATTATTAGTATTCTGTCATCTAAATCAACAACTGCTTGCATTATTTGACACTAAACTAATTAAAAATGTATGGAATAATAACTTTTTTAACATTTTGCAGCATTATTTAAAAGATCGGTAAATTTCTTTTTGCTCGGAACTTTCCCCGTAAGGGATTCCATCGCACACACACATAACATAGTTTATATATCCATATAGTAATTTTGTAATAAATTAATACATTATACAAATGTGAATATGTGTCAATTTTTTTATTACGAGGAATGTTCTGTTAAAAGGACTTATTTTTGAACCCAAATACCCAGGTCTTACCTTATAAAAAGTTACAAATACAATGTGTGTGGTGGAATTTGTTATGAGGGATGTTCTGAGCGAAGAACAATGCTCTAATTTTTTAAAATTTATTTTTCTAACATACATAAATACATATATTTGTACATACTTACGAACATACAAATATACATACTATTTTTAAATTTTCGTTTTTTTATCGATATTATTTTATAATTACTTATCTATAAAAACATCAATTATGATATTTATTATTTTCCTAAATAAAAAAAAAAATTTGTGGGAAATGGAATTTTACTGACTCTTTAAACGTTAAATTATGCCGCCATTTTGTTTCGCCATATAGATATACCAAATTTTACAGCTTCATCCCTTTTTTACACTTGATTTTTGTATATATTGATCATTTAAACATTTAATTAAGCCGCTATTTTGTTTAGCCATAAAGGCTGCTTGCCAAAATATTACCAGTTTATTCCTAGGTCACACTTGATTTTCTAATAAAATTTGATGTAAATTGGACTAGCAGTTTTTTAGTAATATCTTTTTAACAATTTATTAGGCAGCCATTTTACTCCGTCATATTGGATTTTCACAAAAATATTACCATCTCATCCCCATATGACTCTTAATTTTTGACCAAAATTTAAAGTCAATCGGATAAGTAGTTTTTTAGCTATGCCGCAAATAGGCAGACAGACCAAAGGATTTAAAAATTTCAACATCCCTGAAACGTGAAGATCTGCAAAAATCTCAGACGATGGTTTCTATAGATTACAATACTTTCCTCTTACAAGAAAAGTGACAAGGAAAATATTTATATCAACTGCTTTCTGATTTGGAAGCCCCCAGTCCGAATTTCTGACTATGCGTCTGACAGATATTTAAAATTGGAAAAAAAAAAACTAAATTCCTTGTTATAAACATGTATTAAAATTAAAGAGAAACGAGCCGCCGCTGGACCAGTCTATAGTGAGAGCCAACAGAGTTGCCATTTTTGGGACCGGCGACGCAGATAAAGAAATATGTTTTCTCTCGCACGCATAGCACGCGAAAAACAACAATAGATCCAACTTTCGAGAAACTATTTATGAATGAAATGTTGAGTCTATTCCTTGTTTTATAGTCTAAGATACCTACTTTCACAATAACATTTTATTCGTTTGGATTTTAGAATATTGGTTAGCGAAGTAGTAGCTAATAAATATTAATATATTATTATAACATCATTAGACAGACCTTCTAAGTACAAAGTTGTTGAATAATACTACATATTTTGTGGTCAATAACGTTTCCGAACTAGTACCAGAACGTAATAATCTTCGTCTCGATACCGTAGCAGGTAGGTTTGAAATTGGTAGACAATATAGAATCATTATTCACCAAACGCGTTCTACTTTATTTGCATTGCCTTTATTTTTTCGTTCCGCAGCATTTGGAATGGTATCTCTATTTGTTTTCAAGTGCAAACTAAAACCGAGCGGAGTCAATCGGTTTAGTAAGGTCGGGCAAGAAATCCCTTTAAACCAGTGGTGTCCCGTCGTTCTTTAAATATGCACTCCTTTTTGACTACACGCACTTCAGATAATTAAAAAATGCAACTACGCTTAATGAACCTTTATCTATATTTGTCTGTTTTCTTTCGTGTACCGCACTTCTGTATCCCTTTTGTGTTGCAAAAACGGCGAACTTTCGAATTTTAAAATGATTTAATTTTGATTTTTCTTGATCGGTTTACCTATAAATATATTTTTTCTTGAGTTCTGTCATTAACGGTTCCAGGGCTACTTCCTACGTCCACTATTATTGGACCACCCAGTATAGTGATACACGATTTACAAGTCCAGATTTTACAAGGGCAGCCAGCATCAGATCCAGTGAACGAGATTTATCAAAATTTTAATTTATGCAGTTCGACTTTGGGCTACTCGGGTATGCCAAAAGTGGCCGTCTGTCTCCGTTTGTCATATTACTAATTGCGTGCTGATGTTAAAGTGGGTGTTTTTATGTCCTAAAAGTCTTAACTTTTGAAATACAGGATGGTAATGTCAATTTTATACTTTTTTCTCTAGGCTTGTTGGCTGATATTACTTCACATAATTGATATTTTCTCCATGTTGGATCACATACAAGATTGTTCGATTTAAGCCACGATATCTTATGAGCTTTTGTAGAGTATTTAGTTGGCACTTTATCTTCTACGTGAGAATGATAAGACGCATTATCCATTACCACGACTGATTTGGAAGGAATGTTAGGTAGAAGCTTCTCGAGCAACCACTTTTCAAAATTATCTCTATTCATCTGTCCATGATAGTCTCCAGTTGTTAGTCCCGAGCAAAAAACTAAAACAGCACCTGGAACAAATCCGGCTTCTGAACTAGCATGAACTATAATAAAGTGACTACTAGAGCGGATTTCCTGAACAACACCTGTAAAACTTTCACTTTTCCAGCATTTTTTCATTGTCATATCATTATCTACCCAGGTTTCGTTTAGATACACAATATTGCGTCCTTCTTGCCTACAGTTGATAGATATTTTACCCGCCAGTGAAAAATATTTGGTCTCTCAATGAGCAATTTTTGTTTATTTTGCCACTTGCGCCAAACAAAATCATTTGATCGTAAAAGCCGATTTAAGGTTTTATACCCGTACGGAAAAATCAATTTTGTTCTTTACAGCACGAATCCGAAATCCTCTTGTTCGTGGAATTACTTGAAAATCACCATCGTCAATTTTATCTTCGTTTGATAATCTGGGTCTTTTTTTACCAGGAGATTTTAAAGATGAAGTAGAACATGAGCGATCATTTTGTTCTCGTTAAATTTTTCTTACACTACTTTCCGAAACACTATTGCGTAGCGCGTTCTTTTCGATTTTGAATTGGAATAGTCAAACTATTATTTTCAGCTTCTCTAGTACAGGCCTCTATAACGCTCGCAATAACTTCACGTGCACCGCTTCGATTTTTTTTTTCCTCTTTTGCTCGCCATCGTTACTTCGAAATCATAATTCAAATTCAACGCAACGCATTTATATAGAAATGAAAACAAATGCTCGAAATGTATAGGCGCCCCTGGAAACAGCTAGAACCTTCTAGCGGCAAGTGCATGGAGACTCTAGGCACATCCCAATTACAAGTGGACCAGTGCGAAATTTATTAAATCCTCGATTAATTTTCTGTACAGTATAGCTGGCGCACTTTATAGGTGAAGCGGCAAACTATTACAACAACTAAAATAACAAAATTTATTTGCGTACACAAATTTTACTTTACCGCATGCTTAAGACTATGAACCTTTATTTTAAGGACCGCCCGGTTTTCTTTCGTGTCCCGCACTTTACTACAAGGTACGACCAACCCATGGAACGATAATATGGTTTTTTTATAATATTTATGAGTGGAAAACTTATAAATACATAAACTTCAACATTTCTTTTATTACTATTAGCATATAAACAATTTTTCATTTCTCTGTACAGTTACTTATTTACTTATTTCATTTATGCGTTAACTGGAAATTTAATACACGCTTTTCTGTAATTTAATGATTTAAACATCTTGCCAAATGATTTTCGTTTGCTGCCCGAATAACAAAGAATCAAATTTTTTGTTTCCTCATTTTATATTTTCTGATTGTTCTGCATTTGCTTTTTTATGTTTTTGTTTTAATTCTAATTTTAAAACTTCTCATTTTTTAGTTGTGATGATTATGTAGGTATAACTTCTTTATTGACGTAGGAAACAATATTTAATACTCTTTATAAGTTATGTATTTTAGGTTAAGACTTTACCTTTGCTTTTTAAAATTCATCTAAACAATCTTTGATACATGCTTATTATTTGTTTAAATTGTGAATTATGATAAAGACATTATTATCATTATTATTATCGAAATTGACAATCAATTTCACAAAAAATGTTGGGTTCCAAGCCCATCCCGGATGCATGCATCAAAAGAAGTGGGCTGGTTTCTATTAATTCTATGTGTTGTCCTATAAAACATTTCTCACTATGTGGCAAGTACTAAGCAGGACTGCCTTCTGGATGTCGATGAAGGTGTTAGTATACAGCCCTATAATTCTCAGACTCTGTTTTAGTGTTTTTGGAACTAGTCCAGTTGATGATGACACATGAACCTTATTCAATTGCCACATCTGCTGTATCTCGATGGCTAGCTCCGCATATTTGGCCTTTTTCTCTTGATATTTATTTAACACCTTGTTATTGTTGGGTATACCAAAATCTATCGAATAAGCTCTATTTGCTTCTTTATTTAACAGTACCACATCAGGCCGATTATTCGTCACTCGTCTATCGGTGATAACTGCCCAGTCGTATTACAGTTTGAAGGTATTATTTTCAACTTGGTTGGTATTTAAAATAGGACACAAAGGTGTTCAGGAGCCCATATTTATTGGCAAGCTTCTGTTGTATAGTGTTACACACCTGCTTATGTCGCTGGAGGTAGTCCGTGTTTGCTAGGTAAGTGCAGTCAGATGTTATATGCTGTATAGTCTCTGATCTCTCGCTACATTTTCGGCACTTATCAGATTCAAGGGACCGGTCTTTGATGATGAATTTCGTGTAATTTCGTGTGTTAATAATTTGGTCCTGTATTGTAATCACAAATCATTCTATCTCTGGGAATAGTTGTCCATCCTTCAGCCACTTAAGTTCACTATGTGGAGGCTTGATGTTTGTGCTTTATTGATTAAGAAATCTCTCAATTTTTACAGCTGTCAGGAGTGCGAATTAGTCAAATCAACAAGAGATTTTTCACCTTCTCTTCGTGAAACAGTCTAGTTAGTTCGAATCCTAGATAATTGTAGGTCTCTCCTCCTTGGTTTATCGCTAGAACTATTTCTCCTTTAATGACTTTGCCTTTTTCTATATTTGAGGATTTACATTTTTTCATTCCAAATTCCATATGGGTGTCTTTCGAGAAGATGTATGTCACGTCAATAAGATTTTTTAGTTGGGTATGGTTTCCACCATAGAGGATAATATAATCCATATACAGAAGGTGGGATATGGTTCGGGAATTGACTCTATTGGCTTTGATGTTGAAGCCATGTCCTATATTGTTGAGCTACGTAGATAGGGGGTTCATAGCTAAGCAGAACCAAAGTGGACTTAACGAGTCTGCTTGGTAAATTCCCCTATTGATGTAAATCTCATCGGTGGTAAGAGATTGATCGCCATTATAGATCCTAAGGTTCGTTCTCCACTGGTGCGTGATAGTTGCCAGGAAATTAATGATAATAGGGTGAATTTTGTATATTCCTATTATCATTATTATTAATATTATTAAAACCTACATTTTAAAAATAAAACATTTAATTTGGCCGGTTTGCAAAAAAACTATTTAGATCCAACCAATATTAACGGTCTTTTTGTTACAAAAATAAAATACAAATGTCAAAAAACATGGCATCCGGTCGGTGTGACATACAAAAACTTAGGATTCCCTTCATTTGTGATCCCGCCAACATAAGTATACAAAAAAATCCGAGGGAGAGAGCACAAATTTTCGCATATTTTCGCTTGGTTTATATTGCTATACCTCATAGGTGTACGTTTTTATGGAGACCGACAAGAAATATTTTCAAGAGGAAACTCCCTGTAGGAAAAAAAATTAAACCTAATATTAAGTGTGGATTGTCAATTCAGATGTTCTATCTTCACCACACAAAACCATCCTCAGGTCCGTTTTTAACATATTGGATCTGATGCAATTTTACATGTTCTTTCGAATGCTGGCTCTTATGTTTCCATATCTCAAACGGTTTTCTAAATAACTAAGAAAGAAATTAACGGCCATTTGGACAAAATATTCTGCCTGTAGTAAGCATATTTAAGTATAGGTTCCAAAAATAATGGTCTATTATACTGACAAGCCTTTAAGTGGTTTCCATCATCTCTACCGGGAGAATTGACGACGTTTCGCCCATCAAGCCAATGCAGCCATATGGTAGAGATTGCTGCATTGGCCTGATGAGCCTCATATAGGGCGAAACGTCGTCAATTATGCCGGTAGAGACGATGGATAGCACTTAAAGGCTTGTCAGTATAATGGTCCATTATCTTTGGACCCTATACTTGACTAAGCTTACTACAGGCAGAATATTTTGTCCGAATGGCCGTTAATTTCTTTCTTATTTATGTATCTACGGCCGTTAATACTTTTGTTTTTTCTAAATAACCTCGATGTCATTAAAAATGACATAAGTTTGTCAGCTCATATTATTACCAAACATGACATTTGGAAATTTAGGTTGTGAACAGTCTACAGCTGGCTGATATTAGATTTGAAATTTGATTTGTCCAGTATTATCAGCATACTCTTCTAACCACTTCATATAAATATTGGTTTCTATCGTCAACCTGAGAATGTCTAATGATTCACATATCGGAACATTTGTGTATAACCTTTCGATATCAAAATTAAGAAATCTCTCACCTTGCCCTAATGTGATATTCTTAAGAATATTAACAAAATGGTTTGAATTGTGAACAAATTGCTTCGCCTTGGCTTGTAAAGGTTAAATGATTTCTAACAAGTATTTCGCCAAAGCCCTTATTGGTGAGTCCCCAAAGCTAGTAAGTGATCTTAGAGGCACGTTCGGCTTATTCTATTTTTGATAAACCAAAGAGCTTCGCTTGCTGTGATGTGTCGTTAACTTACTGCGTCTTATATCTGAGATGTGTAAACCGTATTTCTTCAACGCCCTGTACGCCTTTCCTTCTATTGCACTTGAGGGATCTTTCAGTAGTATTCTGAAGTTCCCCTTTATAAAGAGATTTTTAATCTTCTGGTTATGTTTCGGTGTCCATAACTACCATAACATTTGTCCGCAGGAAAATTCTTTATGGAAGTATCTCTCTAGAGAAGTTTAAGTGTTGTTTCTTCTTGTTTGGGTAGATTAGTTAGCGTTTTTGTCTTTTTATCTAAAAAGATTCTTATTTTATTAAAATTCATCTGCTTCAGACTGAAGGATGTTAAATGTTGCGATAGCTATATTATTTTCCAAAACTGGCGTGCATTTTGCAGCAAAATTCAGACTCCTGCTCAACAATTGTTCTTCTGTACCTGATAACAATCTCTGGGATGCTGACTATGATCTTTTAAGCACCTCTATCTATATTAAAGGACTATCTAAAAACGTTCGAAGAATAGCCAGGAATTTTAACATTACAACTGTTTTAAATCAGGAAATACATTAAGAAGCCTTCAGGCGAAATCTAAGCCAAAGGATATTGACAGTGTCGTGAATCTGACATTGGAGAGAGAAAACACCCTCTAGTATAAGTATCAAGGAGCATTTTAAACCTGCTCAAAAGGGAGAGACGTTAAAATTGGGCATAAAGAAACGCGGCAGGTCAAACCAAAACCGGATGCAGTGATCGCAGACTAAAATTTTGCACAGGAAGCAGCACTGGTCAAAACGAAATTTTATAGAATCAGCTTTCATAGAAATGAATCAAATTATTTTCAGTAAGCCTAGCGCCCATATACCAAACATATGGAAGCTGCTTCTAGCTCAAACTAAGCTGAAACGTTCCCACCACTAGCAAATGGAAATTTAAAGTTTTTTATTTAGTCTCCGATACGTAAACGTGAACAAAAATGCTGTTTGGGTTATACTATTCTTATCAGAGTTTTCGTTGCACCAAAGAAGGTGAAATAACTACTTAGTACTCACACGAACAATCCAACACAATGCGGACTTCCAAGGTTTATATTAATAGTAAACCAAATCTCCTCCTATTATAAACCTTTCAACTATTTAATCGGCAGCGTAGCATAAAAAAAACGTTATTTTATATAGACTTTTTTTGTCTCCGATATGAATGTAATATATGAATGGTGGTCGTGTAATGTGTGAAATTTGTCCCTATTTGTTTATGGATTTAATTTGAAGTGGCTGTTTATTTTTGAAGTCAGATAATTACCGAAGAGTCAAACCTTGTATTAAAAATATTTTTTAAATAAGTTTCAAATATCGTACTAAAACCGATACTAATGATGACTAATTTTTTTAAGTTATTCGTTGTATTTGAAAAGGTATAGATATGCAATAATGATTCACATTTACAAAAAATCTCTAGTCTCAGCACAAGCATTACAGTACATTTATTAATTAAAGTAAAATTAAGCTATTTTTTCTGCATCACAGTAGCAAACAAATTAAGACCCCGGAAAGAAGTATCAATAAATGAATGTTAAAGAAACTAATTTTCAGTAATGTTAAAGTAATTATTTACTTTATTTGTATTTTTTTCTACTAGATGATTTTTGTAACGAAATCAAATACATTGTTATTAATATATAGCCCCAATGTCCTATCTGGCAATGTCATTGCCAGATAGGACCAGATGTTATATGCTGTATAGTCTCTGATCTCTCGCTACATTTTCGGCACTTATCAGATTCAAGGGACCGGTCTTTGATGATGAATTTCATGTAATTTCGTGTGTTAATAATTTGGTCCTGTATTGTAATCACAAATCATTCTGTCTCTGGGAATAGTTGTCCATCCTTCAGCCACCTGTTGGATGCTTCCTTATCAACCTACTCTACCGTGCAGTGCCATTTGTAGCAAGAAATTTGATTGACTTTCTAAAATATTTAACCTAGTGACATTCGATCTGTAAACTTGGGAGGTGGAATAAAAAACAACTGCTTTGGAAGTATCCTACTATTTCAGCAATGAAAGAATCCATACGCCTTAGCCAAAAGTTATAAATATGCGCTAACTCAAAAAATATTATTCTCTTAAAAAGATGATAAATCAGCTTTTATAACAGAAATCTTCTAGCAGCAACAAGATAAGCAAATTAGTATCTAGCGGCATGGGCGTCGTTTGGGGGCCAAGGGGGGGGGCACTTGGAAGAAAAATGTTTGTTAAAAATACCTAATCAAAATATAAAAAATTATAATAATAAAATCGGATACAGATTATCGATCCGACTATTTTTACATGACTGTTGCTCTTAGAAAATTTGTTTTTTTCGAGAGACTCTTAAATTCGTTAATATGACCAACTCCGTCTAAAATACACTGTGAAATACAATCTTATAAGTAAAAAAAGTGATCTCAATATAGTCTAACAAATTCAAAATACCATTGGCTCCAATAAAGAAATAATTTTTTTTTTCGGAATAGCTCCAAAAGAAAAAATCTTGTAACAAATATTCATCTTTTGTCGGAAACACATTGGATATCAAAATTAAAATTTTTACGGATATGTTCAAAAAACAAATTTGGAGGTAAGAGCAACTTTAGAACACATATCGGCAGATCATTAATTTAATTCACAGACTAGATCAAAAACTAATATTTTCCTGTAAGAGTCCAACCCAGTTGTTCTCGTCTCTCTTTAAATCACATCTAGGCATTCCGCACAGCTTAAACCATTTACTAAGCAGCTTCAATGTGTATGTATTAATTTACTCTCCGTAAAACAAAATATTAATCAATTACTGATATTTTTTTTAAATGATAAAGAAAATTCTGACGGTATGTTTTCCATAATTTCTAAAGAAGTTGTAGAAATGGCACAACTATCACATAATAAAGTAAAAATTCCCAGGATCACCGGACGACAAAACCAGCCCTCAAATAATTCAGCAACCTCAGCAGAACAATACCACTTTAGACTGAACATATTTATTCCATATTTAGACTCACTAACTCTACTTCATCCAAAAATCACCAAAAATAATGATCTCTTGACACCCGATCAGATAAGAGATATACTTAGTTGAAAAAATACGGTTTAGAAAATTTTAAGGCTGAGTGTACAACGTGGGTGGCTACATGAAAATGTAAGGAGCTATATGAATGTGACTTAGATTTCAGTGAATTATTATTAGAGGAATGTGAGTTTTATCTGTGTCCTCAGAAATGCTTCAAGACTTTTTTGACACTTCCACCAACTACTTGTCCTATCGAACGATCGTTTAGTACTTTAAGACGGGTAAAAACATAGTTGCGGTAAACGACAACTGAAACTAGGTTATCAGTTATTATAGAAGAGATAATTTCTTCAGTTATAGACACTATTGGTTCCGAAAAGAGAAATTTAAAATTTCTACCCTTTAACTTTAGATTTAAAATTTATTCTGAATTGTGTTTAACAAGCATTATTAGTTTAAAAGTTTAAGTATCTTATGTTTCTATTTTTTACAATCGTTTTGTTTTGCTGTCCGCTCGAAAATTATGCTCTTGTTATGTAATGTGTTAACTATGTTTTTTAATAAAATATGTATATTAAATTGGATATGCTCTAGCCCCCCTCTGAAAAATATCATAACGACGCCCATGTCTAGCGGGATGGTTTTTTTAATAAGCAATTATTTGAAAAATATTATAGAATGTTAGTGATACAGAAAAGTATAAGGTGTTTCTCGTTCTACAGGTTCTCTAAAGACGAAACGGTTATTTTTAACCGAATTTGAAAAATTTTTTTTATAAAAAAATGAAAACTAAAAAATAAATTCAATTGAGTTAGCCGATTCTTGATGGAAATCCATTATACACTGAATAAAACGGTTATAGCTTTAATTTCCACACAATATTACATTAGACCGTGACAATTGCTTCGATACAATGGAATCGGATGGAATTTCCTTTTTTCATTTGCAATGTACTTTTTATAAAACATTCTTTAAAACTATTTTCTTTGCTAAAACTAAAATAATACGGTAATGGTCAAAAAATCACCTGAAAAATGAGCAATAGCAAAGATCCATTATAGCTTATACTATAGATAACTTATTTAAACAGGACGCCTTGAATCAGTTCGGAGACATCAATGCTCACCGAAACTATATTATTTCGTGCGGTAACCCTCGACGCGCGAACGGGAAAGAGACGCGGCGTTTCCAATAAATAAATATTAGAAGAGATCTGTTAGTTAAAAGAGGAATATTGAATTTTATTGTTAATCTTTGGGGTTGAAATTTGATACACGTTAGCTTGAAATAAAGTTTAATATAGCCGCCACAGAAAAACATATACATCGGGGGATAGCCGCAAATCATCTTTGGCAAAAGCCTGCGGTCGCTACTCGCGTCTACATGCTTTCTCAACACACTTGACAACATTGCGCGGTAATTTCTCGGATCAAAGTGTTTTAGGAAAGGAGTTACGACATAATAAGAATTACCAATATTTAATTATAAATTTTGAAAAAATTAACTTGATTATGATTCCAGTAGTTAAAAATCGGCTAAATACATAAATATTTTGATGTACTATAAGTATTTAAGTATTATAGATATATTTTAAGGGTTTAATAAATACTGAATACCTAAAAGTACATAAGTATTTAGATGTATGTATTTTAAGTACTTAGGGAATGTACTTAAAACTAAATGGAGCACGTACTTAATATTTATACTTAAATTTACATTTTTAAGTAAACTACTGAATATTTTAAGTACTTTTGCAAAATACTGGTACCTAATACTGCAAGTAGATATTTAAAATAAAGTTCTTAATACTGGTTACTTTAAATATGTTGACTGAGTACTTATCACAGTTCTGAACGAACATTACACGCGTGGTGTTAAATATGAAGAGACTACATAAATGTCTTTTTGTAATTAGGAATTAGTTTGATGTCGACTTCATAAAGTGAAATTTTCAAGTTGGAATTAAATATTTTTTTTACTTTTTAGTGCTTTTTTAAAGAGGAAAAAATCATATCATTCATGTATGAGAGGGACCCGGTGAAAGCGAACACTACCTCCAGCATCAGTTTTGAGTTGACTTGATATGAGCGAGACTGGTCACCAATAACATTAAATAATGCTTATACTGTAAAAATAATTCATGTGCAGAATTTTGCTGAGAATAGTGATGATAAGCTTCGTTAAGCCCTTCTATTGTATTAATAGTAAGGTTCTAGATTGATATGGTTGCTAATGATTTAAATATCAGCGGTGAACCTTTGGCGGTGAAAGACGAATTACTAATCACCGACTAAATTATGTCTTTCAAATAATTTAATGTTATTAAGAATTTATGGCATTTTATAAGTAAGACAAGTTATATGGTGCCTCCCGGTAGACTTAAATAAACGCCTTAGTTTATCATAACGTTTTTAGCAATAGTTTACACAGGTGTCAATTATATACCAGCGGGGAACTTCACTGCCTGTGGCAATATCAACATTGTTTAGTAACTTTGCAGTACGGACAGAGGAGAGATTTTACTTATTAAATATTGATATTCCCTGCTCTCTAGACTCTAGGCGTCTGAATACGAATTACTTTATCTTGCTTCATTATTATTGGATGAGTATTGCAGAGTTTTTACACATTTTACGATATATTTCTTTTTTTTTTGAGGTGGCTTTCTCTGGGACACTGAATGTTACAGTGATCACCACTATAATAGAACAGGTTGACTTTCAAATCCATATTTTTAGAACAAAATCTTAGAATTTGTAAAAATGATTTATCTACATAGGATAAGAAGTTTGCTATACAGGGTTGTTCAGTCTTTCTGTAATATTTTCAGCCCCCTTCCTGCAACTTTTTAACTTGTAGGCCGCCCAGCTTTTTTTTCAAATGGTAACCTAGGTCATGTAGGGACTCTATGAGAAGGTCTTCCAAAACTGAATCTGATAGTAGCAACAATTTAGAGGTCTGCTCATTTTGTAACAGTAGAAAGAGTCCACATAAGTTTATAATTAAAATTAACTATCAAAGTAGATCCTTATGGTGTTATACGGAACAACCTTGGTTACCATGAATTAATATACCCCATCACCCTATCTAGTAAGTGATTAAACGATAGTGGTATTTATTACTGCCCCATACGTTAAGAAGCAACTTCCGAACGAATTTTTACATTGTAAAATGCAGGTAAACAGTTTTCCACACGTTTGGTTGTTTATTTGGCAAATACCTACATACGCAAAATAATAAATTCAACTTTCAGTTTGATCGTGGAATTGTAGAAAATCTTACTGCTGAGCGTTACTTAGATGCCCTCTCATTCGATTTAATACCTGCATTCGCAGAAATGCTTCCCATCCGGGGTGATCTAGATATTTCTCATGAAAGAATATAGTGTCAACAAGATGGCGCACCACCGTTCGAAGGTACTTAGACGAAATTTTTCCAAATCGGTTAAAGAGAGAGTGTTTAAACATAGACCAAACAGCGTTGAGGACCTAGAAGATAGAATAAGGACGGAAGTTACTATTTTACCAGCCGAGGGTATTCGAAACACGGTTGGTAGTATTTACCACAGAGTCGGTGCATGTCAGGTAGAAGGTGGAGATCACTTTCAGCAATTGTTACATTGGTCGAATCGTGCTAAGGATCCCCCTTGAATAATAATTTTAATTAAAAAACTTATGTGGACTCGTTTTACTGTAGCGATATGAGGAGACCCCTAATTGTAGCTAGTATCGGGTTCAGTTTTAGAAGATCTTCTTATCGAGCCCCCACATAACTTAGGTTGAAATTTAAAAAGAAAAGTTGGAATGCTTCCAAATCAAGGGGTTGCAGGTAGGGGGTTGAAAATGATACAAAAAAACGAACAGTCATTTAAACCACTTCACGTGTTCTAACGTTTTTGTGAAAAACGACTCATACCGAAGATATGAATGTTGTGCGTTTCTTTTGAATAAATCTGTATATTTCTTTTTAGTTCTTTAATCAGTATATTTTTCATAGTCGATTCCATGCAGTCAGGATTTTTGCCTAATAAATTAAAGCTTTCGCAACGTGAAAAATCATATTTTTTTAAATAAAAAATAGTAGACAAATATTACAACAGCATAAAAAATATATTTTTACGGATAACTAATAGAGTAGTGAACAAACTGAAAAATATAAATGAGTTAATTATTTTAATATCAATCATAAACTCTATAAACAAACAACATAATGTTTTGAAACTCAACTGCATAAGTTTCGACCTAAAACTGATATCATAATCCAGTTTATGACATCCCAATTTTAACTTACTATCTAAGATTTCTGTTAGCAATTTATTGGTTTGTCAGTTCTTTGTTTGCGTACATATATTTAGAAGCGTTTATATATAAGGGTATGTTTCAATTTTTAAATCTTATAATTGACACAACATCAACTCCTAATAATGATTCTATAACTTAGTATAGTAAAATTAAAACCCCAAAATATACTAATAATGATACTTTTAATAGCTCCCTCCAGTGGTTTAGGCAGCTTTAAAGGGCGGGGAGTAAGACTACACTAAAATAATTTTATAACGAGAATTTTAAAAAACACTTAATAAAAATAAGCAAAAAAAGTCAACACGCCATAACACGTAGAAAAAAAACAAGTAAAAAAATCTTCACGTTTGACCGACGATTTTGTTTCTCGTCTCTTAGATATTTATGAATAAAGTTTATTGGCGCAGAAGGCGCTAGAAGACAAAATGGCGTAGGATACTTCGCTCCCCTTGGCTACCGCACTGATTCCCTCTAAAACTAACTGGAAACCAAACAGTGATAATCTAAGGTCACTGTTTTCGATCTAAAACTAAAATCAATATAAACGACTAAATCCGAACCTAAACAACGAATTGTAGAAAGAATAGAATGCATTCCTCTCATCTAACCTGGTGTCACATCGGGATTTGTTTGACAAAAATGAGCACAGTGTTGCCTCATCTTAGGAGTTATTTCCCGATTCACTTCTGAAGTACAAATTGATATTTAGGTATTGTGATAAAATTTTTGTTTAATAAAAATTAACTAGCTTCACCTTCATGTTTTTGTCACAAATTGTCGATATATGATACAACTGCATAAAAAAATACATTTTAGAGGTAAGTAACGGAATCGTGAATAAAATCGAAAAGATATACCAGTTTCTCCATAAAACTAGAAACATAATTAAGTGTCATGCTACAATAAAAGACATTTTATGAAGAAAACGTCTACTCCGACATCACACATCTATTTGTCATTTTTATTAATATTAGGTACGTTCATTTGGTAAAGAATTTATCATGGAATATAAGTTACACCTTTACAAAATTCGGGCAGAATCTGTGAAATTTATTTCATTTTTAAATACAAACTGTTGGACAGAGTAAACGGGACATGCAAATTTCGAATATGTATAATGAAAAGATATTGAGATGCGGCTTTCAGTTATGTCTTGCATTTATTGCATATTACACATTTTAAGCGTAAAATTTGCTTAAGATAAAAAGATATTTATACAGGGTGTTAAATGAGACTACAAAATTTCCAATATTTTGTTTATTCCGAAAATTTACAAAATCGGTTTTTGAGTTCTAATTACAAGAGCGGCTTAATCCTTGGCGAAATTTTTAAAAACTATTTGAATTCTTCTTTTAAACTAAAATTTTTTTCCATATACGATTTTTTTTTAAATTAGGTTTTTCTTACATTTTAAGCTGTAATTTTTAAGTTTTCATACTTGAAATCCCTTAGATCTTATCTTTTTATTGTCTTAAGGGACTGCAGTACGCAGAAGATGTACATGATGTGCAAGAAATATTTAAAAATTAGTTAAAAACCTAGCGATCCTAAGGATTATGTACGAATATTTCCACACTCTGTAACATAAAAATAAATTAAAATTTAAAGGTATTTATTTAAGTTTTATGAGTTCTGAACGAACTTTTATTTTCACTTAACTTTTTAAAATTACAGGTCTTGCTTTAGAGCAAAATTGGTCAATATATAGGTTTTCACCTTAGCTGATTTCATTTATTAATCGTATATTACAGCCTTAAAAGAAGTTTTAAATAAAATCCTAAACTAGATATTCGCAAAATGTTATTTATAGAAATATTTCGGTTTATACAGTGTCCCAAAATAGACCCTTTCATTTTTCTAAATATGATATTCTATTTTTTCCATATTTGGCTAAAGCAGCTGGCTTCGCCGATTTTAAAAACATGAGATCACGTCGGCAAAATCAGTATTCCTTTTTAATGACCTACCTACCATAAAAATTATACTTATCACGTAATTTTAAATGTCCGGAATTTATCGTATTTTTAACTTCCGACAAGAATGACCTATTTGTGGCGTTCAATTCTAAATATTTTGTCCCGTTTCTGTATTATGTCCCAAAAATGACACAAAATTAAAATATCGGTAAATTTCCTTTACTACTATTATTAAGAATAATGAAAAGCGACTTAATTTAGTTCAGTACATACATACATACATACATTTTTATTGGACGCCATTTTGTTCCAACATATTGGATTCCTACCAATATATTTCCAATTTCTACCTATGCCACACTTGATTTTTGGGTATAATTTAACATAAATTCAATAATTTTCTTGACATTTCACTAGACCGCCATCTTGTTCCGGAATATTGGATTGTTACCAAAATATTACCAGGTCATTCCCATATGACCCTTAATTTTGTCTAAAATTTGAAGTCAATCTAATGAGTAGTTTTTAGGGTATGCCGCCAACTGACAGACATACAAACAAACGGCAGACGGACTGACAGAATTGATAAAACATATATTTTAGGGAAGCTAAAACGTAACCACAATTTTATTTCGCTATTTTGAATTAGTACCATAGTTTTACTAGTTTATTCCCTATACCACAATTAGTTATAGCCTTGGAGGAACAATAGAAATAGAGTTCATTATTTACATGTTTAACCACTGCCAAGATGACCTCACAGCATAAGGTCGATCGTACGATGATGCCAAGCCTAGCCAGGAACACCAATGTTTATATCAATTTATATTACGGTGAATATGTTTAAACATGATGCAATAAAATTTTCATACAAAGAATAGTAATGTATTTCCAGTATTAGTTTCTACGCAGTATAAAGAAATGACTTTTATTGCAAAACAGTAAAATACAAACTAAAATACCGAAAGTTTCAGATCAGATTTCACCAGTAATAAGAGTTTTAGTTAGCTATGGCACAAGGAATCCTTATAGTAAAAAAGTATAATAGTATACAGTAAACATTGTTACAGGGTCACGTGACCGGCGTGGCTTAAAAACCAATAGCGGGTTTTATATGTTACCTTACTTCAAAAAGCAGCGTTCTAAAGGTGCGGTGACATTAGAAGAACATTAATTTTTTTAATATTTAATAAATAAGTTTTATTTACTTTATCTGGGACATTGCGAAACTCGGAGCTTTAGTTGACCTAACTATGGTGCGCCAATGTGAGTTTGTAAAAAAATGGCCGTTTAAGTTTGGAATTTTCTTTTAATCACTAAGTAAACAGCAAGATTTCCTTTTCCAGGAGACATGTCTAATGGAAGATACCTTATTCACTTATTTTGGGTCACATGACGTATTGACCAATCTGGTTCAGTATAATACAACGTTTATTTCGTCGGGGGTCATGTGAGAATCTTTAGAAGCAAAATGATACAAAAAAGACTCTGAGGTGATTGTTTTGTCGATTACAATAGTTTTTCCTATCAGAGAATTAAAATAATTATAGAATATACCTATACCATATTAAAATAGTCGAAGGGCGTCTCACGCTCAAAAAAACGTACTGCGATTTCGAAAATCACCAGATTTTGGATGAAATCTGGGGAAATAATAAAGTTTCGGATGATTTCGCGCCTTTTTTTTAATTTTTTGTCAGGTAAAGGAATTTAAATGGTGATTCTTTGGGTATTAAAAGCAGAAATGTGTTCGTAAACATGTTCTAAATTGGTTAGAATTTAAGATTTAGGATATCGAAAATTAAAAAAAAATCTTTTATTTTTTAAATTTCAGATATTAATATGGAAAAACAATATGACAATTTGACTATTCTATTCGTATCTAATAGCACTCGCTTTTTTTTTACTTTCCTCGCAAGAGCAAGAAAGTATTCTAGTTACAAAAAAACATGTTTTCTCAGTTCCGTCGGTTAGTCTGTATGTCTGTCCGCGACAAAGCTCAAGAACTGCTTGTGCCATTTACTTCAAGTTTTGGTTAAAAATTAAAGGTCATATGGTGATGACGTGGCAATATTTTGGTAAAAATCCAATATGGCTGAACAAAATGGCGGTTTATTGAAATGTTAAAAAAATATTACTAAGGAACTGCTTATCCATTTTATCCAAATTTTGCAGAAAAATTAGGTTTTACGTGACCATCAACTGATAAGTTTTACTACAAATCCAAAATGGTGGCCTATTTTAGGCATTCCTACTCTCATTTTTTAAATATTTACTAAAAATGTATGATATATATTTATCTTAAATCTTAAATTTTTAAAATGTTGACAAAAATTCATGATGTGCAGTCTTAGATAACCCTAAATGCCGAAGTTTAATCAAATCTGCAAAAATTTTAAAATTAGTCCGCAATGGTGGTGCCGCCATTTTTAATTCTCAAATATGGACTAAAATTTTATAACTTTTATTCTTAAATACTTTTAGATACAGATATTTCAGCCGAATCTGTGCAAATGACAAAATTCGTTCACTATATTGGCGCCACCATTTTGATTTTTTTTGTGCATTCTTAAATAATTCCCACAAATGTTAAAATCATCCGTCCGACCTGTTGACATTGTCATTTTGACACCTCTATTTTGAATTTTTAAATGCTGACACTTTTTCCATTTCTTCATTTTCGTACATCAAATATTTTAACAGGTCGTCATTTTGTTTCGCCATATTGAATTTATACCAAGATTTTACCAGTTTTTTTTTATATCAGACGTAATTTTTGTGGAAAATTGAATAAAATTAAAGTTTATCGAGTAAGTGGATTTTTTAGCTATACCGGAACAGACCGACTGACCGACAGTACTAGAAAAACATGCGTATCTGTAAAAACTCGGAACGATAATTTTTTCACGATTAATGATATTTCCTTATGCAAGAAGTGAAAACTCACGCCGTCACTGGCATTCGTCAGCAAATGGCCACGGCTTGGGCATGGGCCATCCCCACTTCTTGTTTTATCGTAAACATTGGTCTATAGAAGGTGAAAAATAGGGGAACCATGTTGGCGCATACCCCTAACGTGATTTATGAATGAGCTGTGATTTCTACTTTAATTCTTACTCTAAGGTTATAGCACACAAATTGAAATCAGTGTATTTAGTAATTTTTTCAGGTTGAATTTTTAAATATTTTATTAAGCCGCTATTTTGTTCCGCCATCTTGGATTCATTCCAAAAATTTACCAGTTGATTCCTAAATAATACTTGATTTTTGTACAAAATTAAAGATAAATTTGATAAGAATTGTTTTAATAATATTTTATTCATAATTCACTAGGGTGCCATCTTGTTCCGTCATATTGGATTATTACCACAATATTACTAAGTCATTCCCATCTGAGCTTCAATTTTTGACAAAAATTTGAAGTCAATCTGATGAGTAGTTTTTCAGCAATGCCGCTAACCGATTTAATTATTTAATTCATAAATCATCATCTAGGGACACTAAAACGCGAAGATATGTGAGAGGGTGATTTTTTCAGGTTACAAAAATTTTATTGGACCGCCATTTTGTTCCGCCATCTTGAATTATAATCAACGTTTTACTAATTCATCTATAATTAGTTGGGCTACACAATTAGAAATCAGTTCATTTAGTAGTTTTTTCGGGCTGAATTTTTATATATTTTATTAAGCCGCTATTTTGTGCCGCTATCTTGGATTTGTATCAAAAATTTACCAGTTGATTTCTATAAATTGGATAAAAAACATTTTAATATTTTTTTTATATTTCACTAGGCTGCCATTTTGTTTTGCTATATTGGATTTTTACCAAAATGTTACCAGATCATCCCCATATGACCCTTAATTTTTTACCAAAATTTGTGGTCAATCGGGTAAGTAACTTTTTAGCTATGCTGCGAACAGACAGACCGATGGAATCGAGAAGACTTGTTTTTCGTCATCTAGGGACCCTAAAACGTAAAGATGTGAAAAAATCTCGTAGGGTGATTTTTTCACGTCTATAAACTAAGTGTTGTTTTTTTAAAAACAATTGGATCATAATACCCAAGAAAATTGACTATTCTGAAATACATTTTTAATCTATGCTGATAGAAAGTGAAATCTTTCACGGATTTGGTCGTATATCGTTAAACTTTGTTAGTTTAAAACATCATATTACCTCTATTTTTTTTTTCAAATAAAAATAGGCAAACAATACAATAGAATGAGAAAAAAAAATTAAACTATTTTAATTTCTTTTAATATCAATAATTAATTCTCTAAACATTCAACACAGTATTATGAAACGCTATTGTAACAGTTTCTCCCTAAACCTGGTAACATAATCCAGTTTATGACATCCCAATTTCAACTTACTCTCTAAGATTTCTGTCAGGAATTTATTGGTTTATCCCGTTGGTTTCAGCATCTGAGGAACAGATGAAGAGACAAACTTCGCGTTGAGTCGATATCATGTGTCCCACGAATATGGGGATCGAGTTGCTAACAAGTAACTTTATGAATTATTTTGACGTAACTGACAGTTGGATTAATTTCGAGGTGCCCAGGGAAATAAGCACTGTGTTCTGTCACTACTGAAATATTAATCCATAGTTGTTTGACTTCACAAGAACACGTGAACAGTTACGTTGAATATTATTTTAGAATTTTGGCTTAAAAATGGTCCTGGATAAAATCCCAATGTTTCTCTAATATTTCTGTAAAATTGGCAACGTTCGTTTAACAGAAATTTATGCCTAGTGATGAAAACTACAGATTGTAAGGACGTAAAAGATTGTGCACGATATTTTGACGGTAATAAATCCACTGTTTTCATGAGGATACCGCTAATTTTCTTTTCTCTCAGATGTCTGCTATATGTTTTTGGTTTAAATTGTTTTATGTTATACATTTGTACATTGCTATATTTAGACTAGATTATTGACGGGCCAATTACTGGGAATAAAAATGGGGCATAGCTAATTATTGGCAGTAATGCCAATATCTAGATTACGCGGCAAACTCTCAAAATCTAGTAATTGGCATTATCCTTTTAATATTCAATATCATGCCTAAAGGAAAAAAACTCCAAATATGATAAAACGAGAACGAGAGCTTTATAGCAAAAGTTATAGAAAACATAAGAAATATGGTATACCTCGATCTGCACTGATGTTTGGACTTAGTAAAACATTTTCTAAAGTCGAACATAATCCCAAATCACCTCAATCAAAACAAGAGGAAGCTTTGTTGAAAATTGGATTTTGGAGTCTTACATAATTAAATTTACGAGAAGCAAAGAAGAAGAAGAAAATCCTGGAGAAACATCGTTCAAAAAAATTTACCCACGTACCGGTAAAGGTATTTTCCTCAGAGACATGCCATTTTAACAATTAAAATTCTCGAAGTTGCTGCAAACGTTAGTGGCAACGTTGGATTCTGAAAATGGATATCAGGAAATTGTTCGATAATAATGAAATCTACCTAAAAGCAGTAGAGTGGTTTCATATTTTACCTACAACCACTATAGAAAATAGAGAAAAACAGTAAATAGCTTCGCGTGGTCACCGTAAACTAAACGCAATGCACGGACACTGTAAACAAGATATATAGACATACCGCCCCTATTGGGCAGGATGGAAACTGGAGTCTAAGTTAAAAACTTGACTTGCAATTAAAGCTTCAGGGTTTAGATCCATATTATGCTGCCATTATTGACATTTTGACAGCTGTCACTTCTAAATCATGTGTAAATACTATTTAGTACGTAAAAACGCTAGCCTAATAATAAGAATCGATATGAAGAAAATAAAAATAAAATGTTTGTGTTTTATTCTGTCTTAAAATATTATTAGTTTCTGAAATAAAAAATATATCTTCACTTTTAAAAGGATGTTTTACCCTCTTAGAATTACCCTGAAGTAGAAAAATTTATAACCAAACTATTTTATGGTTCCGCGTCTTCCATATCTATAAAAAATAAAATTTTAAAACTTTAATTATATTTTTATAGAGCTGTTTCAACTATTAATAAAAAATTGCTTGCATATGAAATAAAGAGTGTAAATTTGTCATGTTTTATTACCTTGCATAGGTATATAGGAAATAAATATTTATAGATACAAAATAATGTTTGTGCGTCTGTTTGTCAGGCAAGTTTAATGTTTCTGGAATTAATTTTTTTTTTACTTTTCAGGTAGCCGTTTTATTTTCCTAGGGCTACCCTGTATAGTTAGAAAAATGTTTGAATTAAAAAAAAAACTATTTAAAAATACGTTAAGTGTTTAATCGTCTACTGATTTTTTTAAATTTTTTTTCTCTTCAGGAGCTGCCTCATCATTTAGAACTGCCTTGTTGTGAACAAAACATTATTTTAAAAATATTATGCATTTGTTCAACATAATGAAACGAAACAATCCAGTATATATATATATACATATATTTATATATATATATATATATATATATATATATATATATATATATATATACATATATATGTATATATATATATATATATATATATATATATATATATATATATATATACATATATATATATATATATATATATATATATATATATATATATATATATATATATATATATATATATATATATATATATATATATATATATATATATATATATATATATATATATATATATATATATATATATATATAAAAATATATACATATATATATATATATATATATATATGTATATATAATGTGTTTTCATTCCGGGTGTACATCCGTTCACTACTGTCGTTCTGAAAAGAACAGTTTTGCTGACGTTTCGCCAAAATCACATTTGGCATTTTCGAAGCTTTCTTTCTCGCGTCCGAATAGAGACTGAAGTGTTGGTGACTGCGACGCTTCCTTTTATACCCCTACTCGGGGCCGAAGGTTATATCTGCGCAGGCGTTGGTCGTTATTTATGTTTTCCGGATGGTGCTGTTGTTGTTGCGCTAATTGCGCTTGAGTTTTTGCGATTTTAGATTTGTCGATTATTGTCTTCCATACTGTTGGTAGTTTTAATGATTCGTCCCTTTAGGAAGCGTCGCAGTCACCAACACTTCAGTCTCTATTCGGACGCGAGAAAGAAAGCTTCGAAAATGCCAAATGTGATTTTGGCGAAACGTCAGCAAAACTGTTCTTTTCAGAACGACAGTAGTGAACGGATGTACACCCGGAATGAAAACACATTGTATTTTTCCATCCGTGAAGGAGTAAAAATCAACATATGTATATATATATATATATATATATATATATATATATATACTAATGTTTTTATTTTTCTTGGGTATAGGTTTGATTAATGAACTTTATTTTTCTGCAACTATATATTTGAAGCATTTTCAAGAGCATTTTATTGCATGTCTAAAAAATTTACATAATACCTGGATTAGTACAAACATACGCAAATATTTAACATGTACTATACGTAACAAACAAACATTCATAATACTTAACTATTGAACAATTAATTAATTAAAATATTTTTGTACTCACAATATTTAATAAAACAACGCAAAATATTAAAATACATTTTATATACACCTCACCTTAGAAACGACAATATTTGTTACGTCTAGTGCATGTTAAATATTTGCGTATGTTTGTTGAAAAGTACTAATCCATGTATTATGTATATTTTTTAGACATGCAATATAATGCTCTTGAAAATGCTTCAAACAAGAAGCGAAACGTCGACCTAGTTGCAGAAAAATAAAAACTTTTAGTATAAAGTATGGTTTAAGAACAGTGTAAATATATATATATATATATATATATATATATATATATATATATATATATATATATATATATATATATATATATATATATATATATATATATATATATATATATATATATATATATATATATATAAAACCCCAACGAAATCGCGTTTCTTGTTTCAAAAGAAGCGCCCATCTATCCTCTACGATTGGTCCCATAGAAGCGTATTTCCCTGACGTACCGTTACCGAGCTGGGAAAACTTCGAAGGCTAAAAAACACAAATATCAAAAATTTCGGGTCCAAAAAGAGATATGCGCGGACACTGTCAATACCCGCGAGCGGTTATTGTAACAAAACGCACAATTGAGACATTACGCAATCACCCGTCAGTTGCTGTAGTTATAGCAATTGTCAAATACAAAATATAAAAAAACATTTTCGACTAGATAATAAGAAGTTTTAGTTAATTCTAAATTAGTACATAGTTAAGTTGTTAATATTTAGTAAAAACGTCAAGTGATAGTGATCTTGCACAATATGCATTTTACAACCTTATTACGTAATATTCTATTAGAAGACCTGTAAAGGTTTGTAGAGGAGATGAAACCCATTGTAACTAATGCTAAATGTTCGAAAGAAGGCAAAATGCTCTAGCTGCAAGTGAGTCTAAAAATGTATATCAAATGGAACAAGAGCTAACAAAAACCAACATTACAATTATCTTTACATTTCGGGCATCAGGAAGTACCACTCCTCTAATGGAAATTTACCCATGTAAGCGACTCCCAAAAAACATCGTAGATAGTATTTCAGCCTAATAGGGTATAGGGGTAAGTAGTAATGGTTGAATGAATAGGAAAATAAAAACATTTTATGAATACCTGTCGAATATATAAATTATATTATAACCATATAACATATAATAATATTATAACCTTTTTTTGTATAATAAGCGTTGCATTTTCAATTATTTTATTTGCCGATGTACTCAAAACGCAACAAATATCCGAAGTTAGCCAACTGTGCACTGAACTGTAAGTAATATTGATATTGCTGTACACGAACGCGATCAGAATTTTACAACCTGCCGACGTTTCAAGTTTTCAAAAGCCCTCAGTGAAAATAAGTTCAGGTATCAAAAGTTCATTTTGTATCCATTCTAGAAAAGGCATTATATGAACAACCATGTTATCTAATGGATATGAGACGTCTGGTTTGTGATCGAGGAATAAAACGCCTTAGATAATACTAAATATATATGAAAAAACGACACTCGACTTAATACAACAGATGTATATACTCACGCAAATTACCATGTTACTATTAATTTTGGCCAATTTTCGAATATTTTCGGAAAATACGGATGTACACCATTACGAAATTCTGGGAAGAGGCAAATATTTTATATTACATCGTGTTTGTTTCTGGATGCCAATAGGCAAGTTTAGTGCTAATAACTAGATGTCAATCATTGGTAATTGGTGCTAATTACTGGAAAACTGATGTTCTTGCATTTTATAAATGATTTTCAAAATTGTTCTAAATACTCCATCATCTTGCATTCCTACTAATATTTTACCAGTTCCTACCTAATCCACACTTGGGTATACTGCAAAATAAATTCAATAAGTAGGTTTTACATTGACACACACCGAGGTTTAGTTACGTCATGTTGAATCCATACCAGTTTATCCCTATATTATATTTATTTTTTTGCAAATTTGATGTCACTTGAGTAGAGTTTAAGCTATGCCGGACGGAATTAATAAAAATATTTTTTGAATATTTATCTAGATACGCTAAAACCTGAAAAAATGTAAAATCTGAGAGGGTGATTTTTTTCACAATTACCAATATTTTATATGGCAGACATTTTGTGTCGTAATCTTGAGTTAGTAACACAGTTTTACTAGTTCATCTCTATACAACAATTATTTAGGGCACACAATACTTAGATAATAATACTTAATCAGTCCATCAAGTTGTTATCTGGATTTTTAAATATTCTATTAAGCTGTCATTTTGTTCTGCCGTCTTGAATTCGTACCAAATATTTGCCATTTGACTCCTACAAACTACTTGACTTTTGTGCAAAATTAACGTACCAAACCAAAGACAAGTTGTATAAATTGTCATTTCAAAACGCGTATTTATTGTGAAGAACAAAGTGGGGTAATGTAAGGTGCGCTGTATACTGGGTGGTGCAACCAAGATGGGGTGGACGATTGTGGGCAAACGGAGAGGAATTTGAAAAAAAAAAAATTGGGATATGATTGATAGTCAAGAACGCTGTGTTTTAAAATTATACCCATTATACAGGGTCGTCTGAAAAGTTCGTGGTGAACCAAACTTGTGTTTTTTTAATTGGGATACCCGGTATATTATTATTTTAATTGATTCTCCTATTCGTTGCGATCATTTTGGTTTTGTTTTTGGTTGGTTTGTTGGGTCTAAAATTTATACCAAGGGAATGGGACGAAGTTAAAGTGGACAAAAGGGTTATACTCCGGCCATTTTTTGAAAACAATTGAAGCAGGTATGGAAAAACCAAATATTCTATAAAATGTATTGTATCTAGGACTACAATAATCGCTTGTAAGTCGTTCAAAATTATTCACTGTTATACAGGGTGGTCAAGTTTTGCAAATTTACCTTGGATTGAATTTTTTTAAATGGGACATCCTGTATATTTTACTTTCATGTTAAAGATAACATTACTAGCTTTCAGAAAATACCATATTTGATACCTTTCTGACTAACAGTTTTTCAGTAAATTAGCTGTGAAATCAAAATGTCTTCATTTTAACACGAATTACTCTGAATTCACGTTGTTAAAATTGACAATTTAATATTAGGAGACCATAATATCATCATAAACTGAACAAAAGATTGACAGTCCTGTCAAAACAGCAAAGTGTCAGAATATTGTCATCAGTAAATAAATAAATATTGTTCTTTGATGATGCGATGCCGAAATAAAAACAAGATAGAAGCTTTTGCAAGTTTATCATAGAGATTTCAAGAAACAGGAAATGTTGCTTTCAAAAAAACGTAAAGTAAGTAATAAACCAGTTACCAATGAAGATAATGCTTTGACAATATTAATAACAGATCTTTTTTTACAAAAAAAATAAATTTAATATAAATCAACAAAAACAATGTAATTAAAACTTATAAAAGATGTTCAACTAAACCACCGTTTTGCTGAAGGCACATTTCGAGTCTATCCATAAATGAAAGTTTCACTTTTCTCAAAGTCAGGTCTGAAATGTTGCGAAAACTGCTTATTATTCTCAACTTCATATCTTCCACTGTGGTTGGAACCTATTTATAAACTTCTTCTTTAACATGTCCCCATAAAAAGAAATCTAGTGGCGTTAAATCGGGTGACCTCGCAGGCCACTTAACTGGTCCACCTCGCCCAATCCAATGCTCTCCTTTCCAATTATTGAGAAAATGTCTTACATGCCTAATAATGCGGGGGTGCTCCATCATGTTGGAACCATAAGGAATTTCTTAACATTAAAGGTAAGTCTTCGAGCAATACGGGCAACTCATTTCTCAAAAAATTTAAATAGACTTCTCCCGTTAAATGCTCTTCAAAGAAATATGGTCCTATAACATGAGAGCCAATTATACCTCCCCAAACATTAATTGACCATTTATTTTGATGGTCCACCTGACGAATCCAATGTGGATTTTCGGTTCAATAATAGTGCATATTATGTTTGTTAACCAAGCCGTTGCTTTTAAAAGTTGCTTCATCTGAAAACAGCACCCTATCTACAAAACCTGGATTATCACAAATTGCATTTAAAAACCAAATTGAAAACTCTTGTCGTTGGACGTAATCGCGATCATACAGTTCTTGGTGTAATTCAATGTGGTAGGCATGATATTTATGTTGTTTCAGAATCCGTTTAATACTAGTGCGTTCAATATCAGTAGCTCTCTCAATTTCCCTGGTACTTGTGTGTGGATTTTCTTGCACTGTTAATAACACTGTCAAAGCATTATCTTCATTGGTAACTGGTTTATTAATTACTTTACGTTTCTTAAAAGCAACATTGCCTGTTTCTTGAAACCTCTCTAATAAACTTGCAAGAGCTTCAGGTCTTGGTTTTTTTTCGGCATCGGGATATCGTACCGCATAAACCCTGCTTGCTAGTAAAGGGTTTTTTTGACACTCGCCCAATATAAAAGTCATGTTTATCAACTCTGGAGGACTCAAACTCATTGTTACTTAACAATTTCTCGGCTTATCGTCAAAAAACAATGGTAGTTGATGCCAATTCTCTGACACTTTGCGGTTTTGACAAGAATGTCAATTTTTTTTTTCATTTATGATTATATCATGGCCTCCTTATATTATAGGTAGTCAATTTAAGCAACGTAAATAATACCGTTTCTGTTAGAATGAGTAAATTTTGGTTTCACGGTTAATTTACTAAAAAACTGTTGGTTAGAAAGATATCAAATAGGGTATTTTCTGAAAGCTGGCGATATTATCTTTAATATGACAGTAAAATATATGGGGTGTTCCATTTAAAAAAATTCATTCCAAGGTAAATTTGCAAAACTTGACCACCCTGTATAACAGTGAATAATTTTGAACGACTTACAAGCGATTATTGCAATCTTAGATACAATACATTTTATATAATATTCGGTTTTTCCATACCTGCTTCAATTGTTTTCAGAAAATGGCCGGAGTATAACCCTTTTTTCCACTTTAACCTCGTCCCATTCTCTTGGTATAAATTTTGGACCCAACAAACCTTATATCAAAATGATCGTAACGAATAGGAGAATCAACTAAAATAATAATATACCGGGTGTCCCATTTAAAAAAACACAAGTTTGGTTCACCACGAACTTTTCAGACCACCCTGTATAATGGGTATAATTTTAAAACACAGCGTTCTTGACTATTAATCATATCCCAAAAATGTTTTTTCAAATTCCTCTCCGTTTGCCCACAATCGTCCACCCCATCTTGGTTGCACCACCCTGTATAATGCCAAATAACGGATCAATATTTCGTAATTTCTGTATATTTCCCGACGGAAATAAAACAAAAATGTGTGGCTAAAATATGTATTACTTCATATGCAAAATATATTATTTCATACAGGAATGACAAAATGTTCCTAATGAAAATAAAGACAACAAAATATCTTGATTTTCAATTTTTTTAAAGTTCTTTATATAATAATAATAATAATAATAATAATAATAATATTAATTTTTATTTTCAATAGACTAGTTTGGGACATACCTTTTACATTTTACTACTTAATTTCAAATTTTATCAACAAATGCCTAAAACACACTTTAAAACCCAGCCTATAACACACAAAACATCCAAGGAACGAAGCGTTAACAAAAATATTTCCATGATTTCAAAAACAATTATATCATATAAAACAGTTAAATTTAATTGGGTTGGTCATGAATCCATTTTCCTAACTGAGATTTAAATTGTTTGCTTGTACTCGATTCTTTTATATATCTAGGTATCTGACGATAAATATATGGAGACAAGAACCAAGTTGACCGCTGGACGGGCGTTTTTAAAACCTTTAGTGTCACAGTTTGCATTGTATTTTTAAGTCACGTGTTGTGTTCATGACTAACATTTCCCAGTTCATGCCTGTTTTTAAACTGGGTATTAAGTATCCTACAGACGTATATCTGTCTTACGTCGTATATGTTACTAAGTTTATAAAAATCGTCACTTGGGTAAGTATTGATTTTTCCATAAATTATTTTTAAAAACATTTTTTGTATTACCTCAAGGGGTTTAATATGCTTTTGATAGGTACCTCCCCAGTTGGAAATTCCATATTGTAAATATGAATTTACAAGAGCATAGTACATACTTTTAAGTTAAGTAATATCGAGTATTTTTTTTATTTGTTTAAACTTGTAGAGTATTTGCTCCAGCTTTTTAATTAATAAGTTTATATGACAGTCCCATTTTTAATGTCTGTCTATCTCAATCCCCAAATATTTAATACTGTCTGTTTCTTCGATGGTAATTGAATTATTTGGAAAAGATAATGTTTTGTATGGAGGAAGTTTATTCTGATTGCAGCTGAAGGCAATGTATTTTGTTTTTTCATAATTAATACTAAGACGCATTTCATCGAACCACCCTTTTATTTTGCACAAATTTTGTTCAGCTTTTCGTTTTACCCGATCCCATGAATATCTCTCATATAAGATGACCGTATCATCAGCAAAAGATGAGATGAATCCCTGGATATCCAAATTTAAAACACCATTAATATAAAGAGAGAATAGCACCGGACCCAAGACAGTACCTTGTGGCACACCGCGGGTCAGATTCTTCTCCCTACTGAAGGTATTATTTATTTTCACAACCTGTATTCTATTCGCGAGGTAGGATTTAAAAAGATCTAAAGCTATTCCCCTGAAACCAAAATTTTCTAACTCGTTAATTAATATGGCATGATTAACGGTATCAAACGCCTTGGTCAAGTCCAAAAATAAGCATATCACGTTTTTGTCTTTGTCTAAATTTTTATAAATATTGGACGTAAGAAACAAATTAGCATTATCTGTTGACATACCTTTTCTAAAACCAAACTGATTTTTTGATAATAGGCTATACTTATTTTTATAATTTTTTCTACTACTTTTGTAAGATTGGTTATTAATGTTATCGGCCTATAGTTTGTCATGTTTGTAGCATCCCCTTTTTAAAACAATGGTTTTACAATACCTTTTTTCGAACTATCAGGAAATATTCCTGTTTTTAAAATTTTGTTAATTAGAAATGTTACAGGTTTTTTAATATAGGGAGTAATTGTGTTTTGTGTCTTGGCCGAAATGTTGTCATGGCCCGGTGCTTTGTTAAGCTTAAGCTCCACGATGGAATTGACAACCTCGACTTCCTCTGCTGGTTTTAAAAACATTGAATTTATGTTTATATTTGATTTAATAACAGAGGAAGCAGGCCTGTCAATACCATCTGCAAGCCTCTGCCGTATTTGAATGAAAAAATCATTAAACCTATCAGCTATTTCCCTTTCTTCTGTTATAGTTTCTCCATCGCAAGTCAGTTTTATGTTTTGACGAGGCTTTTTATTATTGTTGATAAAAGAATTTACAGTGTTCTAGATTTTTTTCGAATCGGATTGATACTCAGCTAATTGTTTTTTATAAAAGTTAATTTTTGTAATATACAATAATTTTTTTAGTTTATTTTTAAATATCTTATAAGTTCTTTCATATTCTTGGTTTGTAGGATTTTTGCGGCATATATTATAAAGAATTTGTTTTTTTTGCACTGACTGAATAAGGCCTTTTGTAATCTATAGATGTCTGTTTTTGGTCTTTCTATTTACATTATACTTTGTAGTCACCGAACTAATGTAGTTTTTTTAACGTTACTGTGAACTGCTCAAATGCCGAGTTAGTATTTGGATTAAGATATATATGAGCCTTGTTTTCGTGTTTAATAGAGTTAATGAGACGTTTTTCATTAATTACATGATTTTCTATTTTTTCAAACTGATAATTATTGATTTCTTTTTGGATGTTTATACACGCTATGATTGGAAAATGGTCAGTAATGTCCGTTTGGTATAAGAAAGACTCCGCATCCAACAATTCTCTATCCCCGGGTTACTTTACAAAGATGTGGTCAATGCAGCTCTTAGAACTACCCTGTACGCGCGTATATGTGTTAATTAAAGATATGTATCCCAAACTACTTAACATATTCATGAAATTCTGACTGTATTCCGCATTTGACTTAATATCTATATTGGTATCACCCACAATAAAATGTGTATAGTTTTCCAGTGTATTATTTTCCAAATAGTTTAAAATATTCTGATTAAATAAAAAAGGATTTATACCTGGGGGCTTGTATAGAGCACTTTTATGAATCTTCTTTTTATTTAAGAAAATATTTACAAATTTTAGCTCACCCAATCTGTTTATTTTATATAGTAATATATAATATAATATAATATATAATATAATACATACGTTTCTTACTTCTTTCACACAAATGTCCGTTTTGACCATCCTAGTCCCAGGCACCTGCAATGTTTAATTAAGTTCAATGATTGGCCTTTCATATTTTTGGAAATAATTAAAATTAACTATAGTAAATGATCAATTTTCTTTCGAGAAAAATTATGGTATTGTTAGTAGCTTTTAAAGTTAATTCCTAAATTATTCTCCTGTGCAGGCTAGTTCAATATTCTGATCTTGTGGAGTGGCAAAGATTCCTGAAGATGCCTGGTACAATCGAATAAGAAACTTCAAAAAGTAATAAATACTGACGCATCTTATTCTAAGAAACAAAATTTTTTAACTAGCCAAAGCCCTGAAAGCAGTTGCTCTACGTTATATAAAATTAATGTTAGCAAAGGTTTGATTTATAGCAAATTTAAATGGTTTTTTCTGCCAGGGTATTATCTTCTGGAAGAATAATTTACGGAATAAGTTAAATTAATTACATCTACAACCAGGCTCGACGATGACCTGCAAATAATTAACGACATGTTTTGCTCCGACACCATTTCCCACTTCGTTCACCTTACCCCAGTAAAAATTTATTAATATTCGCGGCCTTTCACGACCACATGACGCGATTTAGAACCCATGAAATTATAAATTATGTAAAGCCCAATTTCGCCCTTCTCTGGATTTGCCAGAGCTGCATTGTAAAAGAATTCCCAACGAATTTATAGTTATACCTCGGCCTATTATTATCTCAAACTTCCCCTCTTACTTCCTGTCAGACATCGCGAATTATATCCTCTGTTCAATACGTTACTGCACATAAAAATTACTCCCTGCGGCTCTGATAAGTCATGAATAATAACTTTATCTTTTGTGGTTCAGATTTTCCCCTTTCTAATACATACTTCATGATACCGTCGTTCAAAAGCATAGAAAAAAGTTTTTGTTTGAGAGCCTGGAAGCCCCAGATATTAAAGTTTTTCGCCTTAAGGGCGAAACTATTGGATTTTGTTTTAATGACATTTGGATAAGTATTCTAACTTTGATAGAATTTTGTACCTTAAGAAATGACTTCTGACCCTTTATTCTTCACGGTCTTTTAGCCTCACTTATATAAGTTTTTTGGTTCAGAAATCAGGTAAAATATTTTCTTTTTTATTCGGTTATAATTTGATTAAACAAAATGGGGAAACAAAAGTTATCTCGCAATCATATTATTTCTTGCTCAGCGCTGACATTGCTCTCAAAATTGGGTTGTATATATAGCGAAAATAAAATATTCTAGTACATAGGTATTAATAAAGTTGGAAAAATTTCAAAAAGAGTTATTAGCTGCGTAAAATTCTGTAGTGCTTTTGATTTAGCTCTCAGAGGACACGATGATAGCAAAAATAATGAACATGTCCCATATTGCAGATTATTAGGAGCTATATTAAAATCGCTAAATTAGCTGATATTAAAATTACCTCTAATTTTTTACAATAATGAATATTTATTTGAAACCTATATTTTAGTCCACATTAGTTCTTAAGTAATTAACAACTTATTCCAGTTTAAGTAATTCCATTCTAAATAATTCCCAAATAATACCTTTTCATATTTCCATTAAAATTTGTAACTTTTAAATATACACTCTATCAGTTTTTTAGCGTCACTTTTCTCTGAACTGTAAAATGTCGCTAAAACTATAACACAGCAATTAAACTACCGAATAACTGCTAATTAAAACGAACTGAAATCATGAAATGAATCCAATTTTGTGTTGAAAAAATTTAGGTTACTAAACCTAAAGTCGGCTAACACGTCGTTTTTTACTTCCCTCGCAAAAAGGAAGTATTGTAATTGCGAAAAAATCATCCTCCGAGATTTTTTCACA
The DNA here is from genome assembly GCA_030620095.1 of Kuschelorhynchus macadamiae. NCBI lineage: Eukaryota > Metazoa > Arthropoda > Insecta > Coleoptera > Curculionidae > Kuschelorhynchus > Kuschelorhynchus macadamiae. Next base: position 349,609 of record JAUTXW010000061.1, on the reverse strand, counting down.
TCTTCACGTTGCAGCGTCCCTAGATGACGAAGAAGATGTTTTCTCAATTCCGTCGGTTTGCCTGTCTTTAACTAACAAAGGCTCTTCAAGGGTGAAACTGTACACAAAAAAAATTGTGTTTCTTTTAAACCTCTCTGTCTCTATATGGTTCGGTTTCAAAAAGTGTTTTGTTATTTATGGTTTAGGTTCCATGAGAGGGAATTATCAGTGGAAATATAAAAAGAGCAAACAAAATTTCCGAGAAAAATCGAAAAAATGTTGAGCACTTATTTTCTTAATAAAAGCAAGAGTGCCTATGACCAGTAAGCCGAAAAGCCGAAAAAATCCCGAATCCGAGGGATGATGACAAAAGTACGTGAGAAACAATTTTTGGAGTTTGTCCAAAAAGAATTTTTTTTGCCCGCGTTAAATTTTGCTAGAGTAAATATTGTAAGCATAACTGGAGCCTAATTTTTATTTCAATTAATGTATTTTACTTAATGTATGCATCATTCAAAATGACCACTCAAAAGCTATATTTACATTCTTAATGTTAGGGGGGCTAAATTTACTTATTTGGCATTTTTTAATACTTCCAACTAACAATATTAATTTATCGAACTATAAATGGGTAATCTTAGAAATTCGGAGGCGATTTTCATGTAGCCCGGTTCCTGTTGCATTTTTATACCAAGTTCCGCAGTCGGCCATCCTTTTGTACGAGGTCATGGCTTTCTTCTTGATCCATATCGGAAGCTCTGAGAAGCCCGAAAGAACGTTAGGTGCGGCGCCTAGTTAAGTCCTCATTGCTCCAGTAATCCCTAAGCAGGCCAGTCTTTGACTTCCGGACAGTTTTGACAGACAGGCTGACGGAATTGAGAAAAAATATTTTTAAGATCTAGGGACATTAAAACATGATGATGGGTAAAATCTAGGGGGTGTTTTTATGATTACAAAAATGTATTTGTCCGCCATTCTGTTCCATTTTGTACGTATATATCTCTAGTTCGTACCACACATTTACCAGTTCATTTCTTTATCACAATTGATACTAGTCTTTTAGCTGCACTGCGAACAGACAGACAGACAGACAAATCGGCAGGGGGACTCGATAGAATCGAGAATTGTAATGATTTAATAACGACCGTAACAGTACTACCGTGTTCTGTATATAAAGACCGTGAAGTGCAAATTCATGTTCCGGTATTTGGAGAATGTTGACGGAAACTCCGACTCCTGTAAAAATGGGTATGGAGTCACTAAAAAAATACAGTTTAGTGTAACTGTGCATTCTTGTTAGACCTAAGGCCTTCGTGAGTCACAATATTAAATATATCGCTCACATAGAGCGTAAAGAGCAGGGATGCGAAAACAGTACCTTAAAGAATACTAATAGCTATATGCTAATTAGTACTCAATACAGATTCAACCTTAACGCATTGCTTCTCGTCCGCCAACAACTTCTCAACTATGCATTCACAATGCCCCTGAAATCGACCGGTTTCGATGTTTCCAGCAGAGTGGCCGGCAGTATTAAACGCTTTTGCCAGATCCACAAAGATACACAAGGCCGGCGTGCTACCACCCAAAGCATTAATATCTTTAATGTTAAGTAAGCTATTGCATTTTTTGTAGACCATCTCACCTGCAATTTTGTATTTTTCTATAGGATTAATAATGTTCAAACAGTTTTGACGGACAATGTAATAGAGAGATTATAACTGCTTGCCTCTGTTTTATCTCCTAAGTTGCACAGGGGTAAACCCTTGTACAATCGTCTTTGAATTGCGTTTCGCCAGCTAATAAAATGTGTAAGGCGTAAGCAGTAAACAGAATTTTATTTAAGCATATTTTAAGCATCATATATTTAACCGACATAAAATCGGAGGAGGTTATTAATTCATTTTATATATTTTTTTATGTTTAACTCTTTACTCTGATTACTTTGGGATGGTTTAACCAATTTAGATTAAATTTTCAGGAAGCATTTGGGGTAGTACCAGAGTTGTCCCATAGCAAATATATTAAAAAAAAGAATGACACTGTTTTAAATTTCTTGACACAAAAAATATTCCTTGTGATAATGAGTGAAAAATATATTTCGAGAGAGGTGGACTAGAGGGAAAATGGACGGTATTATAAAAATATCGTGTTTTATATGGTTTTTGGGGTTTTTATATGATATATTTTATATATTTCACATACGACGTCCAAAATGTTAACCTATATTTGTTTTTTATAAATAAATAAAACAGGCTATAAAAAAGCTCTTAAAAGTAAAAAATGATATTTTATGACATCTTGAAAATTTGACTTTAAAAATTTAGCATCAAACTAACTTTTCAGACACTCAATACATAGAGTCAAGTTAACTTGTCAATTTTTTTACTTTTTAGTGCTTTTTTGTGAAGTCGGTTTTATTTTTCATTAATTTTATAAACAACACTTTTATATTTTTATAGTAACTTAACTAGTCAAAGCCAATTAAGATAATTTGTATTCGCCAAATTTTGTTTTACCAGTTAATTCATCAATTAGCTATAATCAAAGCCCTCAATAATAAACAAACAAGATTATCTAAACCAGAATTTCGATTATGATAGTATATACTAATCCAATCCAAACATGTAATTTGGCACCGTTATTTTTTATTAAAGCTAATATGGTTAGGCAAAATATGAGCGTGTTGTGAATTCATGACAGCCCGTTCAGTTTAAAATGGTAATATTCTTGCCTAAGTGACACAATACAAGGTAAGAACAAATTGTAAAACTGGTAAAATTTTGATACGAATCTAAGATGGCAAAATAAAATGGCGGCTTAATAAAATTTTTAAAAATTCAGCCTAAAAAACTACCTAATTGATTGACTTTAAATTGTGTGCCATAACTAATTGTGGTATAGGGGTCAACGAATGGGTCAACTAGTAAAATTGTGGTACTAATTCAAGATGGATGTAACAGAATGGAGGCCAAATAAAATGTTTGTAATCGTGAGAAAATCATCCTCTCAGTTTTTACATATCTTCACGTTTTAGCGCCCCTAGATGCCAAAAAATATGTTTTATCAGTTCCGTCAGTGCGTCTGTTGGCCTGTCTATCACTTCGCGGTATAGCTTAAAAACTACTTACCTGATTGGCTTTAAATTTTAATCAAAAGTTAGGGAGCATATGGGGATGATCTGGTAATATTTTCGTAAAAATCCAATGTGGCGAAACAAAATGGGGGCCTAGTGAAATCTTAAAAAAATATTATTAAAAAACTTCTAATGTAATCCAATATATCTCATATTTTGCACAAACATCAAGTATTACGTTGGAATCAACTGATAAATTTTGGAACGAATCCAAGATGGCGGAACAAAACGGCGGCATAATAAGAAATTTAAAAATTCAGCAATTCAGCCTGAAAAAAACTATTTAATGGATTGATTTCAAATGGTGTGCCATAACTAACTGTGTTATAGGGATAAAGTAAAACTGTACTGCTAATTCAAGAAGGCGAAACAACATTTGTAATTGTGAAAAGAATCACCCTCTCAGGTTTTACATATTTTCACGTTTTAGCATATCCAGATGCCAAAAAATATGTTTTATCATTTCCGTCGGTTCGCGACATAGCTTAAAATCTGTCTTTAATTAAATTGGTTGCAAACTATTGGGTACAAACGAGATCAAAATTTACGTTCACGTCAAGACAGGTATTAATATTTTTTAAGTTAGACAAAACAGGAGCTCCACAGGGCAGAACTAATAACCCAAACCGTAATAAACTGACTGCTTCCGCGGCAATTAAATGTAAGAAGAAGAGGCTGTTTTTAAATGCAGAACGTTGAGCTGCTAGACTTGCCTGGGTTCCTCAATATCAACAATGAAGATGGGAAGAGTTTCATTCACAGATGAAATAAAGGTAAATCTATATCGCTCAGACCGCAGGATTTTGACTTGAAGAAGTCTAAAGGAAAGGTATGAAAAATAAAATGTTAACGTAGATGTTGAATATATCGCAAATATTTCTAAATAACTTGTTTCTCTTTATGCCACGGACACGCGAAGAAATTATTTCAAAAATAAAATTTATTGTTATATTATCTTATACTTTTCACTAAAATAAATTTGTTATTAAAAAAATTTTCGCGTATCTTTTTATTGGAGTATAAGAATTTGTTTTACTTTGTAATACCATAATTATGATTACTAATTTAACATACCTAATATTTTTTACTTTTTGTTATACGAAAATCTAGTAAAAAATACTGTATGTCACTGGTGTTACGAAAATAACTTAAAAAACAACGACTACCGCCAATGATTACTAAAATAATTCAAATAAAAAAGAAATTTTAGTGAATCTTAAAGCTTGAATATGCTTATATTATGTCAGCAATCTGCATGTATTTAATCTAAAAATATATAATCATATAGTTAATCAAGGGTTCTGCGCAGTACCCACAACCTATGTTTGGTGGCGGATGACGTTAAATAGCTATTAGAAAACCATTTTTGATCTTCACTTTTTACTGTATTTAATCGTGAAAAAATCACTCTACGAGATTTTTGCAGATCTTCACGATATAGAGTCATTCGGTGTCGAATCGGTCCATCTGTCGGTCTGTCTGCCTGTCAGTCTACCTGTTGGTCTCTCTGTCAGCCTGTCAGTCGGTCTGTCGATATATCTGTCTGCCTGTTCGCAGCTTAGCTAAAATACTACTCAGCTAAATGGCTTCAAATTTCGGTCAAAAATTATGTGTCACTTGAGGATGATCTGTTAATATTTTGGTAAAAATCCAGTATGGCGGAATAAAATGGCGGCTTAGTGAAATGTTAAAAAAAGTGTTACTAAAAGCCAATTATCCATTTACTTCAAACTTTGCATATTATTATAAAGTATTACGTAGAAATTAACTGGTAGTAGTTTGGTACGAATCCAAGATGGGGAAACTAAACTCATTAGATTGATTTCAATGTTTGTGCTAGAATTAACTATGACGTAGAAATGAACTGGCAAAATTATGATACGAATTCAAGATGGCGGAATAAAATATTTTTAGTCGCGAAAAAATAATTTTCCTAGATTTTTGCAGAACTTCATATTCAAGGGTCTCTAAATGAAGAAAAATATATTTTCTCAACACCTTTGGTCTATCGGTCTGTCCATCTACCTCTTTACGGAATAACTAAAAAAATACTTACTCGATTAACTTTAAACATTGTTCAAACATTAAGGCTGATATGGGGATGACCTGGTAGCATTTTGGTAAAATTCCGATGTGACGGAACAAAATACAGGCCTAGTGAAATGTTAAAAAAAATTACTAAAAATCTATTTATCCAATTTGCTTTAAGTTTTGCAGAAATATTAAATATTATGTAGAAATCAACTGCTAAAATTTGTGTACGAATCCAAGATGAAGAAACAAAATGGCGGCTAAATAAAATATTTAGGAAATTAGCCTGAAAAAATACTAATTAGATTTTTTTAATTTTGCTAATTAGATTGATTTAAATTCAAACGTCGGATCAAAATGGTGGCCAAATAAAATGTTTGCATTATGAAAAAAATCACCCTTCTAAGTTTTATTATATATATATATATATATATATATATATATATTTCAAATATTTTTATTAATTAATTAAAAACATTACAAAAACAATTAACAGGTTGCTCTCTTCTTAAGCTACAGAAGTTGCTTGTCAGAAGAGTGCTGGATTCTTACTACATACGTAAATACAAATTAACATTTTATAAATCTTACAATATATCTAAGAACTCTACCATCAGGTCATAATCAAGAAAAACATTCAACAAAATGAAAATAACAAAAATTATAATTATACAATACTCCTAGGTACCAATGTAATATAACATATTTGTATGCCTACACAATATTAAATAAAAACAAAACTTTATAAATGTATACTTGGTACTGCACGTGTGATCATAAGAAAGTATTCCTTTATCCACTTTGAGTTTCTTAAGGAAAAGGCAATAGATTCTACAGCTTAGGGCCCAGGTAAGAAATGTGTCTCATAGCAGCAGAAAACACCGGCTGTGGAATCGTCAAAATCTCACCCGTAACAGAACGAGTGCAGGAATTATGAGAGATCAAGCCTTTATATTTATTGCTATTTTTCATTATTCTTAGTATGCTTCTGACGAACAATTGACGGACCGCTAGCAGGCCACTTTCTCTAAACAGTAATTCCGAGGGAAATAGTTTATTTTTCTTCATAATTACTATAAGGATATACTTTTGTGTAATAACCAGAGAGTTAAGAGCATTTGAAGTTGCACATTCCCAAACCCCTATCCCATAACAAACTATGGACTCCACAAAAGCCTGGTATGCGAGTTTCAGAAGTTTAAAAGACAGAAATTCCCTTAACTGATAGAACTTATAAATTCTTTTGGGGATCTTATTTACAATATAGGTTATGTCGTTTTCATACTTAAGATTTCTATCTATACACAATCCGAGATACTTTACACTATCTTTTCCAGATATGCCCAGATGGCAAGCACAGTCTGAGGTTCCCATTATACATGAAAATTCATGGACATTCAATTCGGGAAATACAACCATTGCTTTGATTTCTCATAGAGAATGCGACGTACGAAACATTCATTGTTAGAAGGTTCTGATCCATCCACATTTTTATTCTGGAGATATAACTTTCAGCCCCTTGGAACACTTCCACTCAAGATGTACCATTGACTAGAATAACCGCGTCTTCTGCATAATACACACATTCGCTACATCCACGAGACAAGACTGGGAATAGGTCACTCACATAAATCGAAAAAAGTGTGGGGCCCAGGACTGTTCCCTGAGGAACACCAAACCTCACCATACTTTTATCACTTAAAATTCCATTAATTTTCACTCTTTGTGTCCTATCTTTCAAGCAAGACTCAAAAAGTTCACAGGCCAACCTCCTGATGTCACAATGTTCAAGCTTACTAAGTAAGGTTCCATGGTCCACCGTGTTAAACGCACGGGCCAAATCAATAAAAATACCTACTGATTTTTGCTTCTTTCTGAAATTATTTGTAACGAAATCTGTAACGATACAGAAAACTGCCCAACCTTAATTTTATACACTTTTCAAACAATCTGTTTGTCATGCTAGTTATGGCAATCGGTCTAAAATTTTCTTTTCTCGATCTATCACCTGTTTTGAAAACTGGTATCACTATCGCTCTTTTTAGAATGTCTGGATATACACCACTTTCGAAAATCAAGTTAATCAAATACAAAAGGGGCTGCGCAAGATATTTATGGTTGTCTTTTAAAACAAAAGATGAAATATTGTCTTCCCCGGGTGCCGACTTTGACTTTAGAGAAGCTATAAGCCCGATAATTTAATTTTCCAAAATAGGGTTTAGAGATAGAAATTCAGTTATACTCTTAATAGGAAAATGGTAATCATTACGTTTAATCTTATTAGCTAAACTCTCTCCAATGGTTTCAAAGTATTTACCGAATACATTCGCGATCTCTTTATTATCGCAGATAAGTGTACCATTATTCATTATTCCGGTAATTTCTTTGGGTTTTGTATTTTCGCCAGTAGCATGTTTTATTACCTTCCAGGTTTTCTTAACATCATTCATACATTCGTTTATTCTTATTTTAAAATAATCAAACTTGGCTTTTTTAATGAGGTTAGTAAGCATATTTCTATACTTACGAAACCTCTCTAGGGCCTCAAGATTGTCTGGATATTTAACAGTTATCTTTTTTAGTTTATCCCTATTTTTAATAGAATTGAATATGCCTGCAGTAATCCATTGATTGTTTTTTTGTTTTTTTTTATTTTCGACAAATTTGTAGAGCAATTAATAATATCCGATAATATTTGAATAAAGTTTTCGGTGAATACATTGGGATCTTCACTATAAACACTAGACCAGTCATTTGACATAATTTTATTTTGTAGATATATGTAATCTATTTTTTTTAAACATTTCTGCACTACCTGGTTCTACAGTATTCAAACTGTAGTCATTTTTCCCGAAAGCAACACTCAAAACTATAGGAAAATAAAAATAAAATTCAGTATAACAGAACTGTATTTACATGAGATTAACCTGCTTCTCAAAAAGTAATGATCGAGACATGATTTTGAGTTACGCTCACCTCTAGGAACACTATCTATTTAACTTACATATCCGAATGCATTCAAATAATTTAAATAATTACAAGTTGCTATTGCTATGAACATCCAACAATTTTATATTTATATCTCCGGAAAATATTTCCAGAGGACACTTTTGAAATTTACTCTCAAAAATTTCCTGTAAATCATGCAAAAGGTCCTCTGAGTTTATATATATATATATATATATATATATATATATATATATATATATATATATATATATATATATATATATATATACATATATATACATGTATATATATATATATATATATATATATATATATATATATATATATATATATATATATATATATATATATATATATATATATATATATATATATATATATATATATATATATATATATATATATATATATATATATATATATATATATATATATATATATATATATATATATATATATTCACGTTTTAGCGTCCCTAGATACCAAAAAATATGTTTTCTTTAATTCCGTCGGTCTATCTGTCAGTATGTCCGTTTGTCTGTCAGTTCCCGGCATAGTTAAATAACTACTTATCTGATTGATTTTAAATTTTGAACAGAAGTTAAGGGTTTCACTTGAATTTTTTACATAATTAACTTACTTACATAGAACTCAACTGGTAATGTTTTGACATAAATCCAAGATAACAAAACAAAATGCCGACCTAATAAAATATTTAAAACATCTAATTTTGTACAAGCATTAAGTGCGATATAGAGATAAACTGGTAAAATTGTGGTACAGTTTAAAATGGTGGAACAAACTGGAGGTCAAATAAAATGTTTGAAAAATCAACGTAAAGATAGTAAATGATATAAGAATAAACTGATAGGGATTTAACATGACGGAACCAAATAACGGTGTTCAAAATTCAGTAAACATTAGTTGTTCAATTTATTTTAAATTATACCCAAAAATCAAATGTGGCATAAATAGAAACTCTTGAGTACGAATCCAATATGTTGGAACAAAACGGCGCCCAATAAAAATGATGTTTTTAAATGAAAACGAAATAACTGATAACGAGTTAAAAAGGTTTAGTTTTTGAGATAAAATTAAGTAGATGATCTCAAGAGACAATTGGTAATGTCAATATAAAACTCGAGGTTGTGAAGGTGTTTACCCAGTTCTTGACACTGTCGGCTATTCTGGAAAAATGGTTACAGTGCTTAAACAAAACTTTAAATAACATAAATTTAGCAACAAACCTGCAGTGCCTACAAAAATATTTATAATATTATTTTGCCATTTAGCGTCCCCCGACGGCATCTCTCCCACATTTACAGTATACGAGCAATTCGGAACTAGTTTAATTTCCATTTTTTGCTTTATACGGGATACTGCGTGTCTATATACAGCCTCGGTTATTTTAGTATGTTGTGTAGTTACCTATGTTAATATCCTAGTTTTAAACAGTCAGTTTTTTTTAATTCATCCCTGTTTTCTTAATAATATAATAATAAGCACCATATTCTTTTCAAATCTAATTTTGTGTTGCGTCAGCTACTACAGGAAGTTAAATTTTGTCCCGTGTTTATAGCAGACACTATCTAATTGGTAAACTCATTACCCAACTCGGAATTCAAAGCAGCGCGTAATAAGCAAACACGATTTTCTAATTTAGAGAAATGTAGGTTCATTTTAAGCCATTTTATTCTAATCCCATTCCGAGTTAGATGTATTGCGTATATAAGTTATGATTTAGCCATGGCAGTTTTCACTGAAATTAATGTAGTTTGGCAAAACACGTTAACGCTACGAAATTAAGCGCTTGTCCAAAATATCTCATCCAACTTTGTAAGTCTGTGCTCATCAGGGAAACCCGCAACTTCGTGAACTTAAATGTGCTGTGGTTTGTTAAGCGCAATCTGGAAACTGCGTAATTGATTTGTCTTTTGTGTGAAGTTAACACCAGATAATAACAGAAAACCCGATTTTTATAATATTCCTATCTACTAGTTAACAAAAAACTCCAAGTCTCAGTCTCGGTAAATTACAATCATTAACATGACACGTGTTTCGCCCTTTCCAGATTGATCAGACTTGCAAACACCAGAGAGAACCTTAGTAAATAATCAAACTCACAAATCCAAAAACATTAATTTACAAAAAGAATAAAACTCACTAAAGTACAACAAAACAAACAACTACTTATACATATTTGATCGACACTAAAATGAGATTAAATCTCATGTGAATAAACAAAATAAAATATTTTAAAAAATATTTAGAAAATATTAATTTTTTATTTTTAATATTTTATTTTGCTTATTCATGTGAGACCTCATTTTAGTGTCGATCAAATACGTACAAGCAGTGGTTTGTTTTGATGCACTTTAGGGGGTTTTATTATATTTGTAAGTTATTGTTTTTGGATTTGTGAGTGTGATTATTTACTAAGGTTCTCTCTATTGTTTGTAGGTTTGATGATGCTCGAAAGGACGAAACACGTGCCATGTTAATTTTAATAATTATAATTTACTTAGACCGAAACTTGGAGTCTTTACCTATGTTTGTTATTAAAACTAGGTCTTTTTGAGAAATGTTGACAATTTCTTCGATTTACTAGTTGTTCAAAATCTAATAGTGGGTTCAACCTTAGAGTAAGAATAAAAATAGAGTTCATTATTTACATATTTAGCTAACTGCCAAGATTACCTCACAGTGTAAAGTCGATCGTACGACGATGAATAATTTAAACATGATGCGACAAAACTTTCATACAAAGAATAGTACTGTTTTTCCAATGTTAGTTTCTTAGCAGTATAAAGAAATTACTTGTATTGTAAAATAGTTAAAATACGAGCTAAAATATCCAAAGCCTCAGATCAGATTACACCAGTAACAAAGGTTTTAATTGGATATGACACCCTCGATCGAGAACTCCAGGTATTAGACCATCCCACCGTCGTATTAGACAATACCACCTTCATTGACAAGGGATTCTTATAGTAAAATACTAAAATGGTAGAATAATCTACGGCAAATGTTGTTACAGGGTCACGTGACCGGCGCACAGTGTTGCGCCCAATGGACAAAAGTCCCAAAATGGAACCTATTTTAAAAAACCAAAATACACCAATTTTTATTTAAAATAGTCTGAGGTTTCAAAACATATCAATTGTTTTGCATTCCAATGCATATTCAAACAACACAATCGCATAGAACGGATAAGGAAAATAACTCTGTTTTCATCAGTATATAAAGGTTTGTACTTGTGGCAGTATTATTTTAATTTTTGTGCAGGTATAAAATAAATTGTAAGCGTGCCCAAATATGGATTGCACTTCTACAGGTATGTACTTTATTCTACCGTTATAACATAATTGATGATTTTCATAAATATAATTTTAATTGCTTTTTTTTCTTGGATCAAAAATTTAAAAAATTCATATATTATATAGCAACTTTATTCAAATTTTTTTAAAAATGTCCTCATATGTCCTCGAAGATTTTTTGGAATATACTACCCCTACTATTGTGCTTTATTATGCAACTTTTTTTTTCTGCCCCAATCTGCCCCATTCTTAGGTATTAAATTTTTTAGATGTTTCGTATGAAATACCAAAAAGAATATTGTTTGAAGAGTGGCTATTAAATACTTCAAACGATAAAGAAAGTAGACTTGTTTTAAAGATGAAATCGTTTTTAAATCTAGAAGGAGACGTTTTAGAAGAAAATGAGAACTCTTTGAAGCAAAAAAGTCATCTTTTTTGTTTAAAACTCAAGGAAATGTGGAAAAAAAACGGTCGAACTCGCAGTAGGATAGAAAAAAATCATGGGATGTTACTAGATGGAACAATTACCGTAACCCTTAAAAATAACCATTCAACTTCAGAAGCTAGCACTTCAAAAAGCCAAAAATTAATAGGCAGACCTAAAAAATCGTTTGAGGATTTATCTTCAAAAAGCAAAATAAGAAGAGTAGACCCTCTAGTCAAAAGCTATGCTATGGAAGAATTGTGTTTTGCTGCCGATAGGTCAATGCAGTTATCAGGTCAATGTTCCAGTCAAAATTTAGTCGGTAAAAAATGCTTAACACCCTTACAGGCTTTGGCACTTTTTTATGACATAGATTTATCTGTCAAAAAATGCAATATTTTACGTTCTGTTGTTAATGCGCTTTATCCAGATTGTTTTCCAAGCTATCGTTCAGTCCTATTAATTAAAAATAAATATTTACCGGATAAAATTAATGTTACGGAAATTTCTGCTGAGGTTGATCTTCAAGAATTATTGCAAAAAACCACTACTAGCATTTTAAACATTTCAAATTTAAGTAATGTGAAAGACTTCCACTTCAAACTTGTTTGTAAGTGGGGTTTCGATGGAAGCTCTGGCCATAGTCTATATAAACAAAAATTTACATCTGCAACAGATACGGACGAATATATGTTTTTGACAGCAATGGTTCCCCTAAAATTACTCGACAGCCATAAAAATATAATTTGAGAAAATCCAAAACCCTCATCTACATTTTACTGCCGACCCATTAAATTTATATTTACAAAAGAAAATCCAGAAATTGTTCGTAAAGAAGAAGAAAAAATAACTAAGTTAGTAAAAGAGCTTAAAGAATACACAACCCTTGTCCAGGACAAAACTATTATTATTTCTTATGAAATGATATTAACAATGTTTGACGGAAGTGTCGCCAATATTTTGTCAGAGACAAACTCTACTGCAAAATGCATCATTTGTGGAGCCACCCCTAAGGAGATGAATCACGATAAAGTTTTGAATAAACCTCCCATATTACAAAATTATCGTTTTGGTATATCAACCCTGCACTGCTGGATACGATTTTTTGAATGTTTGCTACATATTGCATACCGTTTGCAAATTCGTAAATGGCAATTTACAGGCGACGAAAATAAAAAAATTGTAGAAAACACGAAAAAAGCAATTCAGGAAAACTTTAAAAGCAAAATGGGTTTAATAGTTGATAAACCTAAACCGGGATATGGCTCCACAAATGATGGCAATACTGCTAGACGATTTTTTCAGAATGCCGAGTTAAGCGCTGAAATAACAGGAATCGATAAAGGGTTAATTGAAAATTTTTATTTAATCTTAAGAGTATTGGCATCCGGCCTTAAAGTTAATGTAAACAAATTTAGGGTTTTGCTGAACGAAACACGTCTTTTATACTTAAGCCTGTATTCCTGGTACTACATGCCTAGTTCCGTTCATAAGGTTCTGGCACATGCATGCGACATAATCGATTTTTTTGAACTACCTATCGGTCAGCTCTCAGAGGACGCTTTAGAGGCTAGGCATAAGGAGTTCAGAAAAATCCGATTGTGTAACAGTCGCAAAACTTCAAGAACGGATGCCAATACTGATATAATAAAAACTCTTTTACTGACTTCAGACCCACAGTTATCTTCATACAGACAATCTTCAACTAAAAGCAAAAACACTTTTCCTGATAATAAACTTAATCAATTTTTAATTATTGAAGAATCACCACCTAACTCAGAGTCACTTTTAGACCTAACAAAAGCCTTAGATAGCGACACCGAAAGTGACCAATCTGACCTGTCTGACTAAATTTTGAGTGGACACTTGTTTTATAATTTTAGTTTTAAATTTTGATATGTTCTTTATAATATCTTTAGTTTTTTTAAGTAGACAATTAATAGCTATTTAGGGTATAAATACATAAAGAATTATTGGTTTCTTCCAAATGGCAACGAAAAAGAATTTATTTTTCTATTTATTTGATTTCTAAAACTTTGTGTACAGATTTGACTTGGTCAATACATCTATTATGTAACTAAAATTTATAATAATTAACATTCTCAGAATTGTTTTAGCATTTTTAATGTATCGTATTCTAATAAAAGGTATTATGTACATACCTAAAGTGTATAGAAATATATGTATGGGATGTTTATTAATATTTGTATAATAAATTTTAGGTAATTGTTCTAATATCATTATCAGATATTATATTGAAAAGGACTATTTTTTGTAATTCTAATAATTCTTTGTAAAATAAACTTTGTTAAGCAATCATTTACGTAAAATTCTTTATTTTGTTTTTTACACATTTCAAAATTGATATTCTCATGAAAATTATCGAAAATATAACATGAAAAAAATCTTCCAATGTTTTTTTATAATGTATTTTTGTTGTTCTTTAATATTACAAATTAAGACACCCGTATATTTAAAAGAGCTTTTAATTTTGTCCAATTACCACGCAACACTGTGCGGCGTGGCTTATTAAGTTTAATTAATTTTATTAATTTAATAATTAAATTAATTTGGTCAAAAATATTTTAACGCAGAAGTTAATCCAATTAAAATTGTCACTAGTTACCAAGTTTTTCTTAGCTTGACTACTGCATGTGTTTTATTGTATTATTGTGTAATTGTTGATATGGTTCAAATCTTCTAATTATATGTTGCCTTACTCCAAGATGCGGTGAGATTAGCTGAACAGAATATTTAATAAATAAGTTTTATTTACTTTATCTTGGACATTGCGAAACCAGGAGCTTTGGTTGAACTAACTATGGTGCGGGAATGTGAGTTCGCAAAAAAAGAGCCGTTTAAGTTTGGAATTGTCGTTTAATCACTAAGTAACATTTCCTTTTCCAGGAGACTTCTAATGTGTAATGCAAGATACCTCATTCACATATTTTGGGTCACATGACGTTATGACCAATCATCAGAATCAAAATGATACGAGAAAGTCTCTTAGGTGATTTTTTAGCGATTACAATAGTTTTTTTCTAACAGAGAATTAAAATAATAATAGAATAAAATGGCATAGCGGACGAGTTCGACTAATAATTGTCCTTTCGAATAATAAAATATCTATACTTATATTAAAATACTAAAATTATAAATATTCCTAATAATTACCTAGATGCTATTATGTGCTAACCTAACTTAAAGTAGTATTATTTACTAGGGAAAAGTCGAGGGGCGACTCACGCCCAACAAAACGTATCTATCACTAGATTTTGGATGAAATCTGGGGAAATAATAAGGTTTCGGATGGTTTCGGGCCTTTCTTAAATTTTAACTTGAGTTGGGCCAATTTTTTATTTAATTGTTGTAAGGGAAATGAATTTAAATGACAATTCTTTGAGTAATTAAAAGTAAAAATGTGTTCGTAAACATGTTCTAGCCTGGTTAGAATTTAAAATTTAGGATACTGAAAATTTAGCTATTAACGTGGAATAACAATATGACAATTGGCTGTTCCATTTTTGTCTTATAGTGCTCGCTTCTTTTTACTTTCCTCGCAAGAGGAGGTGTCACATGACCTGGAAAGTTTTACTACAAATCCAAAATGGCGGCCTAATAAAATGTTATGTCTTAATATCGATTTTTAATTAAATCTGCATACATATTAAAATTCGCTCGCTGTCTTTTATAATATGTATTCTTGAATACCCCATAGGCCGACTTTCTTTCAGTCAAATTTAAACAAAGTTAACTTTTTGCAGAGATGTTGGCACTACCATCTTAAATTTTTAAATGTTGACAAAAATTCATGATGTGTAGTCCGAAATACACCCAAATGTCGAATTTTCATCAATTTTGAAAAAAAATTAAAATTAACCTGCAATGTTGGGGATGCCCTTTTTAATTATCAAATATTGACTAAAGTTTCCAAACTCCCGTTCTTAAATACTTCTAGATACCGATATTTCAGCTGAATCTGTACAAATGACAAAATTCTTTCGCTATATTGGCGCTTCCATTTTGAATTTTGTTGTGCATTCTCTAACAAAATTCGACAACCGTATTGGCGCCGCCATTTTGAATTTTTAAACGTTGACTAAAAAACTTCGGATGTTTTATATCCGAAAGTGTATGCATGTCAAATTTGAAAATATTCGGTAATGTGGAAGTGGTGAAAAAGTGTAAAATCCATTGTAAAATTTGATCCAGATATACAAACATACAATCAGACAAGTAGAAAGCCAATAAAAACATGGTAAAACATTGTTTTTTAGTTTTAAACTCTAATAGTTTAATAATATATAAATAAAAAAAATCCTTTCAAACTTAACTAACTTAATGGTTTAATTTTGGACAGTGAAGAAGGGAACGATTATTTCTTTAAATTTTGTAGATAGGTAATTAATTTAAGAAGAAAAAACAATTTCGTTTTTTTGGCATGCGGCTTTGTGACTTCTTGATTTCTAAATCTTAGTAGAATTTCACAATTTAATAAAAAAAATATTAGAAGTTTACTTTCTCGCAAATCTTATTATTGACATTTATAAAATCCAAACACATTTCTGAAAACACTGAAAATTATGCCATAGAAAGGTAAAGTACCATTTGCCTCATTAAGGAATAGGTAAAAATTCTTTCTTTTCTTCATTTTCGTACATCAGATAATTTAACAGGTTGTCATTTTGTTTCGCCGTATTGAATTCATATCAATATTTTACAAGTTTTTTTGTATCAGACGCAATTTTTGTGGAAAATTAAATAAAACTAGTTAATCGAGTGAGTAGATTTAGCTATAGAGGAACTGGCACTTATACTTGAAGGCTATGGGTTTAATATGCGCAAATAGAACATAGAAGATTACAAGGAGAGTGTATTGAAAATTTTATGGAATTCCATTCCCAAGCAGTTGCAAAAACCTTTTTTTGAAAGGGACAATCTCAAATTCAATCTCTTCTGGTTTAGAATTTGAAAACGCAAGAACTGCAAAAAAGGCTAAGCGTCGCAAGTTCCAAAAGGATCCATCAAAGAGAAAAATAAATTCAACCGCTTTATCAACAGCAGAATTTGAAAAATATATTGAGCTTTGGGATAAAAGCACACCAGAGGGTCTGCAAAGACATGCTTTCATATTGCTGCTCATGACTTCCCATCGAGAGGAAATAAAAGGGCTTCAGCATGCCTGAATATTTTGTAGAAAAAATGAATCATCAAGGAAAACCAACTAGGCGCATTGAATATAATCCAGTTTTTTCTAAAACTGCTCAAGGAAGTTTAAAAAAATTGGCAGACACTAAGTGGTTAATACCAAACGTAACCAATGAAGAAATATATCCAGTAAGACTTTTTTAAAGGTTAACAAGCAAACGGGGCAATTTAAAAAAAAACAATAATTTATTTTGAACGCCCAATCCAAACTGGCAGCAAGTCAATTCCAAAGGTTTTTACAAGAAAACTCCGTTTGGGTAAAATACGGATCGTCCTGGTTTAAATCGGCGGTATTAACAATTGGAATGGACGTTAAAAAGGTCAAAATAACAAATGACCCTTTAAGAGCCACCGCTGTTTCAAATTTAGCCAAAACAGGAATTGGTGAACAGCAATTAATTAAGATCACAAGGCATGGAAATAGGCATTCTGCAGATAGATTCGGGTCACTATCAGGAAATAATTAAAGCAAAGAGGTCTGCTTTAATTTCCATAAAGCCAAGTCAAAAACCTCTAAATCAAGAAGAAGCCGCTGCTTCCTATCAACTTGCAATAATTATAATAATCGAGATTCAAAATCAAAATCAAAATAACGTAAATAATAAAGTGAATTTTATTCCACCTTGGAAATTTTACTCTATGAAGTCCGCGCCAAATTTATAAAGACAGCAAAACCTTACACGCGTAGTGTCAGACATCAAAAGACCAAATTTACTGAATACATGATTATATTTTTGTGACTAAATAGTTAAGACTAAGTTTAGCGGCGACTTCACAGTGTAAAATTTTCAAGGTGGAATAAAATATTATTTTTCTTTTTTTAGTGCATTTTTTTGAAGTCGGTTTCATTTTTATAAAAATTTTTAGCCACCATATATATACGTCGCGATAATTTCACTTTATCAAACTTTTCATGAACACCTCGTACAAAAATAGCTAACTGGGCTGTGTCAGATAAATCGGTACTCTCGTTCAAAGTAATCGAAAATGCTTGAAAACCAGCCAATCTATCAGTCAATGTTTTTTTGATATCACTAGCCATCATCATTCATTCATATATATATATATATATATATATATATATATATATATATATATATATATATATATATATATATATATATATATATATATATATATATATATATATATATATATATATATATATATATATATATATATATATATATATATATATATATATATATATATATATATATAAATATAAACTCTTTCTTCTTTTCTGGGCACAAAAGTTCTGACAAATCTTCTAGGAACTCTCTAACTAACACTACCTTAGAAAATGACTGGAATGTTTCCGCTATTTTGGAACTAACTCTAAAACTACCTTCAACAACACTTTCTAGATTTGATCTTAATGAATGGAACATTTGTTGCTGTTTCTCTAAATGGAAAATGAGTTTTCAGTTTTATCCTCTCTTAACTGGCCCGTAAGTAAATTATATTGAGCCAAATGCTTGCTGTAGTAATACTGCTTCATATTATATTCTTTTACAACAAAAATTGTTTCATTGCTCAACAAACACATAAGTTTACCACTGTGCATGCTAAAAAAGTTTATATCACTTTATTTGTTTTGGCATGTATGACATTCTGTGTCCACTTTCCGCGTTGTTAAACCAGACATCTTGATAGATTTTTTTCTTCTGAGCTGAATTTGCTTGAATATTTCCCGCGTCTTTCCTTATCAGCTGTTAAGAAGTGAGTTGACACACGCGCTGAGCCGCTTTTATGTTACCCGCAATAAGCAACTAGAATACTCTCGAATCGAGAGTCTCGATCGTACGCGAATATGCGATGCGAGCGCTCAGAGCCGACTGTTATTCATAAAGCATCGCTCGAAGCGCTCCAAAGTCATCGGGCGGCTTCGCGAATGTTTATCTGTTTGTGTTACAGTGGCGTTAACAAACATAAAAAAATATATACAGATCGAATTGAGAACCTCCTGCTTTTTTGAAGTCGGTTAAAAATAGAAGGCATTTATGGACGCTATTCCCGGAACCGGACTGTCAGATAGATTAGTATAGTCTAATGCTCATATTTAGGACAAATTTCCAACATTTAATTTTTTTTAGAGTGGAGTTTTTCTCATCCTTAAAAAAATGTTTTTACATGTGAAACTTTGCTTATTAAAACAAATTATTTTAATGCGGATATTATTTGTGTATTCAAACGTGCGTCGCGTCGTATGTAACAAAACATTACTTACAACAATAAATTAAACACAGGAAGAGTCAAAAATCAGGAACATAAACAATAATGCCTTTACACTTGTTGAAAAAAATATCTACATGCTTACGAAAGCCTCAAAAACGAGAAACACACGTAAACCTTAATACGTTTGTACCTGTGGCTTACTCTTATACTGGAATAAAACAGTTAAGTTATTAACAAAAAACTCCTGTACGTTTTACATCATTTACAGCTTTGGTAACCGTATCTTTAGAATAATCGTGATGCCTTGCCTTCTCCATTTTATTTGTCATAATTCCACAACAAACTGAATAAAAAATAGTGCAAATAATGCGGGTATGTATTTGTCTCATGTTTAGGACCTTATGCAGTTTTCTGCTAAAAAAAAACATAAAGAAACAAGCATTTATCAGAAATCATGTAACAAAATAATGCAGCTATCTACAAAATCTACGCAAAATTACATATCACTTTATAAACATCAATATTGAAGACGAAATCAAGGTTTACTTTTGAGGCCAAATACGTTCTGATTTATCTCTAAGGGGATTGACCCGATAGCTACTCAAAACTCCATCCAATAAAACAACGGAAACGGCTCTCAGACGTGAACTTGAATGTTTGTAATACGTTAAAAAACAATAAATTTGCTCAAAGTATGGCCGGCTCATCAAATAGGAAATTTGACTGTAAAGTTAAATTAAATAACATTTAAAAATCATAATGGGTATTTCATAGGAGACGAAACTCAAATTTTTAGAATCCGCATTTTATTATTCTAATATATGTCAGTAATTTTTACCAACTAATATTTTTGTATGTAGCTTCAGGAAATAACGCAGCAAATTGCTATTTTTAGATTACTTTGTGATATACTGACCATTTCCAGAACTTTTATAGTCAACAACTAAGCTCTTAATTGACTTTAGAGCAAGAGCTAAAACAAGAAAGCCTTGGTTTTTGCTCTTAGGTTTTACTTTATTTGTTGTAAAATGTAGCAGTTATGAATTAGATTTAAAGTAGACCTTAACAAACATTTAACACTTAAGTGCCAAGTCGAGCAATAACCCGAAAAAGGCAGTTAACAGTGTAAACGGTGAACTTGGCGCACTCCTAAAAATGTAACGACATAATTTATTTTCCGATGCGGGACTTAACGGCATGAACACTGTTACAGTTGGCCTTTTGTCGTTTCTAAATCGTCTTTATTAGTTGCACAATCAAACTAAATGTGCACTTGTATGTGTACTATTTCATTTTAGGAGTTTTCGTATACAAAGCCACTAAAAATGTTTACGATATTTTGAACTTTAATGCTCTCTATTTCTTTTTCAGCCGACCTCAAAAATAGAGTAAGTTCTTAATCCGACTTGTAATTTTTATGTATGTACAGGGCGAATCATTATATACTGACACTCTTCTACAAGGTTTATTAGCAGTGATAGAGAAAAAGTGTAAATATAACCATACGCGCCGGAACCGTGGGGGCTCTGGGAGCGGAGAACCCACGGCCGCTCACTGGTCAATTTTAATGAAAACGTGCTAAAGCTAATAATCCAAATAATTAGTTGGCTGGGAAATATGTCTCCTCTTTATTTGTTTTTTCATGACACGAGACCTCAAAACAGAACTTTGTTACCAGCTAGTGTTATTTATTACTTTAAACAAGTATATTTCGTGAAACTTAAATCATTGCTACAAAAATTGTATTTACAAATTAACATTCACGTGCTGTAGTTGTTTAACCTAGAGGTATGTAGTTAGAGTATTACTTGGAATATTCTTCGGCTCTAGATGGCACATTGCTAATATCTTTGAATATTCTTGATGCCCCAATATTTCCTTCCGAACGGAACGCAACTGAAGAACTTTTGATCGTTTTGTTCATTCACTGCCTGAAAACCAACAACAAAAGCCGCCACTTATTGTTTACAGTCGATGCATTTGGTATGTCTTTCCTTTGAAATTTAACAGCGAGATCTAGCCACTTTCCACATTTGGTTAAAAAAGTGTCCCTTTTTCGAAAAACTGCCTTCCGCTTTTCATAAATTGAATTTTAAAATTTGAAAGAGTTTTTTTTGAACTTCTGTTTAGTGTCTGACATTTTGTTAAAACCCGGGACACGAAAGAAAACCGGGCGGTCCTTAAAATAAAGGTTCATAGTCTTAAGCAAGCGGAAAAGTAAAATTTGTGTCGCAAATAAATTTTATGTTATTTTCATATTCACCTATAAAGTGCGCCAGCTAAGCGCTACGGAAAATTAATCTAGGATTTAGTAAATTTCGCACTGGTCCACTTGTAATTGGTATGTGCCTAGAGTCTCCATGCACTTGTCGCTAGAAAGTTCTAGCTATTTCCAGTGGCGTCTATACATTTCGAGCATTTGTTTTCATTTCTATATAAATGCGTTGCGTTGAATTTGAATTATTATTTCGAAGTAACGATGGGGAGCAAAAGAGGAAAAACAATTCGAAGCGGTGCACGTGAAGTTATTGCGAGCGTTATAGAGGCCTGTACTAGAGAAGCTGAAAATAATAGTTTGACTATTCCAATTCAAAATCGAACAGAACGCGCTGCATTTTACACTGGTGTTTCGGAAAGTAGTGTAAGAAAAATTCAAAGAGAACATAATGATCGCTCATGTTCTACTTCACCTTTAAAATCTCCTGGTAAAAAAAGACTCCGATATTCATACAAAGATAAAATTGATGATGGTGATTTTCAAGCAACTCGACGAACAATAGAGGATTTTTATATAAAATTGAAGAAGGTTCCGACCTGCAAACTCCTACTTCGTGCTGTAAAGAACAAAATAGATTTTTCGTACGGGTATAAAACCTTAAATCGGCTTTTACGATCAAATGGTTTTGTTTGGCGCAAGTGACAAAATAAACGAAAATTGCTCATTGAGAGACCAAATATTTTTCACTGGCGGGTGAAATATCTATCAACTGTAAGGCAATATAGGCAAGAAGGATGCAATATTGTGTATCTAGATGAAACCTGGGTAGATAATGATATGACAGTGAACAAATGCTTGCAAAGTGAAAGTGTTACAGGTGTTGTTCAGGAAATCCACTCTAGTAGTCGCTTTATTAGAGTTCATGCTGGTTCAGAAGCCGGATCTGTTCCAGGTGCTGCTTTACTTTTTCGCTCGGGACTAACAACTGGAGACTATCATGGACAGATGAATAGGGATAATTTTGAAAAGTGGTTCCTCGAGAAGCTTCTACCTAACATTCTTCTCAAATCAGTCGTGGTAATGGATAATGCGTCTTATCATTCTCACGTAGAAGATAAAATGCCAACTAAATACTCCAGTAAAGCTCACATGATATCGTGGCTTAGATCGAACAATCTTGTATGTGATCCAACATGGAAAAAATATCAATTATATGAAGTAATATCAGCCAACAAGTCTAGAGAAAAAAAGTATAAAATTGACGGCCTTTTACGTAACCTCGGTCATACACCTTTAAGGCTGCCTTCATACATGTGCGACCTCAACTCTATTGAACTTGCATGGGCAGGAGTAAAAAAATATATTCGAGGGCGCAACACCGGTGAACTTTCAATTAAATATTTAAATAAAATAACATTAGAAGCGATTGACTCAATATCGGCTGAAAATTGGAAATCGTATGTTAAACATGTTCGTTCTATTGAAGATAAATGCTGGGAATGCTTCAAGTAGTGACGACGAAACCTCATCATTTTCAGAGGAAGACAACGATTTAGAAGGAATCGAACCATTAGAATCACAGCCGTCAACCTCAAAAATGGCTTAGTTTTTTATATATTTTGTAAAATTGTTCATAAAGTAGCTGTCAATAAACTGCTTCAAAATAATTAATTTTTTGTTCAATACCGGGTGCTAAAAAATATATATTATATTGCAGTTAATATTTGAAAAACTACAAAACTCATATTTTTCCAAAATTAACACATCGGTGTAGTTATAGTAGGGGAGCCAGCACTGATTCCAGTGAACAAGATTTATCAAAATTTTATGCAGTTCGACTTTGGGCTATTCGGGTATGCCAAAAATGACCGTTTGTCTCCGTCTGTCATATTACTTTGTACAGGGGGCGTGATTGTGAAGTACTATACAGGGCATTTCCTAATTGCGTGCTAATGTTAAAGGGATGTGATTCTTGGACCTTTTTAAGAAAAAAGTTTAATATAAACCTAAAACTCTTAACTTTGGAGATACAGGGTTTTAAAAAAACATTTTTTTATGCTTTCTTCTTAAACTTTACCATCCTGTATCTCAAAAGTTAAAACTTTTAGGACATAAAAACACCCCCTTTAACATCAGCACGCAATTAGGAAACGCCTTGCATAGTACTTCACAATGACGGCCTCTGTATAAAGTAATATGACAAACGGAGACAGACGGCCACTTTTAGCATACCCGAGTAGCCCAAAGTCGAACTTCATAAATTAAAATTTTGATAAATATCGTTCACTGGATCTGATGCTGGCTGCCCTTGTAAAATCTGTAATCGTGTTGTAGTAGTTGTAAATCGTGAATCACTATAATCACTATCCAATAATAGTGGACGTAGGCAGTAGCCCGAGAAACGTTAATGACAGAACTCAAGAAAAAATATATTTATAGGTAAATCGATCAAGAAAAATCAAAATTAAATCATTTTAAAATTCGAAAGTTCGCCGTTTTTGCAACACAAAAGAGATATAGAAGTACGATACACGAAAGAAAACAGACAAATATAGATAAAGTTCATTAAGCAGAGTTACGTTTTTTTATTATCTGAAGTGTGTATAATCAAAAAGGAGTACCATATTATTTAAAGAACGACGGGACACCAATAGTTTAAAGAGATTTCTTGGCCGACCTTCCTAAACCGATTGACTCCGCCTGCTTTTCTTTCGTGTCCCGCACTATAAGTGTAACATTTTTTTAAGGACATTTTTATAAGGACAAGTTAGTGACATCTTGAAGAGGTCTTTATAACTCAAAATCATATGTTCATCCATATCTGTAAATAATTAGAGTAGGTTGGAAATTTTATTTAAAAAAAAATAAGTCCGTGAATATTCCTGGAAAAATAACTTAGTAAGATTTTTATTTATAAACTAACTCCGATTAGCCTATGGTATGTGATTTTTTTAATTCTCTAAATACTTATTACATTTTGTTAGAAAACTCAAAATTAAAAATACGCGTTATTACACAAATTTTAACATTTGAATATCAAGTTGTATTTAAATGCTATTTACGTAAGTTAGATTTCGTTATATAGTTTGGACTTTATTAGCTTATTTTTAATATTGTTAATATCTACAAAATTAGCAAATGCAATTATACAGGGTGTTTCATATAATAAGACATATTGTGACAAAACATCTTTTATTATTGATCTATCTTACCTTCCTGCATTTTTAAAATTTTACTTTTAAATCAGGTTGAGAAAATATTAAATCCAAAAATGGACTGTTTTGGTAATTTAGCAAGCGGTATTCCATAAAATGTGCAGTTTTAAAACCAAATTATGGACTTATTTTTTTTTAAATAAAATTTCCAACTTACTCTAATTATTTACAGATATGGATGAACATATAATTTTGATACATAAAGACCTCTTCAATAAGTTACTAATTTGTCCTAACAAAAACATAGAGTCGAGATTTGCTCATTTACAAACAAAAATATCACACTTAAGAAAAACTCTTTCAAATTTTAAAAATTCAATTTTTGAAAAAGTGGAAGGCAGTTTTTCGAAAAAATGACACTTTTTTAAGCAAATATTTAAAGTGGCTAGATCTTGCTGTTAAATTTCAAAAGAAAGACATACCAAATGCATCGACTGTAAATAATAAGGGGGCGGTCAAAAGTTTGTTTTCATGAGAGCAGTGAACGAACAAAACGATCAAAAGCTCTTCAGTTGCATAGTTCTACCAGTGCTCAAGAACTAGCCTATGCAACATAAATGAGTTTTCGTTCGGAAGGAAATATTGGGGCATCAAGAATATTCAAAGATATTAGCAATGTGCCATCTAGATCCGAAAAATATTGCAAGGCAATATCAGATATAAAAATAACGTATTCCAAATTAAGTAGTGACGAAGCATTTACATTAATAATTGAGGCAAAGTTAAGCAAGAACCAATATATTTTCATAAGAAACCAAGTTAGAGAAAAAAAACTGCTACGTGTATCCTGCATACCATGAAGTTCTTGAAGCTAAAAAACGATGCTATCCTGTATAAATTATAATTCATTCTGAGATCCAAGCTGAGGTTACACATTGTTAAAACATACCTGCAAAAGATAATTCAGGTTCAAGAAGAAGCGCTTCAGTATGTTAGTGAAGGTATGGATATTAATTTAATTTTAGTGTGCAAGTGGGGGTTTGATGGATTTTCAGGTCAATCAGAGTATAAACAGAGGTTTGAGGCCATGAATAAATCGGTCAGCAGTATTTTTTTAACATCTTTGGTACCAATTAAACCTCGTAAAGAAACCAAAATCAATGAGTCCATTATTTGGTAAAATTTAAGAACAGTATCTCCAAGAATTTGTAGGCTGCTTAAGTTGCTACATATTCGTGAAACCACAGAACATACTCTGAGAGAAAAAGAACACATGGATTTTCAAATCAGTCAACTCACTCCCTTTAAAAGTATTTTTAACGATAAAACCATTACAATAAAATTTGAACTACACCTCACAATGATCGATAGCAAAGTTTGCAATTCCCTTACATTAAATACATCTACTCAAAAATGTTTTATGTGTAGGGCTACATCGAAGGAATTTAATATTATTGATGATGTTATTATAAGACCAATAACTGACAGCAATTTAAAGTATGGACTTTCAACTTTACACGCCTGGATACGTTTCTTTGAGTATCTTTTACATTTATCATATAAAATGGATGTTGCGAAATGGCAGGTTAGATGTGCTGAAGATAAGATAAAAGTTTCAAAATCAGAGAAACCTATCTAGGAACTATTGCAGTTGCAGATTGGGTTAATTGTGGACAAACCAAAACCAGGTTTTGGTAGCTCCAAGAGCAGAAATAGTAGCGGATATAACAAAAGTAGATATCAATATTATTAAAAGATTTCATGTGGTACTGCAAACTTTGTCGTCAGGATTTGACATTAACGAAGAAAAATTTAAAATATGTTCAATAGAAACAACAAAACTATTTACATCCTTATATCCCTGGTATACAATGCCGGTTACCCTTCGTAAGATCTTGATTCATGGTTCAGAAATAATTAATTTGTACCTTATTACGATAGGGCAGTTATCCGAGGAGGCACAGGAAGTTCAAAATAAAAATATAAAAAATTATAGGGAAGATTTTTCCCGGAAAATAGACAATTTAAAAGATGTCATAAATCGTCTTCTTGTTTCCTCGGATACCTGCATATCAAGTTTAAAAAATGGACCACCAAAAAATAGTAAAAACCTTTTTCCTGAGGCACTTGGTTTACTTAAACCTCCAGAAGTAAATCAAGAACAAAATTTAGATTTTGACGAGGACTAAAAAAATAAAAATTGTACCGTTTCTCCTTATGTGTAATCTGCTTTATAGATAGCCAGATTTGCGTGAAAATTTGTCAATTTAACCTATGTTTAACGCTAACCCCTGATTTAACGAAGTCATGCATAGGACCATAAGCCGTAAATCTTTAGCAAAGTAATTCCTTCGCACTTTCGATGTATTTTTAATCGCTATCAAGTAAAAACTGGCCTGGTATATATATATATATATATTTAGTAAGTATACGATTGAACATAACAATACGTAACAGGTTTTCATAGAAAAGAAAATATCCCAAAATATAGGACAACTGAAAAATTATGTCTAATTGACAGCGGTACATTTCAATGATGCAAGAGGGTTTGCTGTTTTTATTGTTCTGTTATCAGTGATCCCGTTGTTTTCACTTTGAAGTAATATTTCTTTAGTTGGTGTAATATTTTTATGACATCTACTTATTGATAAATTAGATAATCCATACTTTCCCGCACTCTTTAATTGTTTTATAAATTCCCGAACGTGAAATGTTTTAACTCCTAAAAATTTAACTAGTACCGCGAGATCCTTGTCTTGCCAAATGATAATTTTACGAATTTTATGTTCATGCGAACTGTCAGTATCTGATAAAACTGACATAATACAGTTTATTTTATTAGAAAGTATTTTTTGTGCTAACTGGATCTCGACACTATTTAATGTGAACAAATTGTTACGGATCTGTTTTCAAAAACTTATGATATACTAGGTATAATAAATACATTTTGTATTAGAGCGATCATATTGTAAATACACCTTGAATAAATAATTTGATCTTATCAAATTAATATAATTCCAAATAATACACAAATTTGTATTAATAAATGTTTTCTTTTAGTTATTAGCTCACTGTTTAGATGCAAAATAACATCTAAATAAGAAGAAAAACTGTTTTTCAGTTCAGTATTCAAAAACTAATTTTTACTCTTACTGGTAGGGCTTCATTTAATTTTGAGTAGGCGTTTTTTTCGGTTAAGGGTGAGGTTACTATGTTCTTCTCATAGTCAATGCATAACACTTGCATTGACTTTGACAGCCGTCAGACATTTAATGGTGTTATTTGTATAGGGTTTTTTTAGTGTTTTTGTTCCATTCTTATTTGTCTAAAGCAAATTTATAGCTTTAATTCCAAATTCATCTTATTGAATATATGGTAGATTTTAAGCAGTTTCTTCAGTTGCTGAAAGGATATCAAATTTAAGAACTTTTTATAGTATAATTGAGAAGTTTAAACCTTTAAAAAGTTTTTCAGGCTCGACAATTCATATGCGTCAACTAGCATCGGATATATTATCATCCACATACTGCATCAATATTGTTGTAAGTGCATCTGAATGAGTTGTCTAGAACAATAGTTCAAATTTTAAAATTAATTGCGAATGAACACTATGAAAAAATTTGTAACTTGAGTAGTGGGCTTTAAAGGGCGAGACATATACCCTAACGGTGAAATATAGAAACAGCATCATTGCTCCTTTATCAAATCCTCTCTAACTCTTTGAAAAAATATGTCTTGTAAAACTTATTTTCATTACATCTCTCCGAGAACACCACCTTTCTCATTTCTTTTAATTCAAAGAAAGTACACCTTTTCCGTGCACTGCAGGGAAAAGCACTAACCTCCCATGTTAAAATAAAGGCTAAAATACTAACCTCCCATATGATGGAGCCCACATTTAGTTTTTCATTTTGTCAATTATCTGATATAATTTAACACGACATATCACGGCTAACCGAATTAAGAATGCAAACCAAACCATTCTTGTTTATCTGAAACTTCAATAAACATCCCTATTTGTTTTCACACGTTATTTTCGCAGATATTTAATGAAAAATATCGTTCATTACGCTGCTTTCCCCGTGCTCGCTCGATTTCCGGAACTATTCGCACGCACACGGGAAAAGCGTAATTTCTAGACTTATAAGTAAGAAATTTACTATTAAATTATCCAGTAAAAAAATGCTACTTTGGTATTTCCGATAAGTGTCCAAAAACTCCCAGTTGCACATGGCAAGCCCACATCATAGCAAGCCTATGTCGTAAATGAAGCCGCAGAACAATGGGCGCCACACCGCTTTTTACGGCCGATAAAAGAGGTGCCTAACAGAGCAATGTGATTGATTGTAAATCACTCATTAACTTTTTACAAAAGTCATTGTGGCGGCCATTACACGCTGGATTTAGGCTTTGAATGTTTTGATTAAGATCGACGGATGAATATTAATATTTGGTTTGGGAATTCGGTTCGTGGGTTTAAAAAAATGGCTTTGTTACTTTGTAATGTTCTCTTTTGTGATGCGATTCCACTGGGTTGCTTAATCTCTTGATAAACGAGAAAATTATCGCATTGTTAAACGTGCTATGTCGTTGTTTGTTAGGAGGTAATTTAATTTTTGGGACCATTTTTATATGTCCTAGATAAATATATTATAGAGATTATCCGAACTTATTACTTAGCTATTATAGTGGATATAATTAAAGGGTAAAGTAAAAACCTTACTATTAAATATAATGTTTTTTTAGGAATCAGAATTATATATATATATATATATATATATATATATATATATATATATATAAATATACATATATATACAGGGTGTCAAAGTTTCAATTTTTTCTTTTTTTCTCGTTTTCTTCGTTTTTTCTAGTTCCTTCTGAGATAATTAATTCAAATTTAGAACATCTATTATTTTTAAGAACCGCTACGATAAAATATTAAAATCGTGGATGGTAGTATACAGGGTGTTACATTTATTTGCACCACCTACAAGTTTATCTTGCGGAACTTTTTTTTGCAGCACCCTGTATGAATTCTGATATAAAATTTAAACTCTTTGTTCATTTCTTTAGCTCTTTCATATTTTGCAATATTCTCGTATCTATCACAGTTTTTGACTTATTTACAATAATTGCCATAGATGCAAATTAAATTTAGGCTAAATAATGAAACTGGAAAAAAAAGGTAGTAGGCTGAAGCAGGTCATTTGTTAATTCTGTTCTTTAATCTGACATTTTGTAAGAAATATTTTTTTGTTTGACGTTTCCGTAGTTGTTTCGAGTTGTTTTATGATGGTTGAATTCACAAATCAAGAATATGCAGAAATTCATTTCATTTATGGATTTGCCAGCGGCAATTGTTATGAAGCCAGACTATGAACAGAAATATCCAAATCGCATGATGCCCAATAGACAAACATATGCAAAGCTACATAATCGGCTATGTGAAAATGGATTATTCAAGAAATCCACTCATTTAGATGGAGCAAATAGAACGGTTAGGACTCTTGAAGTCGAGGAAGCAGTCCTGAATGCAGTAGAAAATGACTCTGCTACCAATACAAGGAAAATTACATCAACACTTAACATTTCATTTGTGCTTGTATGGAAAATTTTATTAGATAACTTAATGTATCCTTACCACATCCAAAGGGTTCAAGCTCTTCTCCCACGTGACTTTCCACTCCGTTTAAATTTTTGCAAGTGGTTCTTACAAATGCTAGCCCAAAATCCATTATTTGGAAACACAATTTTATTTAGCGTTGAGGCAAATTTTTCTAGCCATACGCATTTTTCATAATAAGCATTTTTGGGCAGAAGAAAATCCGTCTTGATACATGAAAATAATTTCCAGCAACCATTTTCAGTAAATGTGTGGGCCGGCATTATTGGAGATTATTTGATAGGTCCGTTTTTCCTACAAGCAAGGCTAAACGAAGGATATTATCGTCAATTTCTCGAAGACGAACTCCCGGTATTGCTAGAAGACGTGCCAATTCTTCTTAGAAATCAAATGTGGTTCATGCACGATGGTGCACTAGCATACTTCAGCATAGAGGTGAGGGAGTTCCTAAATAACAGTTTTAACAACCGTTGGATAGGGCGAGGGGGACCTCAGCCATAGCCCCTAGATCTCCAGATCTGAATAGCCTGGATTTCTTTTTCTGGGGACACCTGAAAACATTAGTGTATCAGACCCCAATCCAGACAGAAGAAGATTTAAGAAACAGAATAATCGCTTCAGGAAACATCATTCGCAATACTCCTGGAATATTTGACAGAGTCCGTCAGTCCATGAGGCGAAGACTTGATTCTTGCATTCTAGTAAGAAGCAGACATTTTCAACAAGTTTTATAATTTTGTTTTATTTTTAATTTAACTGTAATAATTTTATCTGATTGTTCATTATCATGCCGGTTTATTTAAAATAAAACCCGTTTCTTAATTTTTTGCTTAATTTCGCCTACATGCCATCGATGCAATGCATAGATTATTGCAAATAAGTCGAAAACTGTGATAGATACGAGAATAATGAAAAATACAAAAAAGCTAAATAAATGAACAAAGAGTTTAAATTTTATATCAGAATTCATACAGGGTGCTCTAAAAAAAGTTCCGCAAGATAAACTTATAGGTGGTGCAAAAAATGTAACACCCTGTATACTACCATCCACGATTTTGATATTTTATCTTAGAGGTTCTTAAAAATAATACATGTTCCAAATTTGAACTAATTGTCTCCAAAGAAAGTGGAAAAAAACGCAAAAAACGAGAAAAAAATTGAAACTTTGACACCCAGTATAACGGAAATGGTGCGTTTTTGACCATGTATATATTGGCATTTTTTTCCTATTTTGTCGAGTACTATCACCCCCTGAAATATGTCCACGACATTAATTAACACCCTATATATATATATATATATATATATATATATATATATATATATATATATATATTTTTAGGACATATATATATATATATATATATATATATATATATATATATATATATATATATATATATATATATATATATATATATATATATATATATATATAGAGTGTCCTAAAAATTAACTGCAATTCAGGTTTCAAAAATTTTACCAAAAGTGACTTTTTTTAAATGGAACATCCTATACATTATTGAAGCGTTGATTAGAGTAGGAAAATTGATTTTTTTATATATGATGTTCCTATACCTATTTTCAACAACTTTTCATTCATAAGCGATTTTATGGATAATTATTACTATAAACATTCAACAAATAGACATTAAAAATTAAACAAATAATATTTATATTCGAGAAATAGACATTTACCCCCGTATTCACTAAAAAGGTTTAAGAGTTAGACCAGGTCTAGTTGCCATGGTACTCTTAGTTCGCCAGTTATGTTTGGCTTATGTCACTGTCATTTTGTAACTGTGACATTTAGAAAAATTGTTTGTTCAGTTGTTAAAAATGTCATCTTAAACTTATAACTGTTAAGTTAGACCTGGTCCAAATTTAAGCCCTCTTAGTGAATACGGGTGTAAATATCTAAAACGCTAAGTCTTTTATGCTGTAACAACAGCTTACGCAATGCCAAGCGTTTTTCTTTTAAGACAAATTGTGGCGCTGAAAAAACCGATTTTGTCAGTAAATTAAAACTTTTGGAATTCTCACCTAATACATCAGACATTTAAAGTACTGACCATTTACATGTAAGCAATTGGTAATACATTTTATCGCCTATCAGGTAGTGGGTATTTGAATTTCTAATGAATCAAGTTGTTCAAATGGGCATCTTACCCAATTTTTTAGATCTTCTTGTGAATTTATTTAGTATTTTATAAACCTTTTCTTTAATTCTACTCCACAGAAAAAAGTCTAATGAAGTAAGATTTGGAGATCGTGATGGCCAACTCCATGATCTTTCTCGTCTTATTCACCTATCTTCATTATAGTTACAATGGGCAGGAGCTCCATCCAGTTGATGCCAACAATTTCTCAAATCGGTAAGTGGTAGATTTTGCAGAAGTTAAATTTTCTTCATTAATGTATATTAAAAGTTGCTTATCCATCAACAAACAAAATACATTAAAACTAAATTTTTGTTAGTAATCTTTTTCTTTTATAAAGTGTGGATTTTCTGCAGCCCAAAACTGATTATTTTGACGGTTCCTCGCTTGAGAATTTTGCTTCATCAGTCCAAATAATTCTTTTCAGAAAATCTGGATCCTCCTGTGTACGAATTAATAACATTTCGCAAAGATCTACACGTTTTGGAGAATTATCTGGTTGTAAAGCCTGTAATGTAATTAGTTTATAGCCATGCTTGTTATGTTTATGTAAAACTCTCCATTTTGATGTTCGAGTTATTCCTAAATCATTTTTGGCACTTGTTATTGAAGCATGAGGATAGGCATGAAAATACGCCAAGTTAATTTAATTTTCTTCGTTAGCGGCAAATTCGGAAAAAGAGCGTTAAATCTTCTGCAAATAAATAAATGAATATAAAACAAATTTAAAATATCGGCGTTTCAATAACTATTATTCCCCATTTTCGCTAACTTAATCTGACATAAACTAAAAAGTGAGACATATTATGCCATCACCGTTAAGTACTGCCAGTTGCTACATCATAGCACACATGGCGTTTTAGATCCTTAATATCTTATCGAATATTATTAGTAATTATTCATAAAATCGCTTATAAATCGAAAGCGGATCAAAATAGATATAGGAACACCTTATATGAAAAAAATTCAATTTATCCAGTCTATTCAACGCTTCGGTAAATATAAGGTGTTCTATTAAAACAAAGTCTCTTTTGATCAAATATATAAATTTCAGTCCATTTTTAGGACACTCTGTATACTAGTAAATACCACATGTTGACTAAACAATATTAAAATTTTACATTGATTTTTGGTATCTCAAGACAAAAATATTAAAATTTTAATCCACATAGTTTTGTTAAAAAAATACACAAAATAATTGATATTTAAGAAACGGTAAGAGAAATGCAAAAAATATTTTATACTAATAAAACTCGCATTGTTTCGCAGATTCTAAAAATAAAATAAACTACAGAGTATTCCATTTAAAATTCCAAAGTTGATGCCAGTTATCAGTAGATATGGCAACAGTGCAACTACGAAATTATTTTTAAAAGCTAGATCGCAGCCTCCTATAGCCCCAGTTAAAATTTCAAATTTATTTTTTTTTCTTTGCAGATACTTCTAACGTACCATAGAGTATAGAACACCCTGTATACACGCCAGCTTTAAAATATAACAATAAAAAAAAAACCATGAGTATAATTTTTCAAACAAAAAAATTTCAACGCAAAAACCCAATTTTCGGAGAGTACAAATAAAAGAGTTGACAAACATCAAAAAGGAAAAAATCATTTCATGCAAACCTAAGCTCAAGAGCATTCAAATGTTATAACGGCGAAGAGCAGCACAAAACTGATATTTTTATCTTCTTTCATAGACATCATTGATGACCATTCTTCAGAACCATGTTCACAGTAGTATTTGTCAAACAGAGACAGATCGCCCACAATACTCAAGTCTGGATCCGATTTCTGTTGTGCAAAGGGTATAAAACTTAACAGCAGAAAAGTATTTTTGATCACGAAAAAGAAACTTAATTGACGTGATGTGAAATACTAAACATGGTGCCGTTAAACTGAACAAAGTTCTCTGGTTTGAATTCCAGGATGGAGGACCACGGATAATGGTATCGCCACTACTCTATGCCTAAGATCCTTTCTAGTGTTATGGTACACGCCCCCTCTCAGGCATTATAAATATAGCGAGCAGAGGTTTTTGCTTCAGTCCGGTTTTAGATTTAAGTAAGTTAAGTTGGTTTGTTAGAGGCCTGCTTGCTGCCATGTAACAAAACCATGCAGTGGAAGCCGAAAGAAAAACATAAGGACGTCTCAGACTCAATTACAAAAACAATCGTTGTACCATAGCACCCAGCCTCAGAGGTTTTTTGAACGAAATTGAATTATGAGAAACTATCTTTTAATGCGAACATTGTTTTGAATAAGGCCACTCGGGACTCGCGCCCGTGGCAGCCGCCTGAGTCACTCCAGACCCCGGTGGACAATGCACACCAAAAGGGCTCGTGGCCCAGGTAACTAGGCCACTTCCTGATCGGGGTGTTAACAAAAAGATTTTGGTTCTTCAATAGAATCCACGTGAAGATAAAGCAGTTACAAAAACTCAAACTTCGATATTTCAATGATGAACATGCAAGACGTTTAGAGGGTGGTTTATCTCCCAACGGATTGAGAACCGACGAAGCGGCCTTCTCCTACCTCTAGGGCAGAGATTGCCCTGCTTAACCCTGAAGTCCCATCTGGATAACTCAACGCCCTCACCCCATATCACAGAGGTGAATTTGACAAGTTTCCCAGAAAAATTCTCGGAGGAATTTTTTCTTTTATATTCAGGTTAACATCGGAGAAACGATCGAGGGCCGATCAGACTAGCCCTTTATGAAAAAAGGGCAAGAAAGCTCCAGAAGAACAACACTAGGTCGCCTCCCATTGGGCGACGTTCTCTACCCCCAATAAGGGGGGCCCGAACAACAACCTTGGAAAAAAAATTCGCAAGTTGCATTTTAGAGAGGAGTGTACTATTGTTAACATAGATGTAAATAGGATTGTTGGTTGGAAAGCAGATCAATTATGTTGCGAAGGAAAAGGGTAAGTGGCAGTACTTAACTCTCTAGAAACTCTGCGTTTATTTTGTGAAAGTCAGATGAATGACAACCAACGGAAATACTTCTGTTGTTCGGTTGGAAAGAAAACTGGTAATCCAAGTATAAAGTTTTAGAGATATGCCGTAGACAAGAAATCTGATATGAAGGGCGCGATGACAGTCTTGATCGAATGACTTGGATATGTCGAGGGCAATAACTTGGGCTTTCAAATGGAATTCAATGGATTTGTTTCTGTTGTGAATAACGTAGGTAAGATAATCTGGTAAAGACTTTTGGTGATAGAAGCCTTATTGACTCTTATGGATAAGTTTATACTTTTCAAGGTCATTAAGAAGATCAGTATTGATATATTTTTCCACTGACTTACTCATATTTGGGTATGGCGATATGAATCTGTAGTTAGGGCAAAGAGTTTTGGAATATTTTTTAGGAACAGGCTGACGAGGAGCAGAGTTTCAGATGTGTTTATTTGATACAAAATTACTAAAAATATATCAAATAATATTGAAATTTCGAAAAAGTTTGTTCAAAATTTAATTTTGCTTTTCTTTTGGCTAACGTTAAGTAATAAATGCCAGAGATCCAAATTAAAACAATATTTTTTTTCGTCATCATAGAACAAAACAAAGTTTTTGTTAAAGTTTAATAAAAAAATTGAGTAATATATTTTTTTGATAAACCTATGTGAAGGAAGACCTGCTAATATGTATGGTACTGGTGCAAGTGAATATTGTGTACCAAAATTCCATGCAATATATTATGTCTCCGAGTTAGCCGAAAAAAAATTTGTTGACATCTAAAATTTTTTTAGTTAAAATTAATCAAATAGTGATAGGTTCTTATAAACAACCTATATATTATTTATGTGGTAGTTTTTATTAAAAATTTATTTTTAGGATAACTAAAGAAAATTAGGCAAATACAACCTTTACCGTATTTAGATTTATTGGCGAGGTAAATAAAACTAGAAAATTTAATCTAAACAAACGTCTACAAATGTGCAAAATTTTTTATTGACTTAGGACCAGCCTACACGAACAACTTTTGCCTAGGCCATAATAAAAGTCACAACATTCAACCGGTAATATTAAAAAATATGCGAAGGGACAATGGGTCGATACCCTAAGGAAATTTTCTTTCAGCTAACCTTCTGCTGTTTGCTCAGCTGCTAATATCATCGGGACCTTTTAAGGAAAGGCCAGGGGTAAAATATAAAAGATCACACCTAAAATGATTAAAATTTTATTTTTATTTTGTAGGGCGACATTTTACTGCTTTCCTTTGAAATTACGTTTGTATGTGTATAAAATGATCTTTGATATAGAAAATCACGAATCGACTACAAAATGTATTTAAAGTATAATTTCCCAAGGTATCACTCCAAAAATGTAGCAAAAGTGTTAAGAATAAAATTTAAAAAATGGTAAATTCGCTTTTACTCAGAAACCTCCTCATATAGAATTTCACTACTTGCAGATAACACAGTTTAAATACAGGTATAATTATTTCGTAATAAATTTATACAAATCCTAGTAGTGGCATTTTCTACAAAAGATGTTTTTCTTAATTAGTTTTATTTACCCATCGTTGTTATTATCATTATTTTTCTATCGTTTCTCTCTTCGTGTGCGGTTTTCGACGCGTGGTAAGATGGCCCCCACTATTTTAGTTTAAGACTTTCCTGGCCATATTACAAGTAGATAACATTACCGATTTCTGTAATGTAGTTATAATGTGTGGATGAATCCCAAGTGATTTGATGTGGTTAGATAACGTTTTTGGGACAATACCCGAGGATGAAAATATAAGGGGCACAATGGAGACATTGACACCATTGTTGTTTGATCTCGTGAGCAATATCTGCGAATTAAGTAAGTTTACTCGTGATTGTGCTTTGTAACTTGTTATTGTTTGAAATGGTACTATCAATTAGCCAGGCCTTCTTCTTGTGCTTATCTATCCAAGCGATGTCCGGTTGGTATATTATTATTATAATATGTTTTCTCCTTTTGAGAAGGGTATAGTCATGGTGATGTTTGCACCAATCACTGTGACTGGGAGGTAAGTGTTAAGTTTCAGGGATATTAAGACTTTTCCGAACTATTATACATGTTTCAAGTATGAGATTTTAGCATAGTTGATATTGTCTTTTTGTTATTTGTTCCAAATAACGAATGTTTTTGTCACCAACCCAGTTGCCGATATTACCAACGGAATAACAATGACTTTCTTTGAGGTAATTAATTTTTTTTATTCCTCCCACAGGTCGTAATATTTATTAATTTTTTCCCTTTCTTTTGGCTCCAGATTATTGTCCAATGGGTGAGAGACATCGATAAAATATGCTTGTTTTGTCTACGTGAGTGATGACTGGTCTGTTGTTTGCTACAAGCCTGTCTGTTATGACTATTATACCCCCAGTTTCGAGGTATAATTTTCCTTGAATAAGCCAATTTACTGATTCCTTACTTGCCAGTGCTGCTGGGTATTTTCCATATAGAGCTTTATTTTTGTATTGCCTCATCGATAGTTAGTTCTTCTTTAAGTTCTCATTTTTTGAGTTCTACTGCTAAGTATTGGTCAGATAAGCTAATCAGTCTATGTAATTGGGAAGTCATCCCCTTTTTGTGAAAGAATCTTTCCAATTCATTAATTAACTATTTTACAGTATATAGGTTAATAAAATTCTGCTTTGAATTGAGATATCTCATATATTCGTTTATTTGTCGTGATGTTATACTTAGTTTAGTTTGCCACGTTTCCAGAAATCTTTTTAGCAGGTTAAACATACTTTCACATCGATTTTATATAGCGTAAGATATTTGACATTGACTTTTATTTGGGAAACAGTAACAAATATATGTTTTTTTTTAAATAATTATATATATATATATATATATATATATATATATATATATATATATATTCTTGAAGATGTTAACTTTGGTGAATTAATGAAAAACAGTTATTAATGCAATTTTTATTTTATTTTATTTATGTACACATTACAAAATAATAGAACTTTACTACTGCTTATTTACAAGAGAAATAATTTAAAAACAAAATAACCACTTTAAAAAAGTGTTGTAACACCTTAATCAATAGCTAGTTAATTAATTAATATACATATTAATACTGCATCCTTCATTCTTTAATTCATTCAAAAACAAAAAGCTGGGGCCACTTCCGGTGAACCGGAAATCGGAAAAACTCGTCATAGATGCATAAAAATGACGTTTTGTTAGAGTAATAACACTGCCAAATTTCGTTAATTTCGATAGCGAAATAAAAAAACTGCAGCCGGAAAGTAATCTCGTGGTCATCCGGTATACATTAATATATATATATATATATATATATATATATATATATATATATATATATATATTCCTACCAATATTTTACCGTTTCTATGTACACCTTTCTACCCAATTTTTGGTCATATTTTAAGTAGTTTTTTCGCTGATTTTCTTTAGACCGCCATTTTGTTCCGTCGGGGTCGTGTTGAATTCGTACAAGTTAATTCCTATAAAATATTTATTTTTTTTGCAAAATTTGTCATTAAATAACAATATTTTTTTACGGTGAATTTTTAAAAATCCTATTTGGCTGCCATTTTGTTTCGCCATTTTGAATTCGTATTAAAATTTTACCTTTTTATTTCTGTCATGCTTAATGCTTGCACAAAATTTGAAATTAATCTAATAAGGCTGATTTTTTAAACAATTTATTTAGCCTCCATTTTGTTTTGGATTGTGTTGGATTCGTATAAAAATGTTACCCGTTCATTTTTATGTAAAAGTTGATATTCGTGCAAAATTTGAAGTAAATTGTATAATTAGTTTTTTAGTAATATTTTACTAGGCTGCCATATTGGATTTTTAACAAAAATACCATCCCCATATGATCCTTAGTTTCTGCTGACCAAGTCAACGGAGTAATTAGTACGCCGCGAAATTATTGAGAAAACATATTTTTGGCATTTAGGGATTCTAAAACGTAATGATATGTAATACCTGAGAGGGTGATTTTTTTCACGATATAAAAATTTTATTTGACCGGCATTTTGTTCTGCCATCTTGAATTCGTACCGCAATTCTACTTTCATCTGGAATCAACCAATCATCAATCAGTTCTTGTTCAACATTTAAAATCAATCTATTAAGTAGTTCTTTTAGGCTGAATAACTAAAAATTTTATTAAGCCGCTATTTCGTTTCGCCATTTTGAATTAGCTCCAAAAGTTTACCAGTTGATTCCTAGGTTTGGTAGATGTGGATAAATAGATTTTTTTTAATATTTCACTAGGTGTCCATTTTGTTTAGCCATATTGGGTTTGTACCAAAATATTACCAAGTCATCCCCATCTGACCCTTCATTTTTGGCCAAAATTTAAAGTGAATCGGTTACGACAGTCAGAAGGACTGACGGCATCGATAAAAACTGGTTTTCGTAAACGTAAAGATCTGGAAAAATCCCGGAGAGTGATTTACGATTACAATACCCCCGTTTTATGAGGGATGAAAAAAATAATAAGTTATGTAAAAAACATAACAAGCAAACAACTAGTCCACAGAACATATTGAAAAGTTTAACATCCTTTCTAAATCACAGTGAAGATTCAGGGAGGGGAACGGGGACGCGACGATATTACTCAATGTAACTGACCACATTTTTAGAGCCGCTAATAGTTATTAGCCATTATAATGGTTTATGTTCTGTCTTCTGTTTACTTGATTAATCCAAAGCGTTTGACAGCTTGAATCACAAAGCTCTAATGTAAGGTTTTGCGGGTTAAGTCAGTCTGATGTGTTTTTTTTTCCAAAATTTTTTTAAAATCAGAAAACAAGCTGTTATGTTTAATAGCATGTCCTCTCAATATCTACACACTACTAAAGGTACGTACCGCAAATGTTATTCACAGAATTTTCCTTGATCATTGGTTGAGACTAAGTATGGACAAGCGTACAGCTATCTTGTTGGTATCGGGTAGATTACATATTCGTATTGTCGACCAGGAGGTACCTTTGTGATCGAAGATTCGAAAAACATATTTCAGGTTGTAATAAGAAATCAATTGTTAGATTAGAACTTCTTTGTAATTCATGGCATATTCTTGATTTAAATTAAACGAATTTGTGTGATTCAATTGGTGCTACCGATTTTTCAATATTGCGATGTTGTGTACCGATCCTGCCTCTCAGCCGCAACGGCGCAGTAAGTGCAGATGATATATATATATATATATATATATATATATATATATATATATATATATATATACCCGTTCACCCCCTTAGAAAATGAATTTTCAGAAAATAATGAAACACGTGATATTTAATTTTTTTAAGACTATATTTACAAAATGTCACCATCATAACTTAATTTTTTTGCTCACACAAACTTTACCTCCTCTTTTCACCCCCTTGTGGATGGAATTTTGTAAAGTTCCTCCTTAGTGCACCTTTAGAGTAAATATTGAAAGACGTGTTACTTTATTTCTTTTGAAGAGTATATATGAAAAGTGTCATCTTAAGTTAAAACATTTTTTTCCTCTTCATACAAACTTTACCACCCCTGTACGGGTGCAATTTTATATATTTTATAGGGATAGGGATATAAATATATATATATATATATATATATATATATATATATATATATTTATATATATATAATATATATATATATATATATATATATATATATATATATATATTATATCCCTCTTTAGTACATCCCTGGGGTACCCAAGGAACATTTCCTTCAAATTTCAAAACTCTAGTTCCACCTGTTTACGCTATACGTTGTCTGTGACTCAGTCACGGTACTGTTTTGCCACCTCCGTTCACACCTAGAAGATGAATTTTCAAAAAAAAATTAGACTCGTTTTATTTTATTTATTTTGAAGATTATATTTACAAAGTGTCATCATCGTATCTTAGTTTTTTTTTCTTCATACAAATAGAGCTTTATTTTTGTATTGCCTCATCGATAGTTAGTTCTTCTTTAAGTTCTCATTTTTTGAGTTCTACTGCTAAGTATTGGTCAGATAAGCTAATCAGTCTATGTAATTGGGAAGTCATCCCCTTTTTGTGAAAGAATCTTTCCAATTCATTAATTAACTATTTTACAGTATATAGGTTAATAAAATTCTGCTTTGAATTGAGATATCTCATATATTCGTTTATTTGTCGTGATGTTATACTTAGTCTAGTTTGCCACGTTTCCAGAAATCTTTTTAGCAGGTTAAACATACTTTCACATCGATTTTATATAGCGTAAGATATTTGACATTGACTTTTATTTGGGAAACAGTAACAAATATATGTTTTTTTTTAAATAATTATATATATATATATATATAAACAAATTTTACCATTTCTCCTTTTACGGATCGAATTTTGTAGTGCACCCCTATGGAAGTCAAAGAATATTTCCTCCAAATTTTGAACTCTATCAGATTGCTTCGGTTTGTAACGCTTTGCCCCCTGCTCTTGGGCGACGCTCCGCACCCTCTTTTCGTTTTAATTTCGAACATGTCTTTTAATAGTTAATTTTTGTCAAAAAAAAATAACAAAATATTAAATCGCTTTCTCAACCAGATGATGACTATTGAAAGTGAACTTTAATTAAACTGTGAAATAAGTTTGGTTAATTTTTAAAAAATCTATATACTAGAGTAGTGTAATGTATTTTCTTTAAGAATTATTTGGGCCAAGTTTAAAAATACCTTATGGGAACATTTCTTAATAAGGTGAACTTCGCCTTTTCTTCTTTCTAAAAAGAGTGTCAATGGCCAATATTTATTACGTATATTAATGAATAATTCATTTATAATTATTAACATAAAAGATATCTGAACAGTCTCTTCATAATAAAATATTAAATATTTACAATCAGCTAGCTACCGGGGTTTATTTCTATTCTATACAATATATAATTAAGTAAACATTTTTTAGGTCAAAATACTTTCTAAAAATGGTAATACTATTTCATTCTAAAAATATTTATTTTCAGTTTCGGAAATAAAACCTTTTGGCAGACTTCATTGCCACTGTTGTACAGTACTTCCATATTATGCATTTTGAAAATGAAATGTTCAGTATAAAATTACGAAATATATCACAAAAATAAGGTTAAAAACTTAACAGAAAGTGAATTACCGCATTTCAATTTCAAATA
The DNA here is from genome assembly GCA_030620095.1 of Kuschelorhynchus macadamiae. Classification (NCBI taxonomy): domain Eukaryota; kingdom Metazoa; phylum Arthropoda; class Insecta; order Coleoptera; family Curculionidae; genus Kuschelorhynchus; species Kuschelorhynchus macadamiae. The sequence continues at coordinate 307,083 of JAUTXW010000061.1, read as the reverse complement.
TTTCGAGCTGATTTTGTATTAAGTGCCAGTATTATTATTGTGAGTAATAGCGTAGCCAAGTTACAGTATTTAATAGTGAATATGTAGCAATTAATAATTAAAAAATTAAAGTAAAAGTCCTAACTTTATTTTATTATTTATTAAGTCAAGGACTCAAGGCGCCTTTACTCGACGTTCAAAAAGTACTAGATAATTTGGGTTACGCTACAAAATACACTTAATATAGTGGAGTTTTCATGGGCCTTTTAAACAACAAACTTTTTTTTAAATCGAAGGTGTTTTAAAAGGCCTATAATTAAAAAAAAAGCGTAGACTGAAAATTTTTGAGAAATATGCTTTGTGACTTCTCGAAGAAAGAAACTATTAAAGATAAAGATTAGTAGAAATATATCAAAATTTTTTGTTGTTTGCATAGTCTACAAAGTCTACGTGAAAAAAGCCATTTAAACATCTTGTTGCCAACGCATAGAAAGTCTGCGTAAATTAAATTAGTATTTATTTTTGTTAAATTGGTTCTTCTCCTTCTGAAAATTGACTATCTATTTTAAAACACCCTGTATTTTCTTTTCATATGGCAAACAAACGATATAGAAATTATTATATTTAAAAATCGTGTTATTGTGTATTATTTTATACCAAACTATCAGACTGACTGTAATGAATTAACCCGGTAGTTACATACAGTTCGCAACGTTATAAAATCGATTCAAAGGCATTTAAATTCCCGGAAACTGAATCGTAATTTTGGTAACGGTATAAGAGCCCGACATGGCGGTGCGGTAATTAAATAATAAATACGTATTTTATAGATAATAGAACGAACTGACAACAATAGGGCCATGTTAATAGCAGCGTAAACTCCGCTTGCTACTAAATGTCATAATGTTATAATACGGCAGACTTAGGAGCTGGAAATTGTCTTTTGTAGCTTTTGAATGGCCTTTGTTTCCTCCAGACTCGAGTAAAATCGATCATTTTTAAAGACACTTTGTTTGAAACTATGTCTCTATTTCTTATATTCGCTAAAAAGTATTCTGGCAAATGACGAATCAGAATTAAAGTTGGCTTTCAGTTAAATTAGTTATTTTGCTTTGATGTACAATTAAAGAATATACAGGGTGTTTTTTTATTGATGGCAATAAAATTAATTTTCTTGATCATTATTTATAATTATTATAAAAATTAAAGAAAGAGATGAAATTTTGACACCCTGTATCTCAAAAACCAAAAGTTTCGCGGACGCGTTTATATGATCTTGTAGTTCTAAAATAAGGCAAACAATTATGTCCTACATTTTTAGCCGTCAATTAACAGACACTCGGTATATTAATCCTTTGAAGGGCGTTCGAAATAAATTTGGTAAACTAACAATCGATTTTGACAGTTTCGTGTTTAGTCTGTCGTACAAACCTCAGAGGCGCTGAGTGTCTTCTTAAGTGCTTCTTTGCCTCAAGATGACGCCACTCGTGAGCATCGTTACGAATAAAGAAAAGTTCCCCAACACTCATAACGTAGAAAGCACTATTACTAAAAAGAAGCGAAAATATCAAAAACTTCGACACGAGATCAAGAAGTTGTGGAAACTTGAGAATGTTGCAATAGTGCCCATAGTCCTGTCTGCCACTGGAGTCATACCAAAGAGTCTCCATCAGAGCCTGCAGGATCTAGGTATCCAGAAGAACGTATTCATGTTACTCCAGAAAGCTATCAACCTGAACATAACGCGCATAGTACGTAAGTTTTTGAGTCAAAATATGTAGATGAGAATGCTGTGGATTAGCCTGTATCTGATCATAATAGAAAATAAATAGTTAAATAATAATAATAATAATTATAATTATGTCTTTATTTCCACATTACAGAGGTAAATGATGTACAGTAACTATTTAGATGTGTGAACTTTTAAAATGTAATGACAGACAAGGCGAAGTCCAGATGTAGATAGTACCTAAGTGTTATCCACTCTGATCAACTTAAACTAAAAAACAACATGCATACAATATAAAAAAAAACATATTTCCTAAGTACCTGTTCCTTCTAAAGGGATTTTATAAAAAAGAAAGGAAAACAGAGTAAAAAAGCATAGTTCTAACTACAGTTATTATTATATCGTGGCCTGTCTCTCGGAATAATATTTAAAAAGTTTGTTACTGAAATTTAGTGGTGTGAGGTATTTGAGATGATCCGGAAGTTATACAATTTGGCAATATTGTAGGTATAAAAACGTTCAAACATGGCAGATTGATGCAGGGGTGGACTTATTGTACCGCGGAATCGAACATTTAGGTTATGCACATGAGATATAAATATTATTCTTTTATATAGGTAGTTTACACCCCTCAACGATGTCCGGGTTTTTAAAAGACAAATTTATTTGTGTCGTCTGCATAATATTGGGACTTGCATTTTTTAAGAACGTTCGGCAGATTTGAAGTACTTACAGAATATAGCAGGGAACTGATAATGGATCCCTGCGGCACGCCAGTATCAACGAATAGTTCAGTGGATAATTCCCCATTAAGAATTACACACTGTTTTCGATCTTGTCTATGAAAGATCTTGCCAAATATTTACGCACTGCCTAAACCTGGATTCATTTTTTTTTATTTGATATAGTGAAAGGCGTCAAGTTGCGCAGAGATTTATAATGTTCCGAACGAGCGACAGTTTTGGTCTTTTTAAATCTGCTTAAAGCTCTATTTCTAAGTTTTATTAAATTTTTTATATTTTGGGTTATCCACGGATATTTATTTCTTGTAAACCTAGCCTTTTTTATAGGAGCATGAAAATCTAGTAAAGTATTAATATTATTTTTTATAAAATCGATTTTGCTGTTGATATCATTAACGTCATATATATTTCTCCAAGGAATCGACTGTAAGTCGGCCAGGAATTGTGTAGTATTGATATTTTTTAACTCTCTATATTTTTTAAAAGTAACTTCCTTTGATGTATTAGGTACTAAAAGATCACAAAAAATAAATTCATGGTCTGACAACAGTGGAGCGGGTAATGTATAACAGTGTTTTACTAAATGAGAATTCGATATCAGAAATAGGTCAATAGGTGAGGCAGAGGTAGGCGAGATTCTAGAGGGATTGATTATTAATTGAGTGAGCTCTATTGACTGTGACAACATGTTAATTTGGGCAACGTCATGTGAGAATATATCTTAAAAATGTACATTAAAATCCCCTGTGCATAATTCTTCACTTAAGGGGCAATAATAAAGACAGTGTTTTTTCGAAGTCAAGCAAAAAATCTGTTTTGTATATAGGGGGTCTGTACACACAACCAAAAATAAAAAATATTTTGTTTATTATGATGTTTATCCATTTTTGTTCAAAATTTTGATTTGTTCAAAATTCATTACTCAATACATTGTATTCAATATGATTTTTAATATAAAACCCAACACCACCACCCCTACCCAGTCTGTCTTGTCTGACAAACCTGTATCCCTGTATTTCTATCTGTTTAGAATTTATTCTTTTTGTTAACCATGACTGTGTAACTTCGACCAGATCAAAACCCTCCTTAAGCATAAATTCTTTAAAACTTACAAAACTGGAAGTTAATGACCTAGTATTAACATGAGCCGTCCTTAAAGTTCTAGCTTTCATGAGTAGAGATTCAATAAAAAAATATATATAATGTATAAATATAATTTGTTTAAATATGTCAACGTATTATTTACCCGTAGCTTAATTTTTTTATATAATTCAATATTTGGCTTAAATATATATACCAAAAACAATGAATTTTGTATACAAACCATAAAGCAATATTATTTTATATAGAAAGAATTAATAACTAGATAGATTATTATATAATTTAATTATTGTTGCTAAAGTAATCAGGTACTTAATATATATGATATAATAACATTTTTTTGTAAGTTAGACTCTTAACTTAAGGGTCCTCAGTTTTTTATGTTATACTCCTTCATTTGTTCATTTTTTAACATTAATAAAAATTACTTCTAAATCTTAATAGTTTAATATAAATGGATTTAATACACTGAAGTACATTAAGATATGCAAAGTTTTAATATTTGTGTCTAAATAAAAAACCGGACTTACCTAACTTACATATAAAAATGAGTTAAATATCGTATGGTTTGATTTGATATTCTATTCCTTTTTTTTATTTATATTATTTGCTTTCAAAATATATTTTTTGAAGAAAATGGACGTTTTTTATTCAAAGCTAGATTAGCTCTAAAGTGGATTATGTAACTTTTACGATTTTTTTCTTTAAGGTATATAACGGTTTGTTTTCAAATGTTGCAGACTTGTTATGTGTTGTCTTCATTTAAACGTAAATTCCATATAGACCTCTGACATCATGTACCTCAACATAACAAACAGACTTTTTAAACAACAATAAAAATTTAGACACTACAATAATTTTTGAATACACCGTCTATTTGATATGCAGGGTTATTGAGTGCAAAATATTGTGTTCCACTATAATTGTGCCCCCTCTAACATTTTTTTCAAACATAAACAAAAATATCAAATACAAAATTTTGTATGAGGTGTTTTACTTTAATTGGACCCTCCTCTAACTTTTTTATCTAATCTCATAGGAACAAATATTAAATACAAAAGATATGGGATATAATACAAAATATTATATGAAATGGTTTTTGTGTATTGCAGAAATGAGTAGCGAATAAATATTTTTCTTCTTAAGGAACTCCCTATATATGACTAGCTTAAATTAAATTATAGAGCTCAACATCCTAATGTATATATATATATATATATATATATATATATATATATATATATATACTCCTGGCTTAGGCTTAGCCTACTATGCGAAAAAATTTAAACAGCCCTTTTTTTGACTTTCATGTTCTATATGAAAAAAGAATATTTTTTTACAACTCATTCCATGTGAACAACCGTTTCATGTAAAACTTTTTATTATACCCTCTAACTATAAGGTTAGATAAAAAAGTTAGAGGCAAGAACTTGGTCGTAAGAACTACAGATGTCGCAAAAAACGCCGTTTTAACACGCTAAATGACAGTTAGAAGTCTAAATTGGGTGGGGTTTTGTGACTTGTTTCGATCTTAAACGTAATGGCCCAGTTGCTGTTGCTATTAGTATTTCAATTTTATACAGGGTATTAAATAATATCGTGCAAAATTTTAAAATGTTGAACATGCATCCCTATTTTGCAAAAGGTATATTTTTTCTTATTGAGTCCCATTAGAGAGTTCTTTAAGTGTTTCTTTTTTCGGAGACATTTCGTAATTTGTTTATATGTTTAGGAACAGTTTTTGATTCAAACATACAACTCGATTTCTTAAAATTAAAAAAAAAAGTAGTGGCGCTTCTAAAAAGATTATGGACGAAGAAACTGCAGCATGAATCCAACTTTTTTATTTTTGTAAAATATTATACAGGATGGTCTAAAATATCTATACTGTGAAAATAATTAATTTTGTGGTAAATCAAAAAAAAAACATAAGATCACTACAAAAGAAATTTTAAAATTTCTGAAAATGTTTTTCTAAGGTTTAAAATTAGTAATTTTTAATTTATTTACTATACAAGGTTTGTATAAAAAATCCCGACATAGAAATACGGTAATTATATAATAAATACGTATTTTGTAGATAACTGACAAAAACAGTATTATTTGTAACTCCGATTGCTACTAATTGTCATAATGTGATAACACGTGAGACTTCGGAGCTGGACATTTTCTTTTGTAGCTTTTGAATGGCCTTTGTTTTCTCCAGACTTGAAGAAAATCGATAGTTTTTAAAGAGACTTTATTTTAAACTTCGTCTGTATTTCTTATATTCACTAAAAAGTGCTCTTGTTATTGTGTTTAAATTGCATGAAATATTTTGGTAAGATGTACAATTTTAAAAAATCGGTCAATTGGCCTTTACCCAGATATTCCGTCGCACAAAAAATTCCAATACGTACAGATAAGACAGTTTATATATATATATATATATATATATATATATATATATATATATATATACGTATATATATATATATATATATATATATATATATATATATATTTTTGGTAATAACCTTATCCAAAAAGTTATTATCTTTATCTCTGTGGAATTCAGTACGAGGTAAGCTATAGGTAAACACGGATTTGCCGATTTTTTTAGCTGGTTTTTGATTTATTTTTATATTAATATTTTGTTGTATAATTTTATTTACAGAGTCTATAAAAACTTAATTCTCATTTATTATTTTCTTCCATATAAAGAAGGTCTTATTCCAGATGATGGAGTTTTATCGAGTATTTAAATATTTTACTACGCCGTCATTTTTTGCATTAAAACTTTATCAGTTTCCCACTTGATTTTTGTGCAAACTTTTAAGTCATTGCATAAGTTGATTTTTGATATTTAATTTTTAAACATTTAATTTTACAACAAATGTTTAGAGTTTATTCCTATATTGGTTTTAATTTTTATCTGAAATTGAAAGTCCATATTTTAAAAATTGACCAGTTTATCCGTGTTTAACACCTAATTTTTATGTTAAATTTCAAATCAATTGGATAGTTTTTATTAGTGAATTTTTAACCGGATCGTAATATCTAGTGATGCCGCGAGACCAGACAGAATTTGTACTATCGTCTCGTCTCGTCTCGTCTCCACACCGTTCAATCTCGACTCTCGAGAAGGGTCGGTACGAGACGGGATTCTCGTCTCGTTTCGACTTTTAGTAAAAGAAATCCTCACCTTATAGATATAAATACGTACGTCTTTCCGTTTTTGCCAAAGTATATTATTGCATCAATAAAATTGTTCGAATTTATTTTACTAAAACATTGCTTTGCAAAAATGTTCCAAAATTTGATTCATTTCTAAAACACCAGTTTTTTTTTAGAAAATAAAATGTTTTTTTTATATTTTTTTCTGATTTCAAATTTATATTTTGGATTTGTGCCTTTAAATATATTTCAATTTTGATAATAAGCATAATAATACCAATTTTTTAACTATGTGATTTACAGGCGCAGGCGCACGATAAATAATTTTCAGTTAATTTTTAGATCATAAATGTTTCTGTATGTAGGATGTCTCAAAAAAAAATAAAAAACCAAAAGAAATATATAAATGGAATTGGTCGAATATTTTTTAGTTATTCTTATATTTAGAACTGGTGAAACTTAAAAGTCAAAATTATACTCCAACAAATGTTAATAGTTCTCTATAGCCCTTCTTGGATACTCCTTCTGTACAATTATTGGTCTAAAATTCCCTTGATAAAACCTAAAATTATCGGTTTCCAATTTTCTTTTCTTGAAGCAGAAATTCAGAAAGTTGTAGCTCCTTAAAATGGATTTGGGCTTAAAAATACATAACTCTTTTTTATTAACTAGCCCGATAATAGTAGTTTATGTAACCAAGTGCACTAAGAAGTTTGGAAATCACAGAGTGAAAAAAAATACTTTAATGTATGACTCACATGAAATATTTTGTTTATAATCATGTTATTTTACAAAAAAAAAGTAACTTGCAATAATTTTATCGAGGATGATACCATCGCCGCCGCCAGCGCCGCACCGTGGTTGATTTTATACGAAAACATGGCAATAAATCAAAAGTACAAAAAATAAGATAGATAGATACTTCTTAGTTATTCAAATTTCTTCTAACGCATTTTTTGTAACAAATTCGCAACATAAGCGAAATTTCAAATAACATTTGAAATTCATATTTTAAGTGTAATTTAAAACATTTTCGCAAAACTTATTACATATTAACATTGTATGGGTTAAAGTGTATTATTTAGTATAATAATAATTTGTTACAATCTACTTACATGCCCAATGTCATGATATTTACACGAAGCAATCTACCAGATAATTAGAGAATTTTAATTAATTTTCATATAAATAATGTTAACTCATTAAAATAAAACGGAAAACACGTAGCTAGCCACAATGAGTGAAAATAAACATATCGAATTTGAAGTTTGGATAGAAATTCTACAGTCAGTACTGTTATGTCATAAAAAATTACGATTATTTTATAAAGGCTGAAATTGTATGTAGTGATAAATTCCGTATTGTGACTACTCAAACTTATGAAACATAGAATTAGAAGTCTATTCAACCAAAAGGTACAAATAGAAGGCATTCTCTAGAGACTAGCATCCAGGCAGACGCGATAGAGAAGTAATTTGTAACGGCGCGCCGTTCACTGTAACAGTCTAAGTGTTTATAACTAAAATTTCATCTTCAGTGAACATATTTATCTAACCTTTATCCCGGACAGGTTAATATACGTAAAGTCAAGACGAGATTTTTCGAAACGAGACGAGACAAAGCCCTGGTCTCGTCCCATCTCGACCAAAATTTCGGGACGAGATTAGCCAAAGTTAAGATGAGATGAGATGACGTCGGCGTCGGCTTAATCTCGTCTAGTCTCGTTTCTCGGCATCACTAGTAATATGACACTTTATTTTTGCGTACGTTTTGAGGTCCATTCGATAAGCAATTTCTTATAATGATTTTGATTTACATTTTATGAAGCCGCCGTTTTGTTCCACTGGAATTTTTACCAAAATATCAACATTCCATCCCAATATAATTCTTTACTTTTGAGCGAAATTTAAAGCCAATCGGATCAGAAGTTTTTGAAAGCCAGAATGACTGCAGGGTATGGAAGACCGTATTTTTCAGGTTTATATTTTTACAGATAGCAGCTTTCACACAATATTATTTTTGACATCTTATATTAAAAAATAGTCCTAGCAATCAACTTAAATATATTAATAATAAAATGTAAAGGGTTTTGCTAGAACAAATGGAGTGCCAGACGTCGGCGTAGGCAAAATTGCATTTTTACACCTATTATGAATGACGTAAATTTTGAGTCTACAAGTTTTACAGTAAAGCAGAGAAAAAATTTATTACAAAAGTTTTAAGGTTTTTATCTAAACTTTTGACTCGATTAAAAATTAATCAACAGACAATTGGCAGGTAAAAAAATGAGCATCGGCTTTGTTAATTTAAATGGAATAACCTTTATAATATAGTATCAATTAAATAAGTCTCGTATTCCGATTATAAACGCACTAGCTTTGTTACCTTAATACTTGTTACCCTAAAATATCCAAGAACTTCAACCAGGCCTTACCAAAACAATAACTTGTAGAAACAAATAATGCCCATGTTCCTACCTTACTATGTTATAATATATAATATATAATTTGAAAATAAAAAATATATATAGTTCATGTTAACATTTGTCTTGAAATATACATATATATATATATATATATATATATATATATATATATATATATATATATATACATTACAGATTATTTTATCTTTTCAGATATTTATTTATCAAAAGAGCGAAAAGATAAATAAATATCTGAAAAGATAAATAATCTGTAATGTATATATATATATATATATATATATATATATATATATATATATATATACAGATTATTTATCTTTTCAGATATTTATTTATCTTTTCGTCTTTTGTTTCTTGGACTATAGAGCTATAATATAGCAAAATGGACTTCATTTATTTCATTAGGTACCGATTTTTGATAAGGTATGTCCTGCATGTTTGCTTTAAACATCTTGAAAACGGTAATATTTTTACAAAGACATGTTATATACAAATTTCCTAGTTTCTTCGTACATTCTAAAACTTAGTAACACATAGGTCACTAAAATAATTTACTTCTTGTTTCCAATTGTCATTTTTTTGTTTTTTAGTAAATTCTAGGGACTCAAATCAAATTTTAAAAGTTTTGTAATTCATTTTTTTTCTTTTAATATAAAACTTGAAGATCTATTTAAAATCACAAATAATAGGTATAAAAACGCAACTCTAGATACCCCCTTTGTTCTAACAAAGACGACTGGATTTATTTTTTTCACTATTTTTTATTGTGTTATCAATCAATCACTCCTAACAAATCAGCCATTTAAAAATGACGTAAGTAAAATGTATACTGGCTCCACGACTAATAAATACCTTTTGGTTTTTGTAACTATTGTCAAAGTTTACTGAATATAATATTCAGTAAACTTTGCTATTGTCGACGATATATTTTAATATTTTATAATTTCACAATTCCAATACTTTTTGTTAGTTATTAGTTATATTATAATAGAGTAATAATTCAGAAAATTTTATATCCCGTCAATATTTTGACCCCACAATGTGAAATATCTGAGTTCGCCTAAATGACCACAAAGGGGATATAAAAAAAGTTTTACACAAAGAAGCTCCCAAGACACCTTTTCAGAATAAATAAAACCAATCAACCAAAAGCGCAAGGTGGTAGCCGGTTCATTCAGATTTGTCCATATATCCTAAAACCCATACAGAGTTATTGTAATGCCAAAAATCCGAACGTAGGTCTCTATTCAAGAACTCTAACGACACAATAAGTAAATTTAGTTGTATTTAGGAAGGCCCCAAAGCTGTCGAACTATGGCAAAAGGTGTTCCAAACGGCCAGAAGAAAAATAATCTTTTCTGTGTGTAATAATGATCGTATTATATGTTGTTTGACATCTTAAATTACCGGGACGTTATCGAAAAGTGAATTATGTCTAGGCTTTACTTATATCAGTATCTCAAACATGAAAGTAATATATTTTGATAGTTGCCTAATTGATAAACAACACTGCATAATTAATTCATAAGAAGGGACAGAATACATGTATACAATGTATGCTCGTAAGAGAGCTATATATTCTAACAAAATAGAATATATATATATATATATATATATATATATATATATATATATATATATATATATATATATATATATATATATATATATATATATATATATATACGGCCCGGTACGTGCTTCGCTACGTATAAAGTGAAATAATAGAAAAGTTTAATTGGAACATAAAATTCATTTATTCAAACAAAAAAATATTATATTACTTGCTAGCTATTTTAAAACTTAATCCAAAACATTTGGATAAACAATATTTTTTGTTTTTCCATTTTGAGCATGAATAAACAAACGGCTGGGGGTACCGACTCTGGAACAGGCAACATAAAGTTGGCCATGTGAAAAACATGATTCCTCCAAATTCACACCACAAACGTCAAGTGTTTGCCCTTGGGCCTTGTTGATGGACATTGCAAATGATAAACGCACAGGATATTGTAATCGTTTGAACTCAAATGGCATATCAGTTGGAATCATAGGGATACGCGGTATCAAACAAACTTCTCCTTTTGATTTACCAGTTAAGATCGTGGCTTCAATCAAATTTGGCAATAACTTTTTCACTGCCAATCTGGTACCATTACACAGTTTTGGTGGATTAATATTTCGCAATAATATAATCAAAGAACCAACTTTCAGATTCAAGCAATGCGGTGGCATACCAGCCGGTTCCAATGAATTTAAAAATTCAATTGGATAATTTACTGCCTCATCTTGATTCATAACAATGTCAATTGATTTATATGTCGTGACTACACCTGGCAATTTCGCTTGAATTTGAAAATTAATGGCATTGATATGAATGTTCTTCGGTGCTAAAATGGCGCGTTCTCTCAACCAATCATGATTTCTGTAATTCTGAAGAATATTAGGAAAAACACATTCAATTAATTCATCTATCGATTGCACAATTGTACAAAAATTGTTCGGTAGAGCGATCAATCCGTTGGTACTGTCGATTTGTATTTTGCCATCACCAATTTCTAACAATTGTTTTGAAAACTCATGGGCAGCTGGATCATTTTGTAGGTGAATACGCATATTAATGTTCAGTGTCAATTTTTGTACATATCTCCAAAGAACTGATGACTTCAAACAGGCATTTATTTCATCAGCAGGAGTTGATCGAGGAATGACAGGCAATGTTTGACGAAAATCCCCTGACAGTAATATCAAAGCACCACCAAAAAGCTCTTGATTACCACGTAAATCTTGCATTGTTCGATTAACTGCTTCTAGTGATTTTTTATTTGCCATTGTACACTCATCCCATAAAATAATTGACGTTAATCGCAGAACTTTTGCCATAGCAGAATTTCTCGAAATATTGCAAGTTGGAGTTTCAATCACCTGTACATTCAATGGCAATTTTAATGCAGAGTGTGCGGTCCGACCACCTTCTAATAATGTGGCAGCAATTCCCGAAGATGCAAGTGCCAATGCAATTTTCTGTTCCGATCGAATAGTCGCTAAAATCAATGATATAACGAATGTTTTTCCTGTACCACCAGGTGCATCCAAGACATATAATCCACCTGCATTATTGGAAACGGCTTGCATGATTGTGTCATATACATGTTTTTGCTGAATATTCAATTTGGTTATATTCGATTGTACAAATAAACGCAAATCATTAGAATTGAATTCCTGCTCACGTTGCAATTCACGATCAAACAGATCATGCATCTCACGATTTGGTGCGGTCATACCCAATTGTACTAATGCTTTATTTGCAATCGTTAGACACATATCTTCAATCTTTATCAAAGCTTCGTTGTACATTTCCCAAGTAATCAACAAATCAGGATTTCTTGTATGATGACGCATACGAATTAAAATATCTTCTGCCATATAATGTTTATATTTGTTCCATAATTCAAGTGGATTAGATGGCATACATGTTGATAATATAATGGCAAATAGCATTCGTATTTGTTGTGGATGAGCTGAAGTAGATGAATCATGAAGTGTTGAATCCCAATGTGCATCATCCTCCAACAAATGCAAGAGTTGACATGCTTCACGATATGTTTGACACAAATTACCGTTGACTGTTCTCAATTCTTGAAATGATTTTGGACCATTGACGTTAACTAATAACAATCGCAAATAAAAACACTCAGCATTGTTTGGATGTACTGTATATATTCTCCCAATTGTATCTGTTTGGAAAATGCCTGGATTACTTGGCCGTTTATAACACGTGGTTGTGGCGTGGTGAATTTGGCGGCCTGTTATATTATATTCCCGACCGGAAAATTAGTATTATAATAAAAATATGAAGAACCGCTTGACCGATTTTGTGCAAACTTCACATAAACCATCTACTAAATAGTCCGAACAAAGCCTAAACATTTGGTTTGGATAGGTGAGTCCGTTCTTGAGTTATAAAATTACAACGAAAAGTGGCATTGATTTATATATATTAGATATATATATATATATATATATATATATATATATATATATATATATATATATATATTATTTAGAGAGAGGAATTTTTTGGTTCTGAACCCTTTATATATATTCTAATTTTGTTTTGTCTTGGGTATTTGGGTTCGATTGAATTAAAGCCTTTTGATTACAATCAAAACATCTCTAAGAAAAACTGGCGAGGCGCCGATTGATGAAAAAGGAAAATTAGACCTCATAAGGTGTGAATTGTTATTGTAGCTTTTGGCCCCTTAAAGGGAAGTAAAGCGCAGTACAGCCTGAAGGACTCTAACAGAGTAAACCTATCGGAAGATAAATACTTGAAGCTTCTAGAATTATTTTTGACTAAACATCCACATATTGAGATGTGTTGTGAAACATTCAGACAAATCTTTATGTCAAAGTTCAACGTCGCTTTCGGTTATCCAGGAACCGAAACGTAAAGTTAGAGGAGGATGTTGGAAAGCCAGAAACTGGGAAGGCACTTCATTTGAGGAAGGCAGATTGGATCTATGAATTGAAAAGGCGTGCAAAAGTGAAGCTAAGAAATTGTCAACTGTAGAAGATATCGCTATAGATTTCGGAAAAAATTCCCTACTCCGAGTGTAACTTCTGCTGAGATGTACTTCAGATGACAGCTGTCATTCTATATTTTCAATGTTTATATTTTATTAACTGGTCCTTTAATATGTACATCTACGATTAGAACATCTCAAAGAAGAGGATGTTGCCTCAATGCTCTATAATTTGTTCAACACCTACCTGGAACCTACTGTTATCAAATTTTATGTCTTCGCCGACTCGCGCGGGGGACATAACAAAAATCACACCATTATCCAGTTCTTCCAATACGTACCTGCTCATCTAAAAATATCTAACACTGTGATAATTACTTACCCAGAGCGCGGCCATTCCTTCATGGAGCTCGACAAAAACATTGGGTTGATTTCCAAAAGTGTAAAGGCTGAAACCCCAGATGGCTGGAGCGAGATGTTATAGAAACCGCCCGAACCAAACCATAGCCGTTTGTTGTAGTATCATGTGAACAAGTTATGTCTAAATAATGGGGTAATTATCTGTCATCCACAAATGTTACCTTTTCCTGTTAGGCAACTAAAACAATTAATGTTCTTTGAAACAAAATGCAAAGCCGTTGATCATAGGTTAGGTTAGGTTATATGTTTTAACAAAGCTTTCACAAGAGCGAAAATTAAATGTACCAGATCTTCAAAAACGCACCCATAAGCCTATTCCTTTGCTCACAGAATAGTGTGCTGATCTAAAACTTCTAGTGAAAATCTGCGAAGAAGGGGGATCTAAAGATGATGTGCCCAATGATTAAAGCGATTTTTAGAAATCAGATTACTTCAGTTATTGGTCTTTTGTTCTTTTATTCTCATGTATAAATGCGAAATAAAAAATGTAAAAATTATTGTTTTTATCTGTCCAGGGGACAAACCAGTTCAGTCCACTTTTATTTATTTATTTTTTATTTATATACACTGTACAACAGGCAACATAACTAAGAGTTATTTAACCCAATTACAGTACAGGAAGGTAGAGATTACAATAACATAAAAATAGTAGAAAAATATGAATATAAGTTCACAAAAAAGAAAACAAAAACACACATTTCTATTACTGTGTATCTTACAAGAAAACCCTTAATAACTAACTGTAGAAAGTGCCTTTTTGAGGCCTGTCTTGTCTCAGTGGGCTCGTTATACACGCTACAGGATTTTTTTGTAGGGAAATACTTATAGATATTCGTACGAGTAGGGGGTAGATAAAAATGTCCCTGATTCGAGTGTGAGAGGAAGGAATTCTAAAATTTAATTTTGACAGAAAGTAATCGCAGCTGATTTTATAGTTTACTAGTTTAGAAAGAAGAACCTGAGACAGATAGCTACGTCTGATCTCTAGGGGAGCAATAAGAAATCTTCGCAAAAGTTGATCACTGGAAATACCTTTATAAGGGTAAATCCCATCAGTTCTAAACCATAGCATCTTTGCGAATTTCCGCTGAACAGATTCCAAGCTATCGAAGTGGGTTCAATAGTATGGATACCATACTATTGAACCGTATTCTAGCTTAGTTCTAATGAACGTATTAAATAATAATTTGAAGGTGTCGGTATTTTGCAACAAAACTCTCGAGATAGCCGTGTTATAAAGCCAAGGAGTTTACATGAGACGGGAACTATGATCGTGATTTGACTTGTGAAGGAGAGATTTCTATCGTAAATAACACCCAAGTTCTTAAATTCTACCAGTCTTGCGAGAATCATATGATTAATATCATAAATACATTCAATGATGCGGCTTTTATCGAAAATGCCATTACATTGCATTTTGAAGCATTACGATCAAGTCGATTTATAGAACACCAATTACACTAACGATTTCTGTTATGCAATCGTTTACCGAGGAAATTGTAGAGAATACTTTTAGGTCATCAGCGTACATTAAGGCACTGTGAAATCGTCCGCAATATCATTGATAAACAATGTGAAAAGTGATGTTTCCAAAATCGATCCCTGGGACACCCCGAGGGGGCAAAATAGGCATCAGAAGCAAACCCACCATAAGTTACATTTTGTGTACAATTTGTCAAAAATGCCTTAAAGGATAGGAGTAGTTCATCTGAAAAGCCATAGCACTGAAATGTATGCAGTAAGATAGTTTGTCTAAACGATCGAAGGCTTTTGAAAAGTCAGTACAAACTACATCCGTTTGTTAGCGGTTATCAATTCCCTCTGAAACGTATTACAAACCCACCACCCTCGGAAAAATCATTCTACGCAGTAATACTTCCATTATTTTTAGGAAGTTACATATAATGAAAGTCGGACGAAAGCTGGAGAGTATCTTTGTACTATGGATTGTTTCCAAATACCGCGAGTAGAACATAGGTTTAGACACTTATTAAACAAAATCGTAAGAGTAGGGGCGAAGATTTCGGCAGAGTCTCTAATGAGCAATACGGGAATCTTGTCAGAACCCGTAGTCAATTTTGCTTTCGTTTTCCTGATTGCAACCAGTTAAGTGTTTAAATAAAAAAAAACATTCATAACATAATTCTAGCTATTAAGAACAATCTAAGATATCTCGCTGAAAAAGCTACGAAAGCATCGGATTTGTATCGTTTTAAATTTTGTTTTCTTTCTTCTGAAAATTTTCCTTTTTAAACTTTGTTGGCTTTTCTCCTTTACCATTCAATTCAAGTATTGAAGATTACCCTTATCTATTGTAAAATTGCACACAGTTTTCAAAAGTGACATATCACATATTGCTGTAATGTAATAATCGTTACAAGAAAAAAAATTCGTAATTTTGCTTTTACCCAGAACTTCCCTCTACCACAGAGTTTATTATATAGTAGAGTTATTTGGTAATAACTATCAATTACACAGTCTGGATGTTTACTCATGCGTCATCAATTGATGAAATTATCAAAGACGTACTTTTTAAAAAACATATTTCGCTTATTAAATGGTATTCCATAACTTAATAATAAAAGAGCGAAATGACCATCGTCGTTTGACTGAAATGAGTCGTTGCCTCTGCGGCATTGCGCTATGTGTTCCAGACAGGGATAGTGGTGTCCTTGTTGTGACGTTGGTGTAACGTGTAACAAAAATACATTAATATTATTTCTCTCGACGTCTCAAGCCAGCGGAGTATTTCTTTCTGTCATTTCATTTTGTGCCCTTACCCTATACGGGACTCGACTATATGAAAATGTATATAAAGACTATGCATAAAATAACTAGAATAACACCAATTAGAAAACACTATATGAGTTATATATCAACTATTTTATTATTTATATAATGATTATTCGGCTGCTAAGTCACCAATATGTAACAAATTATATAAACGTTATGCAACTACAGAGTAAATTTGCTATGAAATGGAATTATGGTGGTAATATTATTGATTCTCAGTTCCCAGAAAGCTCATTTGTACACCCACAAAAAAAACAGTCTGCTTGTCATAAATAAAATGACACTTTAGCATAAACCGTATATATTTTTTAAATAGTGGTTAATATATATATTTTTTCAGTGTAGTATATTAAAAATAAAAATAATAAAAGATGATTTTAAAAGGAATTACTTTTTCAGGGGATGGTCGTCTCACAACGCGTCGTATCGAAACTTCTTTTGTTCTGCCGCATCTAATCACAAAATGCAGACACGATTTACTCAAAGTTCCATTTTAAACTTTATTCAGACTATTAATTCAGCAAAAAGCGAAAAACCACAAAAGGGATAAATTCTTTTAATTTTATTCCGTTTTATTAAAGAAAAATAAAAGTATCGAAATAACTCCGAATAGCTTTTAATCATCTAGCTACTCTATTTCATTCGTTTAAATAAAAGACTGACAAGTGTTTATTTTTAAAAATAACTAGAATAATAAAAAAATAAAAGTCCGCCACATGAAAACAATTATGGTAGAGCGCTATTATTTTACATTCGAAACTTATGATTAATAAAGCAGTTTTATAGAAGATTGCATGTCTTTTACTTTTACTTAAAGCAAATCCGGTAAACTGATTTTTAAAGAGTTTAAATGATCACGCAACTCTTTTATTGAAAAATAACAATTTCCTAGAATTCAGACAGATTGTTAATAAGTGGAAATGAATAAACTAGCAACATAATACACTAATAATAATAGCAAAATAATCGATCGATCAACGAATTTTAATCTCAAATAACTCCTTTATTTGATATCGGATTTAAACGCATTTTGAAGAATATTGTGGATAAACTAATGGAGAATCATTCATATGTTAAAAATTTACTAAAAAATAGACGTACGTTTATATTATATTCAGGTTTAAACAAAAAGATGTTTTTACCATAAGTTTAGGAGACTGTTAAGTGGCGTAACAGTAAATTGTTCTAAGTTAAGTTTTAATTTTCAAGTCACGTCTGTTCCTAACATTCTTGTTTTCGGTTCACCTCGATACCTTTATTTTTCTGGAACGTATGGATTTAAAAAAAAACATTACAAACTTGTTTAACAAAATTTAATTAATTTTCTATAAAAGCATTATAAAAGTTTAAACTCAAAAAAAATATAATTAATTTTCTATAAAAGCATTATAAAACTTTAAACTCAATGCATGGGCGTGCGGTGAAATTTTAAGAAAGGGAAGCAATTTTTAGAAACTTACCTATTTGTAATATAATTCGAATAATTTTAAATGGACAACAGCAATGTATGCCAAAGTCTCTCCTGCCCCGTTGAATTTTTCACGAAATTTTTTACGTTTAGGTGTCGAAAACTTGCGGTCTACTGATGAACTTGTGGCAGGTATTGTCAATACTAATTCACACAATTTCGACACTTTGATGAAGGCATCTTCCAGCTTCTTGTTTTTTAAAAATTGCATTAGTTCCTTAGCGCTATTTTTTGCGCTAATGTCATCAGTTTCGTAAATCACTTTTAGTTCAGATCGCAGTAATACTCAGTCGAAGAACTGTCCATAATGAAGAAGAAGAGATTTAAACGCATCTTCTGGAAAAGTTTTTCCTTTATATGCATCAAAATTGCAGAGCTCGAGGAATTTAAAATCATTTAAACAGTTAAACCTATAGTTTATTTGTTGTTGAATTTGATCGATTATTTCATAAAACAGGCGTCCGTATGATGTTTGAACATCTCCCACCTTGTCTGTTCGAAGATGCTTGGCTTGTGGCTCTACATTTAACGTCATCGTTTTGTCCCAAAATAGGTCAAAGTCATCTCTTTTTTGGCTTAACATGGACTTAAAATCATCCACTTTTTTTAGGCAAAAAGCAATATCATTGGTTTTAGTTTGTAATATATTAAAAACATTGTCCTAGAATGGAAATATTTCTGAAAATATGTTCAACAAATAATTAAAATTAAAATCTCGTTTCAAACAGTCCAAAAACCCCCTTGAACTATTTATTGCTTCTGAGTCCCACGTTTCATTATTTTCTATTATATTTTCAAATAGTTCAATCAGTGATTCAAGATTTTCAGATACTGCTAACACAAGTCTTTCATTATAGTTCCACCTAGTAGGAGCTACTTTGGGCAATCGTTTGTGGACAATGGAGTCCAAAGCTTGTGTACGTTTTGTTTGACTTTGGAAAAAAAGCAAACATGCCACTTAAAGTAACTAAAAATACTTTACACTCTTTAATGTGATTGATGGACTGGGATAAAACTAAATTTAATGTATGAGCAAAACAGTGGACAAACACACCACTTGGGAAAGTTTCTCGAAATTTAGCTTGCAGACCCCCTAATTGTCGTGCCATTACTGCAGCTCCAACATAGCTTTGAGCAACTAATTTTTTCTCTCCATTAATTTATTTAGTAACGGTATAAACTACGGTATATAATACATCTGCTATACGATTTTCGGACACATTCTTAAAACCTAAAAATCGCTCTTGAATACTTACGTCTGTTTTAATGTAGCGTATTACTATAGATAATTGGCTAAAATTAGTGATATCAGTTGTTTCGTCCAGAACAATAGCAACGAACCGCGCCTCACCAATCTCCTGCTTAATTCTTTTTAGAATAATGGTTGCAACAGCGGAAATTAAATCATTCTGGTTAAATTTTTCATAGGCGGTTTTCCCTTCCTTTAGAAATTATTTGAAGCTTATCAGCGAAATTTAATGTTGAAAATATCTTTATAATTAAGATACACACCACACATTCATACACACTCTTCTTACTAAATTCTCTAACATTTTCAACGTTACTACCGACAGACGGTATTTGCATATCCACGTCCGTATTATTATCTTCCATATCGCACCATGCACGACGCGACGTACGTATCACACAACATACGGATAGCCGTTCAAACAAAGAACCTACTCCAACGATAGGTTCCGCCCCCACTTAAAGCACGCGACTGAAAGGCAAAAATTGCAAACAACCAGTGGAAAGTTCAATAACCTCTGGCTCGACTCACAGGAAATCAAGCATACAGGACTTTCCATTTTCTATTATCGCTCGGTCGGAGTCAAGGCCGCATTTATTATGGGCTTGATAATTAAGATAATATTTTAGCATTTTTAATATAAACCAAATTAATGGTTTCCTATTTCAAAAATTACATTTTAGATGTTTTGTATTTTTTTTTTGGAATCACTGCTTCCCTTGCTTCCATGGACTGCACTTCCCTGACTCAATGCATAAAAATGACGCGCTAAATCAAACAATAACAATAAACAATAACTGTAACAGTAACAAATAACTTAGTAACTGTTTTTTTCTACCACGTATCCGAATACGCATTGGCATCCCTTCAATAAGGTTCCCTATATGAACTTGATCAATTTGCTGCCAGTCTTCAGTGAAAATTTCACTATGCTCCTGTAAATTAGCTGGAGTAGGTAGCCGAGTCAGTATTTTTCTTTTCCATATGTCTCAGCCATGTTCGGCTGGGTTCAAGCCGGGATTGCGAAGAGGGGGGGCAATTAATTTTTGGCATTCCCAACACATCTAAATATTCGTTGAAGACTCTCGCAATATGCTTTATCATGCAATAACGTGAAATCGTCTCCCACAAATCGAGCAAAGAGAACAACAAGTTGTTTTAAAATATCAAAAATATAATTAACTGCTGTCATTTCCCCCTCAATGATTGTTTCGAGCTGCACGCCATCTCTCACTATAACGCAGTCTCCACCGTAGCCTACCCTAGGCGAAAAATGGTTTTGCTCAAAACGATCTCCTGTTCTCCAATAGATTCTTTCACGACCATCCGGTGATTTTAAACAAAACCTAGATTCTTCGGTAGATAAGATTTTTTTCCATTCATCGGTGCCTCAGTTTTGTTTCCTAGCAAATCGTTCAACCCTATGATTTATTAGCAACTCGAAAGCGGTTACAAGTCTTCTTGCTTGTAATCCATTGTCAGATCTTCTTATCTCTCTCACTTAGTTGGACCTGCCGTACGTATTACAATCTGTTTTTTACCTCCGCAGAAATTACTCTTCGGTCACGTAAAACATTCAGTGCAATAAAACGTTCATCTTGCCTTCATCACAGCCGTTTGTATATCTTGTGACATTTAAAACTCTTGTCACCTAATACTGTGATCGCCCATCCTGGATTAAAATAATTGCTCTGGCAGCATCAGTCGGAGACATGTCCATTTTAAAAAGTAAGAAAAAACATTATTCATTTAGAAAAACAACTTGATAGCTTTTGAAATCCGTAAATGATATGTCCAGGTATGTGGTGATCCTTTGAAACCTTTATAGCAACGTTAGGCCTTCGTACAGAAACAAATGCAATGTTTTTTTTAAAAAATCCATATATACCAGAAAGGTAAAGATATTGAGAATCTCTTTACTTATAAAATCTCTGAGCCATCAGCTCATTTCGGTTAGCATCTCGAAAAAAATCTGCAAATCTGCTTGAAACAGTTTTTTATAGGTATTTTTGATTCCACTAGGTAGACCTGTGCCAACTGGGCACCAGTTTAGCTATCATTTATGTCATGGTTTATAACACAAAAGATAGTTTGGTTACGTAAATTTAAGACTACTCAGCGTTAAAACTCAAATATATAATATGGCTTTAACAACTAACCTGATGCCAACCTGGCACAGATCCACTTGGTAGTACCCATTCTCCTATCTAAGAAAATATCCGCAATTAACTGTATCCATCAGATTGTGTTTCAAGATGCTAACACAGGAGCTGATGCCGGAGCTACATATTTCTTAATATATTATAGCGCTATTTCGCCCTGCACTGTTCTGCGACTATTCCACTCTATTCTTTTACAATGGCAAGGTGACGGGCAACGGCCTGTTTTCTACTGCCGAAACTCATACCTGGACAAAATTCTCCCTACCTGGACAAAATCAACAAAATGGTTTTTCAGCGACAAAATTTTGTTGCAGCATGTAAAGCATATACGTAGAAAATAATAATAAATACTGCTAGCATCCTATTTCCCTTCACGTTAAAAGTGTGTCCAAAACAACGACCTATCGATGAAGCATAGTTGGAACTGCGCATGCGCATGTTTGCAATAGTTGGCATACGTCATATCAATTACGTTTGTTTACTTGTCAAAATGTCAAATTTAAAATTTTATACTGCATATGAAATTCGGGATCAAGGTTTTTTTGAGGTTTGGAGGTTTTAATTTAAACGAATCACCGTTTTTTGTAAAGTAAATTGGAAATTATCTAATTGCATAATGATCGAGTACGTCCTAAGCCATCGCTGTGTGTTTTTTTTCAACGCCTTCATTCGCTTTAATAGTATTTGGAGCACTGATGGAGATGTAGTCGAATTTCCTTAAATGGTTAAAAGTTTTTTACAGCGGGTTTGGGCAGAAGGTTTGAGCCCCATTTTACCGATGTTTTGAGATGGTTTTCTTTTTTGGTTTCGAATATGACAATATGAAAAAACTTAAAATGCTGCTACTGATTTGATTGACTTAAGTACAGGTAAGAGAAAAATGAACATTATTTAAAGAGTTCTAAGTTAAAGGAATATTTTCATGAATTTTTTTGTTGCAGGTTCTGTACTGATTTGTATAAAAGTGAAAGGAACATCCGCTTCAGATTTGACATGCGTGTAAGTAGTAATTATTATAATAAAATGATATACTCTTTGAGAGAGCATTAAATATTTAGAAGAAATGAATGTATCATATACATATTAACTAAGCCCCATTTAATTTCCTACATAATATAGAGTGTACAAACCTACAAATATTGAAATAGATCAATGTTCGAATGCACAAACACTTCAAATTATAGTCTAGGAAAATCTTTATGATTATCAGAGTAACTAAAACCACTGGAAGATCTTAATGCTAACATGTGCTTCTCATATTATACAGGGTGAGGCCATCAAAAACTTTCCACCCACAATATTTTTGTATAACCAAACTGTTCAAACCCGTCAATTATAGTTTTCAGAA
Organism: Kuschelorhynchus macadamiae; assembly: GCA_030620095.1. NCBI lineage: Eukaryota > Metazoa > Arthropoda > Insecta > Coleoptera > Curculionidae > Kuschelorhynchus > Kuschelorhynchus macadamiae. The sequence goes on along the minus strand of JAUTXW010000061.1, from coordinate 283,963 downwards.
TAGATTTGTTTGCTATATTCATCCCCCTAACTGTATATACATATCAATCCCCACTTTATTTCCACATATATACCTAACTGTTGCTAAGAAAAGAGTCTATGAATCTGAATAAAAGCCAAGTTGAAAGTTTTCGTTGGGTCATCGTGTAGACTTCAGGGTTTCAAAGTTACTTGGAAAGAAGGTTCAGTGATGGTCTTACGAAGGAATATCAAGAGGCCCTATTTCAGTTCTTGTTCTAGAACCTACTGAAGACACAGCTGTTATATTTTTAAAATTGCATCACAATCATTTAAATGAATAAATAAGGCCTCTCTACCTAAGGCACTGCAATGCTTTGCCATAATAGACTATGCTATGTGAAATACTTGTGGTTTAAATTTCATTTATTGTAATTGTTTAAAAAGTTTCTGTTTAATTTAGACCGACCTGCTAATTTATGTGGCCCATCTGCCTTTGCTGACCTTTCGTGATAATCCCAACCTATTCAGACTTGTGTCAAATGTGACATGTGTTATGACCTTTCATTATGTATCAAATAATGTCAACAGAAACAAACAGCACCCCAGTTTTAATCTAATGTGTGACATGTATATTGGTTTGGATCCTGTTTTATATCTACATTGTCTGATGTTAACTGAATTATAACTATTATATATATATATATATATATATATATATATATATATATATATATATATATATATATATATATATATATATATATATATATATATATATATATTATATATTTATATATTCTGTTATAAATAAGATAAAACAACATACACATAAATAAACCTTACTTAATTTATCTGGTATATACCTAACATATTATATAAGTTATTAATTAATTATTAATTATTAATATATTTAAAGTTAGCGTTAATTAATTTATATACTATATATAAGTTGAAAATCTACATTTAGTCGTCTTAAGTTTTTCTTTTATATAATTTTTTTTTAAATTTATGTATTAGAAGTATTCGACACATGCAAAGATTCGGAAAAAATCTTCTTCTTCTAGTGCCGTCCTCTATCGAAGGTTGGCGATCATATTGGCTATTTGTACTTTGGATACTGCTGCACGAAACAGAGATCTAGTACTCTTGCCGTACCACTCTCTTAGGTGCTTAAGCCACGATGTTCGTCTTCTTCCTGGCGCTCGACGTCACTCTATCTTTCCATGCATCAAAAGTTGCAGTAGGCTATATTTCTCCCCTCTCATCACATGCCCAAAGTATTCCAGCTTTCGTTTTTTAATTGTATCTAGAATTTCGGTGGTTGTATTCAGACGTTGTAGAACTTCAACATTGGTTACTCTCTTCCTCCACGATATCCTTTGGATTCGTCTGTAAACCCACATTTTAAAAGCTTCGAGTCTTTTGCAGTGTATAGTCAAGAGGGTCCATCCCTCCAATCCGTATAGTAAGATCGGAAAAGCATAGCACTTGATGAGACAAAGTCTTAATGTCATACTCAACTGGCGAGAGATAAGTAGCTTCTTCATTTTGACAAAAGCATTCCGTGCTTTCTCGATGCGGATTTTTATTTCTTGTCCAATGTCCTACTCGGTGTTCAGGTTGCATCCAAGATAGTTGTATTTGTTAACACGTTCGATGGTTTCATCTCCCAACATTATTTGTACGTTGTCGTCGATAGTTTGCTTGGTTACAATCATAAATTTAGTTTTTTTGGTGTTCATTTTAAGACCATATCTGTTACTCGCTCCATTGACACGTGTTAACAACCATTGGAGGTCCTTAGGGCAGCTGCCGAGCAATACGGTATCATCAGCATATCTAATATTATTAATTGGAACACCATTGACATGTACTCCTTTTTCTTCATTATTCAATGCTTCTGATAAAATATACTCGGAATACATATTGAAAAGCACAGGCGATAACACACAGCCCTGTCTAACACCCCTGCGAATTTCCACTTCCACTGTCTTGTCGTCCCCAAGTTTTACAGAAGCAGTCTGATTCCAATACAGATTAGCAATGATTCTAACATCCCGTTCGTCTAAACCAATGTTTTGTAATATATCTAACATTTTAGTATGTTGCACCCTATCGAAAGCCTTTTCGTAATCTATAAAGCACATGTAAATGGACAAATTGAGTGTCAGGTAGGGTTTCTTCACACTTTTGATGGATCCTATTATAAATGACTTTGAGGAACTTGAGTTCTGCAGTTCTTCAATTTCATTACATTAATCATTGAGCCATTTTTCTTTTGCCATATTTATCTTTTAACGTATCTCACGATTTAGTGCTTTATATCTGATTTAATGCGATGATTTGTATCTTCTTCGTTGTTCCATAAGATTCAAGATTTCGTCTGTCATCCATTCTTTGTTTTTTCTTCTGTTGTTGTTACTGGATAAATGTGTATTGGAAACTTGGGTAATTACTTCTTTCACATTGGTCCATGCGGAGTCGGTATTTTCTGGGAGTTTGTTCACTTGTAATTGATTCAGCTTTTGTCTCAGATGTTTTTGTGCTTCGAGTCTAGTTGTAGGTTCTCTGATCTTTGGTATGTCATATCTTTGGTTCTTCTTCTTAATTCTCTTTAGTTTGAGTTTCATCCTTCCAATAAGGGGGAGTCACGAGGTGATCTCCATGTATATAGTCGCCTAGGAGGAAGTTTGAAAAAGGTATTTGAAATTACGGGTTCTTTTTCCTGACAAAATTTTAAAAGTCGATCTCCTCGTTCGTTTCGCGTGCCCAGTCCGAAATCTTCAGCAGTATTTCCTGATTTTCCTTGTTCGATTTTGGCGTTGAAATCTCCCATGATAATATTTATTTCATGATTTTTAAGCGATCCGCTGACACTTTCGATTTCTTCATAGAATTTTTCGACATCATCCTCGCTTCCATCCGTAGTAGGAGCATACACCTGAACAATATTAGTGTTGACTGGATTTCTTCGTAGTTGTAGCAAAGCAACTCTATCGGATATGGGGAGAAAATTTATAATAGTCGTCTTGATAGTGTTGGAAATAATAAAAGTAACTCCAGTCCTATGGTGAGGGTCATCGTTGCCACTGTAAAATATTGTGTGAGTAGCCGTTATTGTCCTGTTCCAAATCATCGAATTTCGCTAATTCTAGGATGTCGATGTTCAGTCTTTCCATTTCAAATTTTCCTTCATCAAATAAACTTCTAACATTCCATGTACCAATTTTGTTGGCTAACCGGAGATTCTTAGGACCCCCTGACTATTTAAAGCGTGGGACTGGGGACCGGTCCATTATCGTTTTCAGCCATTATTATTTTACAAGGAAAAACGTTGCCTTCCGTATCGCAGTGTACTGGTCATACCGTTATTGCAACTCTGCCCAGCATTTTCCATCTTCTGAACTTTGCCGACGTCATTCGTCTTCAGCTCCATAGTTGTACTGACACTGCTGCTTCCCAGTGCCAGGAATATTTATCGACTTTCCAGTCTAGATGCATAGTGTTCTGCGTTAACAGGGTTACCTCTGGTTGGTTGTGGCTTTTCACTACGCACTATGGTCTTGACTAGAGGGAGGCTGTAAGTCACTCCTGGACAAACCATCGCATCATCTAGCCCTGAAGGTATGGAGGACCAGTGCCCAGTCGACCCAGAACAAAGGTGCTACCTCTCATAAACCTTCTCAACCCCAAAATCATATACCGAATATTAAGATAGATAGCGAAGTGCGGTTTACGCTATTTTATTGAGAAAAAATGACTTTAAAACATATTTTCTTAGAGTGGAGGTATCGCAGTCGGAAATGTAAAAAATACATTTTTTTAATGAAAATTTAATCATATCTTAAAAAAAATTTATTCTTCGTCAATATTAATGTGTTTAATGTATTTCTCAGCACAAAATAATATATCTTCAAAGCATTTTTCAAGAAAAATGGAAAATGAGGCGTAATAGACAAATAAGTAGGTAATATACCATGTGAAATTATCTAAAGACAATATCCCTAATCTTACAATACCTATTAACTTTCAAGATAATTCTAAAATCATATATCTGTTTTTCTACAATAATTTTTTTTTATTTTACAAAATTTACGGGTAACCCCCTTTTATGCAAATTGTTTACAGTAAATATGTTTATATCAAAAAACTTAAATATGTATATACATATTAAACTAAAGCAGAGACCCTAGAACGAGTAATATAAATAAATATCGAATCATAATAACTGAGATATAATGATTTTCTTGAATCCAGAAAGACTGCAATTAAATATGTTAAATCTAGAGCCGATCGAATTAAGCAACTTTAAAGTCCTATCAATGGCCGAATGTAAGCCATAATTAGTTGAGTGAAATGGAACACAAAACAAATCACTATTTCTCAGCCTCCTCCCGGGTACATGCAGTCCTATTTTGCATAACAAATGTGGGGAATCAATCAGCACGCATCAAACATGCAACGCCTACTTTCCAGTGTACTTGAGTTTAGTGAATTCAGTATGTCGACTCTGTGGTAGTCACTCATGCTAATACCAATCCTAAATGCCGTAAATTTAAGAAAACGGTGTTGAACATTTTCAATCTAGTCTTTGTAACTTTGATAAAAAGGCGACCAAATAACAATTGCATATTCAATACACGATCTAACGAGGGAGCAATACACCACCTTTGTAGTTCGAACCGAGAATGCATCACAATTTCTCAGCACAAATCCCAACATTCGCATACGCTGCACACTCACTCTACATACATGCTCGTTAAAAGTTAGCCTTTCGTCAAATACAACTCCCAAGTCTTTAATGGTCTTGGAGTAAGATAGATTAATGCCATTAATGGTGTAAGTTGTTGGAAATGTTTATGTGGAAGGAAAAAAACTAATATGAAAGCACTTTCTAACATTCAGATATAAGTGGTTGGTTGGACCATGTTGGAACTCCAATGCGTCCCCCTCCTGTTTGATAAGCTCAAATATCTTTAGATCGTCCGCAAACATGAGACACCGCGTGTGTTGCAGAATCTCAGCAATATCATCGGCAAATAGAATAAAGAGGAGTGGGGCGCAATGGGAGCCTTGGTGAACCCCTGACGTTACCTCAATAGTTGAGGATATATCGTTATTTACTTTTACGGCCTGAGTTCTGCCTGTGAGAAAGCTCTCCAGCCACTCATTTAGGTGCTCAAAAAAACCCATAGCCTTCAACTTGGTCAGAAGAATTTTAAAGTTTACCCTGCCAAACGCCTTGGAGAAGTTGGTGTAGACAGCATCAACCTGTTCACTCTTATCCAAGGCCTCTAACAAGGCAATCTGGTAGATTGCTAAATTATCAGTGGTTGATTTAGCCTTGCAAAAACCAAATTGGCTATCATGAACCATGCCTTTACAGTTCCAGCTAAGCTGGTCAAAAACTAGGCTGTCAAATAATTTAGGGATTGCGGACTGAATGCACACCCCTCTGTAATTACCAACATCATCAGCATCTCCAGATTTAAAAATTGGGGTAAGAAAACTATGTTTCCATAATTTTGAAAATGTACATGTATCCAGTGATTTATTAAAAATCATCTAAAAAAGTTTTGTTATTATAAAGAGACATTTTTTTAGAAAGGTATTGGGAATTTGGTCGGGTCCACAATTGTGTTGAACCCTTTGTTAGCCGCTATGGCGTAAAAAGTACGCCATGTACGACGCAACTGTATATTACTCCGTGTTCCCCTACTCCCTACTCTTTTCCGTTCCACGTATCCTTTAAGCAGCATTCAGTTGTCAGTTAGGTGTCGGTGGAAGATGTGTGGTTGTGCTTATTTTAAAAATTTAAACGAATTACGTAAAGTGGTGTATAGAGTACGCCAACCGACTCATAATGTAAGTTAAATTATTATTGGTATCTAAAATAACTTTGTTGTCAACTTCAAACCTCACACGGTGCCTTATCTGTTTGTATTTTTATTGGATATTAGTGTTTACTTCTAAAATGCAAATAATATTTTCAGGAAATTCTCATTTTACAAGGTTTTTGTTGATAATGATGGTGGTAATTGTTAGAGTTCTGTGCATGGCCTTTTTTGAAGTAATTGGTAATGATTGGGGATGAGCCATATTAGATTTTACCTATTAATAGGCGATATCTTTTATTTATCGAACTACCGATAGCTAGGATCACCTATCGATAGTTCAGTACCTACTACCTAAGATATATCGGAGCCCAAAATTAATGATTGAAAAACAAAAAAAGTTCGCCTCTTTGCAAATATCTAATCGGTTTATCCCTAACTATAGATTTTCTCGGCATCCTTTCGATATTATCACCTACCAATCGGCTAGATTGCGCACATATCGACACATAGATGACTATCGATGTATCGATATTTTTTATTTACCTTTTATCTCATGTCCGTGAGCTATGGATCTATCGATAAACGCTCATCCTTAATAATGATTATCTGTTGATAATTGTTTTTATTACCAGGGATGGTGTTAAAATCAAAAATCCTAATAGACTTACCGACCAAGAGTTAGAAGCAATAGGCAAGAAGATGTTCGAGGAGGCTGCAGAAGAACTGGTGGGTGGAAGCGATGATGACGGGGAGGAAGAAGTAATGTTACCAAGTGAACGTGACTCGGAGTCTTAAATAACCGGAGAAGAAGAGGAGGTTGCCGATACAATAATTGAGATCGATGCGGATGCCGAAGGTAATTGTAAACTAACAGAGGGGTAAAGGTAAAGGTAAAGACAATCAAACAATATGGAAAAAGCACCAAATAAAAAAAAAGTTTGCAAAAACTCCCGCTAAAAACATAGTAAAAATATTTCCGAAGGTACTGGTTAATCATGCCCTAGTAACGGATGAAGTAAGCGTTTTTGCAGTTTTTTTCAAATGAGATGTTAGAAGATGTAATACAATATACCAATATTTTTATCTCGGCAATTCAGGAAAATTTTAAGAGGGAACGAGACGCTAACCAGACTACCAAAGAAGAAATTTTGGCATTTATCGGACTGTTATACTTATCCGGCCTAAAAAAAGAAAATCCCACCAACTTTCAAGACATTTGGTATAATGATTTTACAGATACGGAAATATTTCGTGCCTGTATGAATGTAAAGAGGTTTTTGTTTTTACTGCGGGTTATAAGATTCGACGATAATGCAGACAGGAACCAACGGCAAACTGCTGATAAATTAGCGGCCATTAGAACCATTATCGAGAAAACTGCAAAAAAATTATTGTGTAGGTGAACTAATGACCTAGATGAAATGTTGATGCCTTAAAGAGGGCGTTGCAGCTTCGTTCAATATATACCAAATAAGTCGGCGAAATACGGTCTCAAAATATTCGCTTTGTGCGATTCGAGAATGTTTTACACGGTGAATTTAGAAGTCTACTGCGGGAAGGAACCGGATGGCCCTTTTTCTGTTTCTAACAAGCCCTCGGATATTGTGAACAGATTGATACAACCTTTCAAAGGAAAAAATATAAATTTAACCACGGATAACTGGTACACAAGTTATCCATTGGCTATGTCCTTATTGAAAGATAAAATCACATTGGTGGGAACCTTGAAAAAAAATAAGAGAGAAATTCCGTCGGAACTACTGCCAAATAAAATCAGACCGGTAAATTCATCAGTATTTGCTTACCAAGGAGATGCAACTCTTGTTTCCTATTGCCCAAAAAAAATAAAGCTGTGGTACTTTTATCTACTATGCATTGACATTGTTTATTTTACAACTCTACTACAGGAGGCACAGATACAATTGATCAGATGAGTGCAAATTACTTAGTTCAAAGGAAAACCAGAAGATGGCCACTAGCTATCTTTTTCCAACTTCTAAATATCGGGGAAATAAATGCCAATATTTTATATAATGGAGCTTTTCCTGAAAGTGTCGGAATTAGGCGAAGAATATTTTTGAAAAACTTGGCTCTTGTCCTAATGAAACCGCATCTACAATCAAGAGCATCTATTAGGAATTTACCACTGGATATTACATTTTTTTTATCTAAATACAGGCCTCTCGTGGAAAGTGTTGCTGAGGAACCGGCTACGCGTGAACGAAGAAGATGTGTTCGGTATGGTAAAAAGACACCTGTTCTCATGTAGATATCCTAATCTACTTCAAAGAGGTGTTTCAATCATATACATATTAACTACTTGATTTTCTATGGATATGTTTCCAGCAGTTTTCAATATATTTTACCAGGTTTGGGTTATCAATTTTCGAAAATTTGAGATTTCTGTACCAATTTAACGGTCCAATTTTGAAAAATCCCGCCTTCTTATTGGAAAATTACTCCTAAAATTTTCTAGCTCTAATTTTGTTTACTGTTCGTGACGAATGAGTACTCTGATTTTTGCGGCACCCTGCGTACTATAAAAAAATATCTAAAATGTGTGAAAAAGTAAAATTAGGTCTATACATGTTTCAGCACTCTTCCCAAAATATTTTAATGTTTTTGAGATATTAAGTTATAAAAATTTGAAGGGAGTCACCCTCTTTTTTTCTGTAAATTGATGAATTAGTCATTTATCAGTATCAGTCAGGACATTGCTCTCTATTTATATTAGAATAGATAGCTATATATTAAAAACTTACCCCATGATTTATTATCTTCAATTATTGTGAGGACAGCACCTTCTTTGAGTAGTTTTGTATCTTCGTAATCGGCATCAGTAAAATGTCGACTACAAATAAAGATATTTTTCATGTTGTCCTCCTCTTTTATTGATCCTTTATGTTTATAAATTTTTCACAAAAATTTGCCCATTTCCTATGCGGGTCTTCTTTAGGAAACATGGAAGGCATATGAAAAAAGGAAAACTCTAAATTTTAATTACAATATTGTTGAAACAAATGTATATAATACAAAATAATTATATTAATTACCTATCTAAAATCACATCATCTGGCAGGGGATCTCGCCGAAGCATTTCTTTTTTCCTCCCATTATAAAATGAACAATAATGCGTTATTTACTAATATCGTATACTTACAATACAAAATGACCAATTTTTGTCAATAAAAAATTGACCGCTTTTAATTTAATTGATTTTGAACAAGAATGTTCAACAAAAATTTCATATTTTAAATATTATGAATATTGAGAAATGTCGGTTTGGTAAACGTCAAGTTCCGATCACCTATCACAAGCAAGATATTCGACGCATGCGCAGTATTCACCGTGCTACGAAGACAATTGTTTCCAGAGGCGACGTTAGTTCCTCAGTTTTTCTTTAAAGCTCGCAGTATACTACTTAATATGTATATGGGTTAAAGTAAAAAATTGATCTTGTCATTTCGACATGTGTCACCTCGCCTGACGGCTCGTCGTTTTGTTACGAAAATGTCATTCGCGAAATTACCAAGCAACAAACTTTCATAAACAATCGGAAAATGTTGCCGACAAAATCTTCTCTATTGTAATATTGTATATGATAAAAATGTGTCAGAAAATAGATGAATAGGTAATAAAAAGTGATCCAGGGATTACAGTGAAAAGTAAGAAGAGTATTTGGACTATTATATTTTTTGTGCCGAAAAGAGTTGCAAATTGAATCAAGATTGATCATTGTATCAACTTGATTCTATCTTAAACAAATTGAAGGTGTAACACACGAAAACAAGAGAAAGCAGAATATAAAAACCACACTGTTAAAACACTTTGAAATCTCACGGCAAAACTATTGATGGAAAAGTATTTTAGTGTATACGGGGTCAAAATAGTCTATGCAAAAAGAAGAGAATTACAATTTTTTTGAAAATAAACGTAAGCAATTTGCAACTTTCTTGTGATCCGAAAAATAGTTGTAAAGAGGACACACATTGCGCACTGCAGAAATAAGTTTTTTTACTTCCTTTGTAGAGAAATATTGCAATCGTGAAAAAAATCACCCACAGAGATTTTTTCAGATGTTTACGTTTCAGAGTCCCTAGATGCAATTTCGAATTTTGATCAAAAATTAAGGGTCATATGGGGATGACCTGATAATATTTTGGTAAAAATACAATATGGGGGAACAAAATAGCGGCCTAGTGAAATTTTAAAACAAATATTATTAAAAAACTTCTAAAATTTATCTCAAATTATGTACTTTTTTAAGTGACAAAAAATAGAAGGAAAGTTGATGGTGGCTTCAGAAATGGAATCAAAGTCCAATTAAAAATTGAATTCTATCTGTTTTTAGATATTTAAAAAATATTTGAAAACAAATAGATATAACCGTTTGAAGAAAATGCACTTTTATGTTTTTCCTCGATATCTTAAAACCTAAAATAGCTCAAATAAAATTATCTAAAACTTTCACCATTTAACCGTTTTACTATCCCTTACTTAATATCCCTTTTAGTTTCCGAGATCTTTTTGAAAAAGTTGCAAAACCGATTTGAGAGCATAATTTAATTATTCTATTTGTGGCAGAGAGCAACTATTTATGCACTCCTTTGCATTTTATATTTACAGCACAGATATTCGGAAAATTAGCTCACTGTAACAATGGGGACTTGAGTTGAGAAAACCCCCTTTTTCCAAATTATAAATAATATTCTTATGGATACTGTTGATTTTTACTCCTTCACGGATGGAAAAATACAATGTGTTTTCATTCCGGGTGTACATCCGTTCACTACTGTCGTTCTGAAAAGAACAGTTTTGCTGACGTTTCGCCAAAATCACATTTGTCATTTTCGAACCTTTCTTTCTCGTGTCCGAATAGACACTTTCTCTATTCGAGTCTCTATTCGGACGCGAGAAAGAAAGCTTCGAAAATGCCAAATGTGATTTTGGCGAAACGTCAGCAAAACTGTTCTTTTCAGAACGACAGTAGTGAACGGATGTACACCCGGATTATATATATATATATATATATATATATATATATATATATATATATATATATATATATATATATATATATACACCGATTAATTTCGTCGATTCTACCGTCTAAATTATCTGTACTTAAGTTACTAATACAAAAACGTAGTATCAAAAAACAAAATTAGATATTATTAATCATCTCTAATTTGCAGCAAAGAACAATAGTTCTATTCAACAACCTTTATTCATTTAGTTTTTTTTATATTTTCACTCTTTTAAATTATTAACTACAAAGGAAAACATTTAGTTCGATAAATGGATACATTAATAACAAATTAAAGTAGGCTAAACGAAAATCTATATTTGTTTGAACCAGCAGGTAGTGGCTACTGCATGTCATTTATCACAATCTTAAAAAGTAAATGGGTTTCGTCGAACTGATTTTTTGTTCAGCGGTTCTGAGGAAACAGTTATCATGAAAAATTCGAATTTAAATCTTCTTTTCTCCAAAATTATTTTCCAGTAATTAATGATTAAACTTTTGTTTAATGAGGAAGGCAAGAATGGAGTAAATATGATAAGTAGTTTTTTCGTAATATTTTTTTAACATTTCACTAGGCTGCTATTTTGTTCACCCATATTGGATTGTTACCAAAATTTTTCAATTTTATTCCACTCAGACCCTTAATTGTTGACCAAACTTTAAATCCAAAAGTAGTGTTTTAGCTATGCCTCGAACATTAGATCAACAAAGCTATGAACTCGATCGAACAAGACACGGCAACGTTCAGGCACCGTGCTTAGAAAAGCCTGCATCGATCCGAGGAATACACGCGCAATACTGCCAAGTGTGTTGAGGAAGCCGGCAGACGAGATTAGCGACCGCAGAATCCGCTATGAAAAAGACATATGACTATCGCATGCCTATCGACATGGCCTAAAAATACAAAGAAATACGTTTTTTTTTTAAATAGAACACCTTTAATTTTTATCAAAGTTCTTTTCTTCCTGATTTCAAAAATATTCAGTTTGCCTACTTTGACACAACCCGTTTTACAATTATTTCGGTTTAACTGTAACAAGTTTTGCATTATATTATAATATTGTCTTAGACTAATTTTTAAAATAATATGGCAGATAAACTAAAATAATTAATAAACGCTCTGCGCCGATATAATCACATTATATTATATATTTTTGAGATCAGTAGAGAAAGGTCTTTTAGAAAAATACTCTACTGTGTTGTAACAAACTTTCCCGTTCGTTACAATGTTTGGTTCAAAATTCAATTTAAACTAAATAATATTAACAATTTTCTAATTAATGGCATCAAATCACAATTTTACTGGATTAACAATTGCTTGGACTATTAAGTACCGCACGCATGGCACCGAAGTTATTATATCGATCCCGAATCAACAGATCGCAAATTCTCGCTTTGTAAAACACGTTCGAAGGAAATTTCTAGATTTAGATTTCGTCCGCCACATTTAAAATAAAATTTATACATGACTATTATTATAAAATGGTCCCTAATTGATTCTTTATTAGGTGTATCACAAAGATAGTTGTATTGAGAAAATTTCCCGAGTTTTAGATTGATCAAATATTAACTATTAATTGGGTTCTTCATTATTAAAAATCTTAACTGCCAAAAATAGATTCTGAATTGGCGCCATGTTTTGGTGAGACTTACGGATGTACTGTTTTTATGTAGTCCGATTCCATAAAACCAAGTGGGTCAGTCGTTTCGAGCCTCTTTTGCAAAATTTCTATTGTTGAAAGCAAACATGAGATAAGTTAGTTGGAATTTAGTTAATATTTTAACTTAGTCAGCCTAGATGCTGGATTAAATCCAATAAAATCTCAATTCAGTAATGGATTACTGCTTTCTTAAGCCATAATATCTGGTAAGTTAATTTTGAGTGTTTTCTGGCAAGAAAAATTACATTTTTGTGCATTGTGAACATGTTGACTCATTTCGCCATTTTGTTTCAGGTTTTTTTTCTTTTAACATTTTTCCTCTTCTCTACAATTTTTTCCCTACCACTTTCAATTGTTTTAATTATTAATTGGAAAATGGATATTAAAAGTAAATAATGAATAAAATGAAGAATTTATTGCATAATTTAAATTAAAAGTGATTCCTGGGGGATGAAAATTTAATGGTAACTGTTTTGTGGTAAATCTTCTCAATTCCTGGAGGAAGAAATCCTTTTTTAGTACCGTGTGGTCATTTTTCTGGACAAGTGCTGTGTGGCCAGTTCCAGGGTGTCATTGTTCCTGTTTTGGACTTGGGTAGTCTACAAGGAAAGACGCCATAGCAAGGATATACTCCCGGACATATGTTAAAAATTATTTTCGCTTCTTTGGATTGATGTAGTGGCCATGCATTAATTCATTAGGAATTACTTAATGCTTATTTGAAAACTACATACCGAAACCTCTCTTCAGTCTTCAATTCCTTCTTTTTATTAATTAATAATTATCTTCAAAAAAATATAAATGGTATAAATTATAAATTATTGTAAAAAAATATATATATATAAAAATTTTCGTCTCGATTTACGTAAAATTTAAACATATCTTCTTGATTTAAATATATCAAATTTAATGAAGGTATAAATTAATACTTACACTGTGTATAAATATTGTCTATGTGGCATTGGTATATTTACTTGTAAAAATTATTATCTGTACTAAAATATTAATTTCTTAAAGATTTTTGGACATTTACATTTATCCTAATTAGGTATAAAATTTTTCTTTCTTATAAATTATGTGAGTGTATATTAAATCAAGGTATCATACTAGTGAGTAATACCATTGATATTTCACTAATTTAAATTTAAGATTGTGGCATTTTATTTCATGGTAAATTTATTGGGATTATGGAACTGAAATTTTGATTTTCTTTTCTATTGTAATTTTCCTCTAATATCAAATTGGACTTTTTGAATTAAAATTTCTCTTATTCTATCTTAATTTGAATTTATAATAACTTGACTATTTATGATTAAATTTTTTCTACTTAAGAAATTTGCCTAAAAGTGTCTAGAATTATCTAGAATCATGTTGTCATTTTAGAAATTTTGCATAAGGTCAAATATCAGCCGATCATAAAATTGAGTTTCATTGTTTGTTTGTTCAAAAAGAACTTCATAATATCAACTAATTAAATTAAATCAAACTGATTTAAGATCAGCTGCTTTACTAATTAATATTCAACAACCGAACACATAATTGAGTTTCATTGTTTGTTTGTTCAAAAAGAACTTCATATTATCTACTAATTAAATTAAATCAAACTAATAAAAGATCAGCTGCTTAACTAATTGATAATCAACAACCGAACACATAATTGAGTTTCATTGTTTGTTTGTTCACAAAGAACTTCACATAAATAAAATTCAATCATACTGATAAACGATCAGCTGCTTAAAAAATATTAAAAAAATCTAATTACCAACTAAATTTATTTAACCCATTTAATTTCTTTAGATCTATATGATTTTCTTATCCTTGCTGACTTAAATCGTAACTTATTATCTTTGTTAAATTGAATCGTTTGAATATTTTAACTTAATTTTATGAGAAAATGTACTTTCTAACCTTAATTTAATAATTAATTGATTTTTATGCATATATTGAGAAAAAATAAATAACCAAATCTTTTCCAAAATATAAAATATAATCATTTCAATTGTAAGAGAAATTTAATTTCACTTCCACTTCTAAATTGTTATTAATCTATATATGTGGAAATTTATAAACTGACGTATGTCAGGTACTTATATTGTAAGAATTTAAAACAATATTCAAAAAAAAACACAGTCCAAGGAAAAATAAATTGGTAGTTACGTGATTTTGTTTTTCATTTATTTAATTTAGGTCACATTAGCATATATTTTATCTTTATTTTTTATTAAATATCTAAATCTAATTATTTTAAGTTGCTCTCTTCCTTTATTTTATATCTGTATATCTTTCTTCTTCGAGCTCCTATAGCTCTGGCGCCCACAGCCAAATTATAAAAAAACTTTTCCAACGTTTGCTAAGTTCAATTAGCCGGAGTATTTTACATCAAAATTATAATCTTATTAAGTTGCGCTAAAGCATCAGCTAGCCGAGTCGAACTTACGATTTTATAATAGTTTTTCTTAGTGATCTTAAGAGTCATCTAACAAACATAAAAATATAAAAAAAGCACTAAAGAAAACTTTATAGTGTATTCTACTAAAAAAAAAATGCGTATTTCTTACCCTAAATTTTTTGTATTTATACTTTTTCTCTATCTTTGTTAATACATAACCATGTAGGTGGGTGTCTTAATATAATAACTCATCCCGTACATACAGGTACCGTCAAACGGGGTGAAGTCGACAGGGAGGGGTGATCAAACACGTTTTTACAATTATTTTCGAGCATATTGGCAACAACGCATATTAAACCAGCTGATTTCATTCATATGCGCAACAGGAACAGACGTGTTATTTTGGTGGTAGCTGTAAGTTATTAAAGGTGAGTTTTAGCAAAAAAATAGTCATAAGCAAAATATACCAATATGTTAAATATCGTAAAATCAAATATTTGCACAACTGTATCAGTAATAATTAGACTCATCCTAACCCCCTTAGGGGAAAAGGAACATTCTTGGGAACCGATGAGTACAATCATACGTGCGAATTTATTTATTTTTTCGTTTTTATTACAATTTTTGTGCAAAAAGGCAAAACAACGGGGTCATGTCGATTATATGGCTTTAAGGCTTTTTTTAGTAGTTTGAGGTTGTCTAAATAAGTTGGCTTTTGTTTGATTATTTTAAAGAAATTGGAATGCTAGCCTATAAGGGGTGATAGGGCGGGGTAGGTGGAGGGGATGAGAGTTTTTTTAGTCCTGATTTTTTCTTTCTGTTATAGATACTACGAAAATACAAAAAGATGCTGGGTGTTTATGGAAAGAAAAATTACGATCCAGTTTTCTTGGAGAGAGCGTTAAATGCAGTGCGCAGAAAAACACTGAGCATGCGCAAAGCGTCTGAAGAATATGGAGTGCCATACGCCACACTGAATAATGATTTTCATGGGGTTCATCCCCTGTCATATGGTGGTCAACCTGCTCTGGACCAACAATCGGAACAATTGCTAGTAAATGCATTGCAATTATGTGCTGAATGGGGGTTTCCCCTAAAACCCATAGATATTCGTCGAATAACACAACAATACTTAAATAAACGCGGTATTACCGAAAAACGTTTCAAAAATAATATGATGCCAGGAGAAGGGTGGTTTAATGGGTTAATGAAAAGGCACCCGCAGTTAACTATTAAGCTAGCCGAAAATACCAAACGTGAGCCGCGGTGATGTATGAGATAATCGAAGAGTATTTCCGTCATAAAATAATTAACAATATTTCTGCATAAAATATTGTCAATTATGACGAGACGAATTTTGTTGATGATTCTTGTGCTGTAAAAGTCGTCATGAAGAAAGGAAGCAAGCACACATACAGGACTCTAGACACATTTGAATGCAGCACTACAGTTATGTTTGCTATTGCTTCTGATGAAACTCGTCTCTCACCGTATACAGTATATAGTGAGAAATATCTATATGAAGGCTGGAATGAGGAGCAATATACAATCGGTCTCCAAAGGGATGATTTGATACCGAGTTGTTCGACGATTGGTTTCGGACCGTCGCTCTTCCTTACTTTCTAAAACTTGAAGGGACTAAGTTGATTGTTGGTGATAATTTGCAAAGCCATATCACTGTGAGTGTTGTACAGGAATGTGAAAAAAATTATATCAAGTTTATATTGCTTCTTCCATACTCAACCCATATGCTGCAGCCGCTGGACGTGGCGTATTTTCGCCCTCTCAAGGCATCGTGGAAAAGAACGCTGGAACACTGGAAATTAAAGAATAGAGGGGTTTTGCTCAAAATTCTTTTTCCCAGGATGCTAAAATCCGCAGTTGAGGGACTTGGTGATCGAAAAATTAATAATATATTTTTAAAGCATGTGGCTTAGTTCCGTTCAATCCCGATGCTGTTCTTGGAAAAAAACGAAGAATTGCTCCGAGAGAGGCAGAAAACAATGCAGAATCCTCAATAACTGCAACTATAGTAGATTATTTACTAGCTAAAGACAGGACCTGATGACGCTCAAAAGAGAGGAAAAAGGTTAACTGCAGTAGTAGGTAAAAGCCTAGGAAGCGAATATTTGGAATAAGAGAATAGGAGAACACTCAAAGCACTGCCGACGTAAAACACAAAAAATAAGCGACAACCAAGAGAGTAAAGATGAATTACAGACGTTGGAGGCAGGGGAACAGGGTTATTATGAAGATGACTATGAAATTGGAGAAAGTTCAGCTGAGCTTGTTGATATTTCTGCTTCATTTGACACCTGGAACATAGGAGACTTTGTCATTGCAAAATATAAGACGAATAAAAGGGATGGATTTCGTTCGTTTTAGTTACAGCAAAAAATCGTCTTTTTTTGATCGACTTCACCCCGTTTGACGGTATATCAAAGAGCAAAAAAATGTCCCTCTTCATGTATAAGTTAATAGGTTTAAAACTTCTTCTTAATTAATTAGTTCAATACTGCAATTGGATTGCCTTAAGTTTTTCCACGAAATTCCTTTTTTTTTTTGGAAAACGAATCAGTGTTTCCAGTAAATGGATTAAGAACATTTCTGGCGGTTTACGGGCATTTGTATCTAAATCACGTTGTAGTGTCTCAACCCTTTATCTAATTAACGTATTGGTGGTACGCTTATAAATATGCTTAGCGATTCTAGAAGTAACATGATGTCTCACCTGTAGTGATTTCGTTACTGGAGGAGAAATGTCAACTGCCAGAGTAACTTCTTCTTGCTGTTCCGGAGAACGCCAAAAGTTATGGCATCCTTCTTGGTTTCCTCCCCATAGAGGTTAGCTTCCATATAACAGAAGCTTTCACGGTATTGGTCAATTGGACATTTCGCCTTTGATTGCACCAGGCATCTTTAGGCATCTTTACTTCACGAGATCAGAACATTGAATGAGCTCGGAGCAATTGAGGCCGGCTTCCATTGCCGAACCGTGGCACTATATCAAGATCAGTTTCCACGTGTAGTGTAGACCGTAACCCGCATTTAAGTTTTTTGTATGTTTGAAAATTTCAATAGTTTCTCTAAGTCCGGAAGACGTCTCGTGCAAACGAAGGCGAAACGTCGGATAGCAATTCCAGTTTGACAGGGTCTAATCCCAAGAACCGTCATTTCGTAGTTTCCTTTAAAAGGATTGGAAACCGTTATCATTCGAGACGTTGTTAAACCAAGAAAATAAAGACAATAGTAAACATTCTACATTGTCTACCACCTTTAAAATAAATACGATTTTACTATAATGTGTGCCTGTGTTTTAATTTACCGACTTATCTTTACTGAGCTTAATATTTGTTGTTGACAAAATTTTATCTCAAAATCAAAACACGAAAAAACTGAGGTACCGATATTATAGTTTAAGCAGCAGTTCTATGGATCCGAGGTTGCCAGTTCTCAAAGGTAGCACACTGGTAACCGTTTGACGCAAGCGATAGGTGCACTATTTAAAAATCTTGTATTGCCTTAAAAATATTTATTTGTTTAGTTATTTACTTACTAGCCAAAGATTGATTCATGAATATGAATGAGTTCCTCAATAGAAGTAGGTCAGCAGAATCGGGAGCGCATAGGACCCGCAGACCGCGAGTTGGATAGCTTTAAAGAATCATTAAGGAATCTAAAATAATACTATAATATCATTATTTCTGGGTTGAGATTTTATGTAGAATAGCCCATACCAGTTTTGAAATTAGGATCTTACATCGAATCGATTGGGGTTACCATGAAATCATTAGTAAAAGTTTAATGTTTTAACAAAAACAAATAAACTATAACATTAACTTTCAATTATTTATTTCTTTATCGTAAAAAAGCGGACCAATGAATGTGCAGCACAAATCGAGAAAGAGCGTTCAAGTGCATCTGGTTTGAAATCATAAGGTTATACCTAATAAATTTTAAATAATCAAATATTAAAAAAAAATAATAAAATAAAATGAAACCTACTTACGATTTTTATTAGTATGGCGCCGAGCCGGCTTTTTAGAGGAAAAATTTCCAGCTGAAATAAACATTATTTTTCACTTTTTAGGGCATTTTTCTAAAGTCGGTTAAATTTTTATAAAAAAATTTTCATTCTAGTGTTGTAATCGTGAAAAAATCAACTTCCGAGATTTTTTCAGATCTTTACGTTTCAGGGTCCCTAAATTCCGAAAAACATGTTTTCTCAATTCCGTGGGTCTGGCTGTCTGTCTGTGTATCTGTCGGTCTGACTGTTCACAGCATAGCTAAAAAGATACTTACCCGATTGACTTTAAATTTTGGTCGAAAATTAAAGGTTGTATGGAGATGACCTGGTAATATTTTGGTAAAAATCAAATATGGCAGAACAAAATGGCGGTTTAGTGAAATGTTAAAAAAATGATTACTAAAACATTGCTTATCAAATTTATCTCATATTTTGCACAAAAATCAAGTATTATGTAGGAATCAACTGGTAAAATTGTGGTGGAAATCCAAGATGGCGGAACAAAATGGCTGCTTAATAAAATATTTAAAAATTCAGCCTGAAGAAACTACTTAATGGATTGATTTCAAATCGCATGCTATAACTAACTGTGTTATAGAGATGAACTAGCAAAATTGTGGTACTAACTCAAGATGGCGACCAAATAGGGTGTTTGTAATCGTGAAAAAGTCATCCGTCGGTCCGTCTGTAGGTTAGTTTGTCTGTCTATGCCATTTCGCTGCAAAACTTAAAAACTACTTATCAGATCGAATTCACATTTTAGTCAGAAATTAATGCTCATATGGGGATCACCTGATAATATTTTGGTAAAAATCCAATAGGCTGCAGCAAGATGGTGGCCTAATGAGATGTAAAAAAATTATTACAAGAAAACTAATTATGAAATTTTGCACAAAAATCAAGGGTAATATAAGAATGAACTGTAACCTTTTGGTATGAATATAAAATAGCAAAACAAAATGGCGCCCTAATAAAATATTTAGAAAATGAGCCTGAAAAATACTACTTATTAAAATAATTTCAAATTTTGTGAAAGCATTAAGTGTGATACAGAGATAAACTGATAAAGTTGTGGTACCAATTCAAGATAGCGGAACAAAATGGCGGCCTACATTTTTTTTAAATTCTTATTCAATTGACTTAAATTTTGCAGAAAAATTAATTGTGATATAGGGGTAAAAAAACTACTTGATTGATTTTAAATGTTGTGCAAGAATTAACTATGGTATAGAGATGAAGTGATACAATTGTGGTACGAATTTAAAATAGCGGAACAAAATGGCGGCAAAATGAAATGGTATCTTAAAAAAATTGCAGGATTTGCACATATTTGCGTTTTACCGTCCCTAGATGTCAAACAATATGTTTTCTCAATTACATTTGCTTATCTGTCGATCTGTCTGTCAGTTCTCGGCGTATCTAAGAACTACTCACACGATTGACGTCAAATTTTGATAAAAATTAAGGATTATGTGAGGTTGACCTGGTTTTATTTTGGTAAAAATCAAATATGACTCCAACAAAATGGCGGCTTAGTAAAATGTTAAAAAATCATTACTAAGCAACAGATTAATCAATTTATCTTAAATTTTGCACAAAAACCGAAGAATCAACCTGTAATATCTCGGTATAAATTCAAAACAGAAAAACAAAATGGCGGCCTAATAAATTATTTAAAAAATCAGTGTAAGGAAACAGTGTAAAACAAACTTTACTATTCCTAATGATAAGAAAGATTCGTAACGAGGGAAGTTCCAGGGAAAAGAAATTTACAGATTTTTTTTTTAATTCTATTGATAGGAGTTTTATTATAAAAGTCAAGTTTAACAAATAGCCGTTGAATCCACTGCATATTCTATAACATAACTTGCCTTATTAAACAATATGTAATGGTAACATACTTGGAGTAAGAATAAAAATAGAGTTCATTATTTACATATTTAGCCACTGCCAAGATTACCTCATAGTATAAGAGACTAGTCAGGAACTCCAATGTTTACACCAATTTATATTACGGTGAATATGTTTAAACATGATGCAATAAAATGTTCATACAAAGAATAGTAATGTTTTTCCAGTATTAGTTTCTAAGTAGTATAAAATAGTAAAAATAGTAAAATACGAGCTAAAATACCCACAGCCTCAGATCAGATTACACCAGTAACAAGAGTTTTAGTTAGATATGGCAACCCCGATCGACAACTCTACGTATTAGACCATCCCACTTTCATTGACAAGCGGTCCTTATAGTAAAAAAGTATAATAGTCTACAGTAAAGATTGTTACAGGGTCACGTGACCGGCGTGGCTTACAAACCAATAACGGGTCCTTTAACCCAGAAATTAATTCAATTAAAATTGTTATTAGGTACCAAGCTTTTCTAAGCTTCACTACTGCATGTGTTTTAATATATTTTTGTGTAATTGTTGGTATGGTTCAAACCTTCTAATTATATGTTGCCTTACTTCAAGAAGCAACGTTCTAAAGGTGCGGTGACATTAAAAGAAAATTGATTTTTTAAATATTTAATAATCTTGAAGTCGGTAAACAGAAGAAAAATGATGTAATAGCTAATTTAAAAGTCGATTAATTAACAATAATTTTAAAACGTAAGATGAAACATTACTATGTCGCATTATTACACCAAACGCAAGTATAGAAAATGTTTCCCTTTAACTCTGTTTCAATAGTTCATTCTCTAACTCAATATATTGGAATAATTGAACCAGCAATTGAAATACCGCAAAAAAACGAAAATGCCATTAATTTTATTCCCTTTGAAGCAAAGAAAAATAAATGTGTATTAGCGGCAGGTCTTTAATCATGTAGTTTTTTATTTTCATTCTTTTGTATAAACGAAAGGGAAACTTTTATCGGAAAAAAGGTTACATTCATAAAAAATGTAAGCTCTTTTAAGCGAAAATCGTTATTGAACAAATAGCTTTTATTTTACACTAGAAATAGATCACTAATTTAATTTTTTTCAAAGGCATATCTACCTACTAGCATTAATCCAAAGTACCAGACAGTTTTATTCCAATCCTTTTTATAAGACAATTTGTTAACGATATTAAAGACTAGTGTGGTTACTGCTTCGGAGTAAGAAGCATATATAATTATAGTTAATTCCTAAGTTTTAAAAACATAAAACAAAAATGTCCCAACAAGTACATTCCAAACTGGGATTTGGAATATAATGCAATGAGGATGTAAAACCAAAAAATAGCTTTTTGTGTATCCTCCAGACCCAGTTTCGTGAAAACTATTTAACAGGCTTTTTGGGGAAAATTTTATCTATTAAATTGTTCTCCTAATTATAAAATGTATCGTGACGTTTCGTTACTCGGTTTCTCGTTCAACCGATCAGAAATATCTGTTTCAAATTGAAACTTTAGTAATCGCCATAGAATATCGACTCACATATGGCGCCACTTTTAACATGAATATGTCTATTTTTTTCGACAATATTTAACAGGCAGTAATTTTCCTAAATATTTTAAATTTTAGAAATAGCTAGTAATGATTTCACATATATAAGTTTTGTCTTAATAGAAATTCGAGACTTATACGTGAGTTAGTGGAACAGTGATTCCATTGCCTCATAGGTGACGCAGGATTTTCCCTTTAGACATTTTTGAAATGTAGCTTGCACGAATATTGTTTGGCCCTTCGTAAAGTCATATCGGTACCTCCTGGGATAAAAATGACCAAATATATCAAAAATTCCATTTCTTTGTTACAAGATTAGTTTTGTTATCCGAAGTCGAAAATTGGGCAAAATCTAGTTTGGAGTAAAAATGTATTATTTTTCTATTTGCTATTGAATTTTCCACTTTTTGGAGGCTCTGCCAGCTGTGTAACTTTGATTGACATGTCACAATAAGCAGTTTGACAGGGTCGCGATGTTTTATGTTGAAATGTTTTCAAAATGTACAAATATCTGTTGATCTATTTTTATATCTAATAGTTTTTTCTGTAAGAATTTTGTGTTCAATAAAAGCTTGCTAATATTGTCATACATTTACATACATTTTCTGCTTTACAAGTGTTCTCTTTTTCCGTTGTAGTTTACTAACTGTCAATACGGAAATTAAGCGTTTTTAAAATCAAAAGGGGGCACAAAAAATGCAATTAGCCTAGATCCTCCTAAAATTATGATCCTCCACCGCATAAAAGTAGATAAACATAAAAGTTGAAATATATATATTAAGTTATCAGAAACATCTCACGAATCGACTTTAGATTTTATAGATATTAGAAAGATGGAAACATAAAATAATAAACTTACAAAAATAGGTCATTTCAAGATCAAGTGATCAAAGATCTAGCTACAGTGAAATGTGAGAAAAATCGATTTTTAGGTGCTTCCGGCAAAAATATAACATAATAAAAATTATCTAACCTCTTTTCTACTGTTGTAAAAATTTCTTGGAGAAACAATATTTAAAGGGATACGACAGTCATTGACTATTAAAAGAAAACATGTTTGCAAATGGTAAAATATGAACTCAAAAGGTCTCTCATACTCCATCTCATCGATGAAAATGACCTTCTATTTATGGAGAAGTTTTCCGAAGTTGCTAAGTGGTACGTTTTTATCAGAAGAACGAGAAAAAATATTAAAATATTCGTATGTGGTTAAATATCGGTAAAAACCATTAAATGTAGTTGATTAACTTGCCATTTGTTGAATTTTTTAGATGACTTATTTATTAAATATATATGACAAAGTAGCATTCTTTTTCTTAATCTCTTTAAATCTGAGATATTGCCCACTTATTCTGAGCACCTTGTATAGACGTAGCTGTCAACATACTCAGTCTTAACATAAAGATAATATCAGTGTAGTGTAATTATTCAAACAACTATAGTAGACATTTGCAGCGTAGTTCTAGTCTAACCACCGCTTCTATACAGTGTAAGGATCTAGATTGAAAATGTGAACAAACATTCGTGAATATTTCTCAAAACGTAAAGCACAATACAGTACCTTTTCCAAAATTTAATATTTTTATCATAAATAGCTAACATCCGGTGTATTCTTCTCTAAAACTCTCGGATTTTATCTTTAGTACCAACCAATATTTTATCACCACAATACAACCCTTCTATAGGATGGGTTTATTGTGTGCGTCAAAATACACTATTATGACATCTTCTATTACAGGTAAAAATAAACTTTGATGGGTGTATCTTCATCCCCGTAGGCCATAGAAAATAAATCCGTTCTGTCTAAAGGGTTGTTTTTACAAACAAGTTGTTCTTTTTGAAACCTAGTGATTGAGATCTCGGTTTTAAACGCTTTCTGTTTGGGATAACCCTACGATTTAGGGATACTTATTATCATCTGAATATTTTGCATCATTTGGAAAAAATTACAGTACAATACCTCCCAGAAAACGTATAAATTTGAGACTGATATTACGATCTAGCACGCGTTATATTAATTTTTTTTTCTACCTTATAGAGGATGTCCCACCACCCTATTATACCGGTAAATATTAAGAATCTAAAAAAGACTTACATACGAAAGCTTTATTAATTTCCCTGAAATTAATAAAACATTGTTATTTTAAATAAAACACCATACTTTTTGGTTCATTTTCGAATTCTGTATAAAGTTTTAGGTAGATTTGTTGTACCATGTCCTATAACTAAATTAAATTGGTTTTGAAATATTAAAAGTTGGATACTACTTTTCCGCACGAAAAAAAAATCGTGCGGAAAAGTAACTTTTCGGGACTAACATTGAAAGGTAAATTTTCCGCACGATTTGTTAATTAATGAATATCTTATCTAAAACTCTCAATAAGGTGAAAAACTTGCAAAGTAAATATTTTTTTGTATAAGAAGCTCAGTCTTTTTTGTAATTACAGTACAGTATTATTGAACTCAAACCTAATTGACGTTTATCTCAGGACTATATCGATCGTAGGGAAATTTTTGTATGTAACATATTTTTAACGGCTGTGCGGAAAAGTACCACTTTCCGAACGTGTTAGTTAAATAACTATTATAGGTGGGGATAATTATGATAGATTTTTCGTTATCCCTTTTCATACTAGCTGTGGATAGGCATTTTGTTTCATGTCACGTCATCGTCAAGTTAAAAAAAATTTATGCAAAAAGCCAAAGATTTTAATTTTTGAACTATCTAATTAAATAATAAAAATAAAAGAAACGCTATACAGAATGCTGAACCCAGTTGGAATGGGTTATGGTGAGACACCTTGATCGGAGTGATATAATATAACCTACCACCCTATGGAAAAAAAATAAAATTCATCTTGAAAGAATTTTTTTCTTTCACAATTTATAATATTTTTTTTATTATTATAAATATACACGGGGCGACAAAAGTTCAATTTTTTTCATGGAACACCTTGTTTTCTAGCATTAAAAAGGCCTTAGAAAGGGCTTATATTCTTGTATGTAGATTTTCAAAGTATTTAGTTTCCTTGTCGAACCAAGCTGGGAAGGCGCACAGCTGAGTTTGTGGGGGAGAGCCACATTTTTGTGGGCTATTCACTGTACCTGAGGATTTTTTTTACAATAAGAATAATCCACAAGGAACACATTTTATGCGCAAGGGCAATATTGTGGTAAATTTGAATGAAATTCCATCTACGTTAATTGACGAGAAATTTAATTACTCATTATTTCACAAACCAACAGAGATTAGACCAGAGTCGTAGACTCCATTTTAAAGTAGATAATAAAATAATTGTAAAACAAAATGTAGAGGCTACGCCTATGGAATACTGTCATTAAGTTAATACACATGATTTACAACTCTCTAGTCTCCACCATCTAGAACGTACTTTAAATAGACAGGGTGTCTAAAAAGTCTCAGTATGGCCAATAACGAGAGTACTAGTAGAGATAAAAAGATTAAGATTTGGAAGTCTCATGTTTACCACAAAATTAGATTTTTGGGCGGTTTTAAATTTTTTTTATCCTTACTTGCGACGACGAGACGGGATTGAAATTTGGAATGTTAACAGCAACGCTCAAATTTTACCTTATTATGGAGACCTCCAAATCCAAATCTTCCTGCACAAACTGGAGGCGTGTATCTTGACCCGTTTTATAACGTTAAGTTATTGAAATGAGAATTCCAGTTGTAGAGATAAAACTATTATTTTTAATTTAATTTTGTAAGATGTTGAAAATAACCATTGTCAACTTCTTTTTGGTAATAATAAAATCAACTCTTCAAAATCTTTTTTAAAGTTTTGGAGCATTTCGGACATCACACTAAGACAATATTCAGTAAATTTTTATTGCAGTCTTTGTAAATTGTTAGGATTTGCAAGAAACACTCGCTCTTTTAAGTAAACTCAAAGAAAGAAATCAAGTAGAGAAGATGTATGAAGATACTCTTTGACACGTAAATAAAAGTACGGAGGCGCTCCATCCTGCTGAAACACTGGGTCATAGTCAATATCGTCGTCTTCAATAGTTGCTACAATTTCAGGTATAACACTTTTAAGTATAAGGGTTTCGTTGATACAAAATAGACCTATTTGCGTTATTTTCAACCCATGCGTTAAGTTTTCTGGGATGTATAAGCCTCTTCAAACCAGTGAGGATTTTTATCACTCCAATAACGACATTTATGTCTATTGATTGCGATCTGGGTCGTCTTCATTTACCCACATCCACATCAGCAGCTACTACTAAATTATTGCTTTGATTAACCAGCAAATATTCCCAGAACTTGAATTTCAAGATATTCAGATTTAAAAGAAGAACGAAGAATGGGGAGCATTTTTAATGCTAAAAGTTGTTACGAATTTGGAAACAACACTTCCCAAATAGCTTGCAAAAATTGGTCTACCTAGAAAAGCTTCATTGAACAGTCTAGCTGCCCCATTGTAATTTAGACTACATTGTTCATAAAAAATGTTCTTATCTTCATTAATACGAAACATAATGAAATGAAAAAAAGTTAAAAGAACTAAGTTGAAATAGCACAAAGGCAAAAGGTTTAAACATTAATTTACACCGAACGACATAGACTAACAAGATGTGTTGTTGAATTTCTGCAAAAACCCTGTAACGACATGCTAAAAATGTTTTTTTTTAAGAATAACAATGACAATAGACAACAGTTTATAATTATATAAATTATGTAAGTTTGGTAGCGCAAAATTTTTTATCTTTTAATGGTTTGAAAATAAGATATAATTCGATATAGAGTTGCATTTAAAATTCAAAAGTTCATCCCTCTCACGCCCCACCCAAGAGGAATTGAAAAAGCTTCAACACCCAAAAAAGTTGACTGGTTAGTACACATGCAATTTTAAATTTTTTAGCTTTACTAGTACTCAAGATATTAGGTCATACTAATTATGTGATTCTGAGTTTGTTCTATTCTAAAAGAAATCGGTTCTTATTTAGAGTCAGACTAACCAGGGTGACGAGGAGTCAATAGACAGAGCAATCTGAATGAGGGTCCAAATGTCAATAAGGCTATTTAAAAATAAAGTAAATCTGAAAATTAATTAAATGAAAACAATTAAAAAATTACTGTACCAACATATTGGTTGAGGTAAGTAAACCAGATTATGATGTGAGAATTCGCATAGAGCCGAGAAAGCCGAATAAATATATTAATCAAGAACTTTTGCAATTCTTACATTTAAATATATAATTTCTCAGTTAGCAGGTTCAAGTATATATTCTCTTTTAGATACGTCCCCTGCATTCATGCAAGATGAAATTAGTACTTCTTGACGCGAAAAGTTCAGGGGCGTGCGGTGAACTTTAAGAAAGGGAAGCAATTATCTTACCTATTTGTAATGTTATTCGATTCTTCGATCATTTTTTGCAAATTCGTCAATGACGTCATTAACTGTTGAAAAATTGCGTTCTACTGATGAACTTGTGGCAGGTATTGTTAATACTAATACACACAATTTCGACACTTCGGTGTAGGCATCTTCCAGCTCATTGTCTTTTAAAAATTGCATTAGTTCCTTAGCGTTATTTTTTGCGCTAATGTCATCCGTTTCGTAAATTACTTTTAGTTCAGATCGCAGTAAAACTCGGTCGAGGAACTGGCCATAATGAAGAAGAAGAGATTTAAACGTATTTCCTGGAAAAGTTTTTCCTTTAAATGCATCAAAATTGTAGAGCTCGAGGAATTTAAAATCATTTAAACCGTTAAATCTATAGTTTATTTGTTGCTAAATTTAATCGATTATTTCATAAAAGAGGCGTCTGTATGATGTTTGAACATCTCCCGTCTTGTCTGTTCGACGACGCTTGGCTTGTGGCTTTACATTTAACGTCATCGTCTTCTCCCAAAATAGGTGAAAGTCATCTCTTTTTTCGCCTATCATTTGTTTTAGTTTGTAATATGTTAAAAACATTGTCCGAGAATGGAAATATTTCTAAAAATATGTTTAACAAGGAATTAAAATTAAAATCTCGTTTCAAACAGTCCAAAAATCCCCTCGAACTATTTATTGCTTCTGAGTACCACGTTTCATTATTTTCTATTATATTCTCAAATAGTTCAATCAGTGATTCACGATTTTCAGATACTGTTAACACAAGTCTTCCATTATAGTTTCACCTAGTAGGAGCTACTTTGGGCAATCGTTTGTGGACAATGGATTCCAAAGCTTTACGTTTACGTAAAGTTTTGTCGACTTGGAAAAAAAAGCAGCCATGCCACTTAAAGTAACGAAAATTACTTTACACTCTTTAATGTGATTTATGGACTGGGATAAAATTAAATTTAATTTATGAGCAAAACAATGGACTAACACAACCCTTGGGAAAGTTTCTCGAACTTTAGCTTGCAGACACCCTAATTGTCCTGCCATCACTTCAGCTCCATCATAGCTTTGAGCAACTAATTTTTTCTCTCCATTAATTTCTTTAGGAACGTTATAAACTACGGTATATAAAGTATCTGCTGTACGATTTTCGGACACATTCTTAAAACCAGTACAAGCCTGCCTGATGAGGGTGGAGGCCCAGAAATCATGATCGCAGGAGGGTACCCTGTGACATAATCGAAAGCAATTCTTCTAGTAGGCCGTTTCGCACCTGCAGAAATTATATATTTCTGCTATTATACATATATCTTTTCCGGCCAAGAACTTTTGATAAAGATGTGTGAGAGCGCATTTTTATCGATTTTTGGTATCTACTCTCCGCATGATGGTGCTAGTGCATACTTTTTAAATTACCTATGGGTTTGCAGCCGGAAATCACCGGAGCCCCAATAGGTGGTGCCAAGTGTTACATTTAGCTTGTAGTACTGTTTCAGTATGATAGACGTTTCGTTTTCGATTTTGTCATATCGAGCAATTTGTTATTTCAGATCTCCCTGGGTACAAGCCTGCCTGATGAGGGTAGAGGCCCAGAAATCATGATCGTAGGAGGGTACCCTGTGACATAATCGAAAGCAATTCTTCTAGTAGGCCGTTTCGCACCTGCAGAAATTATATATTTCTGCTATTATACATATATCTTTTCCGGCCAAGAACTTTTGATAAAGATGTGTGAGAGCGCATTTTTATCGATTTTTGGTATCTACTCTCCGCATGATGGTGCTAGTGCATACTTTTTAAATTACCTATAGGTTTGCAGCCGGAAATCACCGGAGCCCCAATAGGTGGTGCCAAGTGTTACATTTAGCTTGTAGTACTGTTTGAGTATGATAGACGTTTCGTTTTCGATTTTGTCATATCGAGCAATTTGTTATTTCAGATCTCCCTGGGTACAAGCGTGCCTGATGAGGGCAGTGTGCCCAACTGCAGGGAATTTTCCCTTTTTAGGGAATTTTAGAACAAGAAAGGGAAAAAGGGATTTTTTCAGATATATCTCAATTATTAGGGAATTTTTTAAGATATACACTATAACATCATTAAAAACATTTTAGCCTCAGATCATTTTAATTTTTTCACAAATTTGGAAATCCCGAATCTGATGAAAGTTCGGCAACAAAGCTATTATTTTCTGGTCCTTATTGAATGGCAACATGGCAACGTAGTTCCCCGCACTCGAATAGTCAGGTTTTCCCCGAAATCTATTTTGTGGAATGATACTTTGTTCCTTTGTATCTCTTGCGCATAATTACTAGAAGCAAATTTTAAAAATGAATGAAAGCGACAGCGAAGGTGAATTTCAGACTAAGAAAAGGAAAATAGATAGCAGTAAAATATTTAAACCATATTGGCTAGATGATCCCATTTTTAAAACATGGTTATTGCCTGATACAACCTCCAAGTATAAAGCAAGGTAAGAGCCATATTTTTTTGTACAAAATATAAATATGTTACTTATTTTTAATAAATTAATATTTACTTTTAGATGTAAAGTTTGCAACGTGACGATGAAATCAGGAAAAAGTGATTTACAGAAACATGCTGGTACTCGCAAGCACATAGAAAAAATGAAAATAATAAAGGGAACTAAAAACATAACGGAAATGTTTCGCACTAGCATTCAACATGTTCATCAAACAGACGTTAAAAAGGCTGAAATCAAATTAGCAGCATTTTATGCAGCCAATAACGTAGCCTTTAGAACAATTAATCAATTAGAACCAATTCTAAAAGAGATTTTTCCGGATAGTAAAATTTGCCAAGACATGCGTTTAAAAGAAACAAAATGTACGGAGATTATTAGAAACGTATTATGCAAGAAAGAAACTAACGATTTAGTAAGTTATTTAAGAGCAAACTTGTTCTCTGTTTTATTGGATGAATCAACAGATATCGGCGACTATAAAAGTGTAGCCATATTAGTACGTTTTGCTAAAAATGGAATACAAACAAAGCTTCTGGAATTAATCCAAGTAGATGCCCGGGACTTAGGAGCAACAAATTTATATGGGGTATTCAAGGCCTGTTTGCAAAAACATGAAATACCTTTGAAAAATATAGTTGGTAGGTAGTACGTATGTAACAAGCATGTTAGTTGATCATTATGTAAATAACGTTAGAAGCAGTTCCCGTTATTATAAATTTATGTATATTTTGTATATATATATAAACTCGTTGATAATACCATATTGTGATATACAATTGTGAATGTCTAATATAGAGTCAGTAAAAAATGGTAAAAAGTTTAAAATAAAATCTAAATATTTAAAATAAATGTAAAATCAATAATAACTATTAAAAATTTCAAACATTTCAATATTTTCTCAAAAGGCAGAGGCGTGAGACTATCATCTCATTAATAATATATCGATATTTATATATGGCGTTATACTTTTAGGTGTTGCCAGTGATGGTGCGAGTGTAATGGTGGGAAAGCATCATTCGTTTTTCAAGTTGCTACAAGACGAACAGTCCCATTTAAGTTTAGTCCCCTTTTAAGATGTATAATGTCATTCAGCGGCATTGGTAGCTTCTCATGCGTGTTCGTTCCTTCCGAGGTCTCCAGAAGATCTGGTCAGAAATATTTATAATTATATATGTGGTAGTGCAAAAAGGTTCGCTCAGTTGCATGAAATGCAAGAGTGGTTCAACGAAAAAAAACATCGGATGTTAAAATTGTCTACAACTAGGTGGCTAAGCAGGTACGATTGTATAAATCGCGTAATTGAAAATTGGATCACCTTGGAACATTATTTTACAGTGGCTGTGTATGAAGACAAATTAAAAAGTGCCGAGTTTGTACTCAGTGAACTTAAAAATGTGTACACTAAGGCATACCTATTATTTTTAAAATATTGGTTAAAACTTTTTAATATGTTCAATACTCTCTTTCAAAGCAGACAACCATTAATTCATTTGCTTTATTCAGAAACACTATCTCTAATGAGATAATTATGCAGACATTATCTAACGCCATCAGCGTTGGACGAAGATTTAACAAAATTAAATTTGAGAAATCCCAGATTTTTTCTCCCCCTGGAAGAAATATATCTAGGAGCGGAATGCAACGAAATTTTGCAACAAATGCCAAAAGAAGGCAAAGAAGCATTTTTAAAACACTGTCTAAATTTTTATATAGAAGCCGCAGTAGATCTTCAAAAACGACTACCTGATGCGATTTTTCAAGATATGAGGTTTTTAAGTTTTGAAATAGCATTCAAAAAATGTCATTCTGAGAGAAAAGTTAAAGTTATCGCATTATGTAATCAATTTCAGTCAGTTATTGACATTGATAAAACAGAGATCGAAAATGAATGGAGAAATTTGCCTGATTCATTAAGCGAATTTGAAAAAGAAAAATAAGATCTTTGCAAATTGATGAGATGTGGTTAGAGATATGCTCAAAAAAACTATTTGATGACAGTTTGGCATTTCCCAACTTATCCAAATTGGTAAATGTCATTTTAATTCTTCCTCATTCAAATGCGGAAGCGGAACGTATTTTTTCAATACTAACCGACACTAAAACAAAAAAACGGAATAGATTAGCCGAAACATCATTAAATGCTGTTTGCACTTTTAGGAGTAGCTTACAGGCCGACAATGATGATGTCGTCCAATATGAAATAACAGAGGATCACTTAAAACTATATAACGAGAAAATGTATTCGTTTAAAAATATCTAATCATAGCAATTATTTTTAATATTATATTTTTACGTTGTATCATTTGTTTGTATTATAGTTTTTAATTTCTGATTTTGTAAAAATAAATTTGTTTCTGTCTAATGAAGCGTAAACTTGCAAATACGAATAAAACCTTCGGCTAAGACCAGCCCTGATGCGAGTTGTGGGGGGAACCGGCCCGATATATATCCTTTGTTTTTTTGAATTCTAACTTGGTAATACCAAATAACAACTAACCATTTTAATCCTTTTCATTCTGTCAGCACCTTGAAAGCTTATCGGTGGGGAACGTAAGAGAACATACCCAAGACATTATCGTTAGTTGTTTAGAAGATTAGAAAATACTTACACCCCCCCCCCCCCCGGTCCCTTCGATTTTTTTATGACCACAAAGAGAGGCCGATTTGCAGTTAGGGAATTTTTCTCCAAAATAACTGAAAATAGGGAATTTTTGACACCCATCAAGGGAATTTCTATTTGAAAAGGTTGGGCACACTGGATGAGGGTAGAGGCCCAGAAATCATGATCGTAGGAGGGTACCCTGTGACATAATCGAAAGCAATTCTTCTAGTAGGCCGTTTCGCACCTGCAGAAATTATATATTTCTGCTATTATACATATATCTTTTCCGGCCAAGAACTTTTGATAAAGATGTGTGAGAGCGCATTTTTATCGATTTTTAGTATCTAAAACAGTGCTTTGTATTTTTGCCAATCGTTACGCATCAGGTGCAGTTTTTACGGAAGATAATTATACAATACAATTTGCTTTAGTATCTTTAACCACTGTACAACAAAAATATAATCAAATAGAAAAAGAACTTTTGGTCGTAGTTTTTAGTTGTGGGCGTTTTAAATATTACCTTTACGGCATTAAATTCATCACACAAACGTATCATCAAGCTTAATGAGGGGTTAAAAAACCTATAGAAAATCCTCCTCGGCTGCAGAAATTAATGATACGTTTACTAAGATATGACTATAATTTGATGTACGTGGCTGGCAAAAAATTACAAATTGCAGATAGGGATCCTGGAAACAATGCGCATAATATTACTGATTTGGATGAAAATTTGCATGTTTATTCAATTATTGCACCGTCTGATGAAAATTTTAAAATAATGATTGAAGAAACAGCCAAAGACCAAAGTTTAAATTAAATATTAAGTTACATTTAAAATGGTTGGCCATCACACAAATCAAATATTCCAGATATTATTTACAGCCGGAGAACCCGTGGCAACAAATGTAAGATTTTTGTAATGGCTGACGTTTCAATATTATATAGTATTAAGGGTGTACATAAGTCAGCACCCACTCGCAAGGCCAAGTAAATTTGGCGGCGGCGCTCTTTGAGGTTTGTCCTAATAGCGAATTTTGTTTTTTTTCTTCCTGAAGCGCCATCCTACATCTTTTCTTAAATATTTTTCTGACGAATCGATGGAGATGCTTAGAATCTATCGCTCACCCAAAGCATGACTTGCTACGTTCTTTCGTTAAGGCCTTAATAGCTAAAAACTATATCTAGTATAAAAACTTTTTAAAATGCTTGTGACATCATCTTGCATCAATTCCTGCCCAAAAATGACAGTTTGAGAAATGACGGTTGAGGGGTGATTTTTGATATTGATTAGCTAGCGCTTGTGCAGAGCTAAATAATGCTTACAAGGACGAAAAATGCCTTACGTGAAAAACAAGAACCTCCGCCAATAGACGGTGGTATCAAAAGCGTTCCGAGCCCACGCGTTCTTGATATCTGCACTTCGAGCGACTGCTGAATGCGTCTGTTCTAATAATCTCAGGTCTGACTTTTTTTTTCTTTAATTATGAATAGCAATTTAGTAGTAAATATATTTTCTGCCATTACAGAACTCTTGTAACGACATCAATATTGCGAGAACTTGCTGACTCGCTGCGTTCCACAACTCTGCGGTCTGACCTTTTTCTAGTGTTTTTTATATTTGTACAGTTGTGGAACCAAGTTTTCGCGGTAATGATGTTAGAAGAGTTTTGTAATGGCTGAAAAGGAGTTTACTACTTAATTCTTATATATAATTAAAGAAAAAAGAAAGTCAGACTTCATTTTAATTGGAAGACGCAATCATCAGTCGCCCGAAAGGCAAATATAAAGCGTGTGCGTCCGCTCGGAGCTCCTTTACGACCACCGTCCATGGGTGGAGGTTTTTATCTCGATATCTTTGACGTGAAGTATTTTTCGTCCATATGGGCATTCCTTAGGTTAAGCGCTAACGAATCATGTGTTACATGTTATCTGTCAATGTCAAAAATCACACCTGTCAACCGTCATTTGTCAAAACTGTTACCGTTCCTGAGTCATAGTTCTTTGCCATTAGAGCCTTAATGAAGTGACATAGCAGGTCATGCTTTAGGTGAGTGATTGATATTGACCCCCTCTATCGACCTGTGAAAACATTTAGAAAATATGTAAAATAATGCCATAGAAACGAAAAAAACCAAAATTCGGAGACATCAATGCTCGATTAGGAAACAAACCCAATAGTTTTAAGACATTAGGACATACTCCAAAGTACGCCGCCGCTCAGTGTCCCAATACCTGACTTGGCGAATAGGTGCTGACTTACGTATACCCTTAATACTACATAATACTTATATATGAACCATTACGAAACTTTTGCGATTTTTTGTCACAAGCTCACGGGCTAAATCAATATTGGGCAATTCAATGATAATTATGAGTTTGAAAGTGTTCTGTTTCTTAAAAAACTTCTTAATATTAAAGTCTTTCCAGATCCAATTTTTTAATATAATACATAAAATTTATTAAGGTATTCAGTCTAACGAAAATATAGAAAAGAAGCCGTTTATTAACCAATTATGATGAGGAATATAGAACATTTAGTATGTACTTGAGCTATATGTCAGCGTTTCGCGAAAATAATCTTAAATATTTTTTAACTTGACGTTACTGATATGCCTTGCAGTAAAGTAGGTTTAGATATTGCCTACTCTTATGGTATTAATTTTTTTGTTATAGTATCAGTTCTGTTATATCGACCCAAAAGAATATTTTTATTTCATTTGATTTACCAGCAAAAATATTTTCTGATAACGGCTAACCATTCTCATTAACTGATTTTCAATTATGTGATAAATTATATTCATTAGAATTATATCACGTCCTTATTATCTTTAATATCCATCTATCCTTAATATCTTCAGATAATAAAGATTCATTTTTGGCTATTCTTTATTTTTTACTATAACAATACGGCAAAAGCCGATTACAAAACCTCCCAAAAGGTGTTTAACCTTTAAAAAAAAAGTTACGAGTGAACCAGCATCTACCTCTACCTCAACGTGAATCTAACGATTCACGTTCTCTTTTAGTATATTAAAAGCCCTTCATAATGTATTACAGTTTTTTCATACGGAGTGAATAAAAATATAAAATTATGAAAAATTGTCGAAAGTGAACTATTTTGCTTATTTTGAATTTCTATTGAAAAATGATTCTAGAAGAAAGTATTCTAAAATAAATAGGTTTAATTTAATGAGTTAGATATTCAGAAAAAAATAAAAATTGCCTACATATCATAAATTTGCATTATTAACTACCTGCTTTCTTTTATTTATTATTATGACTAAATTATTCATATCTTAATTTCATATTTACTTCTATAAAAATTTGTCGTTTGCTGCCTTGTTCGTTTCTTCCTTTATATTTTTTTTTCGATTTTGGCGTGGTAGTAAAAAAATAGTTAATTGTACAAATAAAGTTTTACCATTACAAATTTTATTCGGTAAAATATGTTGTGTTTTTGTATTTTTTATTTAGTTTTGCTGTTTAAAACGAATTCTCGGAAAATATGATAATTTTATACTCTTTTGTTTTAAATTTTATAATATAGGTCCAAGTACTGTTTGTACCCTGTGTATTTACAGAGACCTGGGAATGGTGAAAATATATTTGAAACGACAATAATGGAAAAGAATTGCTTCTCTTAAAACTAACCGCTCAAAACTCACCAAATCCACTGGTAAGCATTTTCTTTAGATCACCATCGTACAAAGTTATTTATATTTTTTTTCCTGAAAACTGCAGAGTTTGGGGCCAAACAAGCTAGTCCTTCTCTGCTCTTAATAACTATTAGGCCTGGGTTTAAATATAGGTTTTTCCATTGCACTAAGGTTATTAGCTTCATGAGATCTAAACACTAAACCAGCTCGAAGAGATTCAGGCGGGCTTTTAAAGCCGACCTGTGCTGTACAGAATATATACTACGTGTTCTCAAGTCTTCCCGTGATCTAATATAATAAATTTATATACCCTCTGAAAAATTCCCAAACAGATACAAATATGACTTTCATAACTATTATGTAAATTTAAACTGTTTTAACTGAGAAATATTTCTGAAATGTATGTTTCTCGTTTTATTGCAAAGTAAAAAATTTTAAAAAGCTAGGAATCGAAAACAAATTAGTATGGTTTAATCTATAAGCACAGCATACAGGGACTTTCACAATTATTTATTTCCTACCTTGTAAGATATTTAACGATTAGCTCAAAAATAATATATAACAGAACTAGCCGTTACTTGACGGAAATATATTTTAAGTAAGAAAACGAAAACACAAAATTTACACTTAATTTACACTGTAGCCCTTGACTGAAAAAACATTTTTTTTTAGATCTTAAATAAAAGTGTAACAAAAACTGTCTTTATTACCTAGAGTTTGTGTTACACGTTTAGTTAAGATCTAACATCTCATGAAGCCACAGTGTTGGCGAAACAATTGTCAT
Organism: Kuschelorhynchus macadamiae; assembly: GCA_030620095.1. NCBI lineage: Eukaryota > Metazoa > Arthropoda > Insecta > Coleoptera > Curculionidae > Kuschelorhynchus > Kuschelorhynchus macadamiae. The sequence goes on along the minus strand of JAUTXW010000061.1, from coordinate 246,750 downwards.
GTGTCGTATTCTCTGTAAAATAAATTAAGTGGAAATTTAAACAAGTATTTTCGTTTACTTAGTCAAAAAGAATCTTAGTTTTGAGCTTATCGTCTGATGATTCTGAAATAATCAGTTTTTAACATATTTAGAGATAAAACAAGATTTTTTTCCTCCTTTTAAACATTTTTTTTATTCCTTCAATCCTTCTAAAAGCACATTACGACACCAGAACAGATCCGAACAATTACTAGAAATGTACAGGTTTTTTTTTATATTTTGTGTCCTATCTAAAAGTCTTATTCTAGGAGCTACAAAAAAAAACCTTAAATACAAAAGTTAAGGGAGTTGAGTGTTCAATGCACATTGCAAAGTACAAGACCCTGTATCTTATTATCTCAAATGAAGGATATTTTCTTTTGACTTCAAAAATATATATATTGTTGATATTTGGATGAGCCATTTTCGAAATATTTAAATTTAAAATACATATTAATATTAATCCATTAATCGTTCATTATAAAGTGTGTCCCAGATTCGCTTCTAGTGATCTCGGCTCCTATTATACCCACAGCAAAGGTTAAATAGGAAAAGTTTTATAGGAAACTTATTGCATTCGATATCTGGCTACAGATTTACGATCGATCAATAAGTTTGGGAAATATCGGCGAAAAAACGAAAATGGAGGATTTGGTTTTTTGCCAGTATATCCAGAACGGTAAATTTTACAGCTGTCAAAATGTGACATTATTCGGACACATTTTTAAGACAAATAAGATGGCGTATACGACACGTCTTCATTGTTTTTTGTTAACCCGCAACCCGCCTCAATTTTAATTTTTCTTATGACCGCCATATTGGATTCTTCGATTTTTGGAAAGCGCCTAAAATTTCCAGTCTAGTGGTGTCTCACAAGTGCATTAAAGATTTTAGTGTCATCAAAATATCACACTTCGTAAATTAGGTTCCAATGTTTTTAAAGGAAACCATGATTTATTTGTCACAAGATTACCTTAATAAGTAATATATTGAACGCATTGAATTTTCAATACAACATGAACGTAAATAACGACTTAAGAAATCTAAAAGAGCTTTAACTACTTTGTGAGTAACATTAATTAACAAATATGCAAAATTACGACCATTTGCAAGGAGACATTTTTGACAATTGGTGATGGTGTTTTTCGTACAACCCTGGTAAGTGTTTTTCGGTTAATGTTTCTAAATGTGCCCAGAATTCTCTGTCTCAGGATTTCTATGGTCACGGGGGGATCAAATTCATAGATTTCATTTTTCGTGTGTCTGTATTTTGTGAGGATTTTCTGGTGCCCAATAATGCTTATTTTTTTTATTAAACATTCTGGATGTTATAAAAGAAGCTTCATCCGTATAAATTGTCTTTTTAAAAAATCAGCATCTTCTCTCATATGCCTTATCATTTCTTCGCAATAACGCAAGCGTTTCCTCAGATTTTCTTCACTTGAATTCTGTATCGGCCTGAACCTATACGGGTGAAATTGTATTTTCAAAGTGGTAACAATTTTATAGCAGGATCTATTAAAATATTATAGAGCTTTCTGGATTTTTTTAAAACGAGAAGATACCAGGGGTTGTTGTATTTGGAAATAATAATTTAGAGAAAATTTTACCTTCAAAGAAAAGTAAGATATTCAAATCTTCGGTATATCCTATACTATAAAAAACGTTTAAATTACTCTTTTACTTGACCTGGGATCTATATTGAAATGTCATAATGACAGATCGCCTTAAACGATTAATGCATTAATATTTTAAACTCAAATATTTTGAAAACGTCTTATCCAAATATTTGTAATGTATATATTTTTGAAACCAGAAAGAAAATATTTTAAAATTATAATATACAGGACTTCGCATTTCTGAACTTTGCGATGCGCATTTATTTTTTGTGACATTTCTGTTTTGTATTTAAGCCTCTATGTAGAACACAAATAACACAAACACAAAACAAAAAACTGCTGGATCTTAGACCTGTGATTATATGGGTAAAAATAAATAGAATAACTTGATAATTAAGCAAAGCGGCAAAATAATGCAAATCAAATTTTAATACTTGACTATTATTTAAAGTAATAAAAAATATCATATAAAAAGTTGACTGTTTCAGAGGGCGCAAATAATAACTTCAAATTTAATTATTTAACTTTGAAATGGACACAAATTAAAATACTAATATAAACTGGAAATAAGTTGCATGGGCACTGCTTGTTACAACCCCACGGGGTCCCCTGATTCCCTTCTTGCAGAGTTGTATTACTATATCTTCTAACTGAACGAATAATATCTTCAGTATTACAGCTATTCCCTCACAGAACTTCGATCTGTTTCTCTGTTGCCTATGTTAATTAATATTCATTTGAAATCGAGAAGTTGTATATTAATTCCAATAAGAGCTCCGGTTCTACGTTGAACAACATTGTAGAAAAGCGCCTAAACAAACTAACACCTAAGAACGCCCCTGGAAAGCAAAAAAAAATCCATTATTCTTGTTTTTAATATTTATTTCAGCAAAATTAAAATCATGTTATTATTATTTAGCCAGCTGTGCCCCAAATCCGATTAGAAGGCGATTTCCTCTCCATATCAAATTGTGAAATATTGCACATCACACCTTTTCATGCCACATTGGTTTTATGTGGCAGTCATACGTACGGTCCGGTCCCATTAATATCTGTTGCTCTCCTTCAGCTTCCGGGCAAAATCCCGGCATTTTTTACATCGATACTTTATAAAATTGTGACACAGCGAGAAATTCGAACGGGACGGGGTGGTTTTTCTACTTTATCCCACTAATCGGGCGATAGCGGTCGGTTTAATGACACAGACGACCCACGGAACAGTACACCTGCTTACCTGATCTCGGCACCCAATACGGAACGCGCTGCATTTTTTTCCCTTTGGCGAGCTGTTGAGAATGCTGGGTTGCCACATTGGTGGTAATTGTGCTTATTTTTCTTTTTATTTTACATTATATTAGTTTAAACAATTGCAAACGTATTTCTGTGAAGTTAAAGTTGAACTAACTTGATTACACGAAAAGATCCTTCAGTACTTGAAAAACTTCTGCTTAAATAAACACTTTTGTAAAAAAGTAAGGTAACTAAAACGTTCTTTAAGTTTGAATGGGAACTTGAGGATCAGTTTTTTTTTCTTGGTCATCTTGCAAACACTCAATGGGTGATAACGATAACATGACCTGTATTTGATATGCAATTGTAAAGGTGTCACTTTTAGTTTAGGTTTCATTGCTTCAGGTTAATTTAGGTTAGTAAAAGAATTTTTGAGTTGTTTCGGGGAAATTTATGCGGTTTTGATAGTGCCTATTATGAACACGTTATGTTAGACAATTTTCACTTAATTTCCTTTATAGGAAACAAAAAGATATATTGAACGATTTTTTTTGTATTTTTAAGCACAATTATATATATTGTCAGCAAAAAGATCCAAAAGTAATCATTAATTTTTTTTCCAATGACCTCGATGACAAACATACATATTTATTTAGTGTAGGGGCATGGGTAAAAAGGGTCACAGAATTAGCACATCCGCACAGAAAAAAGCCGCCAAGCTCTTTTATTTCTATTGAACTTATACACAACAATTTTTTGCTAGCTAGTTATAATAATTAAATAACTTAAAATTGGTATTTTGAGGCATACATGTTCTCTTGGTAATCACAAATGTTGGTTTTGCTCCTGTTGGTGACTTTGGTGTCAGGATAGATAATAATATATATATATAGATATATATATATATATATATATATATATATATATATATATATATATATATATATATATATATATATTATCCAATTAGCTCTGTCTTGAGCTTTTCTAATCCAGTGACCGGCGACTCTTTTAATGTCATCACTCCAGCAGGTTGGTGGTATTCCTTGGCTTCTTCTGTCAGTATTAGGTCGTTAGTTTAACATTCTTATCGTCCCTCAGTCGTGCAACGTGTCCTGCCTATTTCCATTTTAGTGTTGCGATTCGTTTTATGGCATCGTCGACTTTTGTACTTTGTCGTATATCTATGTTTCTAATCCGGTCCTGCAATTTTATTCCCAACATGGCTCTTTCCATTTTTCTTTAAACCACCTCCAGTTTATGGATAGTACCTTTGGTTAGTGTTAGGGTTTCTGCTCCGTATGTTAAAACTGGTAAAATACACTGATCGAATACTTTTCTCTTCATACTTATTGGTATGTCGCTGTTAAATACACTTTGGTTTCCCTATGCTGCCCATCCTAGAATAATTCTTGTTTTCAGTTCATGTATTTGATTGTCTCTGGTTATTCTGATTTCGTGTCCTAGGTACTTGTATTCTGTGACTTCTTCTATGATGTCGTTTTCTAATGAAATGGTTTCCCCGAGTATTAAATTCGTCATCATTTTCGTTTCGTCTGTTCATGCAAAGCCCTACCTTTGACGTCGCTTCATTTAGTTCTTCGATCATTGCAGCTGCTTCTTTAAAGTTATCCATTATGAGTGCTATGCAATCTGCAAAACGTTTGCATACTCAAGCACAGTTCTAAATAATTTAGGTGACAAGGTGTTGCCTTGTCGGACACCTCTTTCTATACGAATTTTATTACTATCTTTGTGGTGTCTTATGCTTGCTGTTGAGTTATTGTAAATGTTGTGTATTAGACTGGTATATCTATAATGCGAAATTATTGAGGAGAGAGGCTCCAGGATAGGCTGCGTTTTACTCGTGTCGAAAGCTTTTTGACAGTCGATAAAGACGATCACTTATATATCTCATACTCAAGTGCCTTTTCAATCAGTAGCTTTAAGGTGAGAAGGTGATCGACAGCTTATTCGACTGGCTGGTAGAAGTCGAGGAATATATATATATATATATATATATATATATATATATATATATATATATATATATATAGATTTGGATTTTTTTGGGATGACCGTTAAAGCAATGAAATTTGGCCAACTATTAAGGTCTTCAGCACTACAGTCAACTAATTCAAAGATGAGTACTAATAGAGCCAAAATTAAAATGCAAAACCACACCAGAGTCACCAACAGGAGCAAAAGCAACATTTGTGATTACCAAGGGAACATCCCAAATCTTCGCCGAACTTAATACTTTATTACCATGGAACTCATAACACAGAGGCAAGAACTAGTTTTACTCGTCTTTCAACTAGTTTATATCACATCTAATTTTTGCGAAAGTGGAAACTTAATCTAATATTTTTTTTTAATTCCTGATTTTTTTAAGCATTTTGTTCCTCCATCTTATATTTGTACAATAGCTTTACCGGTGCATCCCTAAGTCACACCTACTTTTGATCAAAATTTAACGTTTATCATCTGAAAAGTTTTCCCAGACTAATTTTTTTAAATATTTTGTTAGAGCGCCATTTCGCTTGGCCATATTGGATTTTCACCAAAATGTTACCATTTTATCCCCATATGAGCCTAACTTTTGAACGAAATTTAAAGGAAATTGAGTATGTAGTTATTTTAGCTCCACCGCTGATAGGCAGATAGATAGACTGACAGACACACAGATCGACAGAATTGAAAAAATATGTTTTTTGGCATATAGAGACCCTGAAACGTAAAGAGCTGAAGAAATATCGAAAGATTATTGTTCACACTTTTTAATTATTATGAATTACTACGAACAACCAAAAACCGTTGATTGTTTTTGTTTAGACGTCAATTAATTTTCGCTGTACCTTTTAACTTTTTAGAATTTTTAAACATGAAAACACACAAAAAATGAAATCAAATCTTGCAACATCGCTGATTTAGTTATGCTAAAATGTAGGCATTGCCAGGACGCCAACTTGACCGAATCGCAAAGAAAACAAAAGTACTCTATAATGGGCGGTTTTAAGTCTGGGTCGCGACCCTACCCATTAAAACGAGCAGGTGCACTGCCTTTTTTTACCTCTGCATAAAGAAACGTAGGTTGTGCGCTTTTTTCAATACGATATCCTATGGGCAATAAATAATTCGGTAACTGTACGCTTTCTTTATGATTTATTTAATTATAATACTTTCATGCATTATTTAACAGGCTAGTTTTACACGTATGTTTCATTTTTGTTATTTTTATGTATGTGGAGGTTTCCGATACAAAATTTACATTTATTAACATTAAACTATTTTGCTTTTATTAATGGTTGTGTCCTGTAGATGTATCTGCATTCATTTAGTACAAAGATATGCTGTTGGAATTTCTGTCATTTCTCCTTTATGATTTGCATTATTTACCAATATTTTATTGTCATAATTAATCATGGAACTGACATATTTTAGAAACAAACACTGTTTACGCTGCCTGGAAATATTCACTTGGCAGATCCAATATCTATTAGCATTTAAAATGTTTTGAAATGTATTTTATGACAATTTTTATTATCATTATTATCCCGAGATTATAAGGAACGACCTATAGGTTTTTTCACAAAATTACAAACACTTCTAAACACAATAAAATTATCTACTTTAGAGCATATAAAACATTTTTGGAATATATTTTAAATTATAATACAATTAATATATAATACAAAAAAAACTATAGTTTATAGCAAAATAACCATGCATCAAAAATATAATAATTAAAACCCTAGAAAAGGAATACAAAAAAAAACCAATTTTTAAAAACCATGAATGTGAAAGATATACCAAAAAACTACTAACAAACTAAGGAAAAAAATAACTTTTTTTACTTTATGTAAAACCTTTCAAGACATTATATTTAGTTTCAATATTTCGATAAATGCCAATATATATTAGGGGTGCTAAATAGATGAAATAGTTATATTTATATGAATCCAATATGGCGGAACAAAATAGCTTCCCAAAATTTTAAAAATCATTATTAAGAGAACAAAATTTTAAAAAATCATTATTAAGAAACTATTTATCCAATACACTTCAAACTTTGTGTAATCATAATGTGTGATATCCGAATAAACTGGCAACATTTTCGTGTAAATCCATTATATTGAAACAAAATGGTGGCCTAATGAACTGTTAAAAAATCAGTACCAAAAAACTACTTATCTAATTGACTTGAAATTTTTCACCAAAATCGAGTGTTAAACAGGGATAGAGTCGGAAATGTTTATTGGGAATCTTATACGGAAAAACAAATAATAAAATGTTTAAATATTCGGTAAAATTCCATTTCCTTGAATAAAACCTTTTTATGGAGGAAACTAATACGGCAATTTTTTTTGTAGACTGCTTAAATAATGTTGTAAAAAATAAATTGTATAAACTGTTTATTGCAAGTAGTGCAATTCTGTACCAAGGAACTTGCGGGTCGAGGTAAATTTGACGATTTTTTTTATCTCACTGTTTTGTCACCAACAGGTGCCATTAAAATTAAAACTGAAAAAATAGCTACAGTTAACTAAATGATTGATTATACTTAGAATTAGAAATTGGTTCGCATTAGGCTCAAAATAATTTTTAAACGAGATTTTATATCTATAGAAACAGGTTTTTAAATTTTTGGAAAATTACTAATAAACTGCATCTAACTAAAATTAAAAACGCTGATTTGCCCGTCACCTTTAACGACCCTAAAGTTTTAAATAATCATTTTTTCTTAAAAAGGGTCAATCAAACTAACAATATATTGGAAACTAAACTTAATTTTTTTTTGGAAAACAATTGAAAGCTGAGCTAAACTTAACTTTCTGTAATAAAGTAGAAATATACTCGCTAATTAATAGTATCCAAAGAAATGCCATAGGGGCTGACGGAGTTTATATTAACCTAATTAAACTTTGTGTACAGTTCTGTATAAAGTTTTTTGTTAATATCTTAAATACATGGGTTCTAACTAGAACATATCCTGACGTTTGGAAAAAGGCCATTCCAGACCATTCTAAAAATTAATAACCCGAAGGAACCGATTGATACAAGATATATATGCATCTTCAGTCAGTAGTTTCCAAACCTGTAAAAAAACACCAACACAAACAGCTTTCTAATTTTGTCAATTAATTAGATATAATTCCAGACACGCAATCCAAGTTTCGAAAAACTATAGCGCCATTACAAGTCATTGTATGTATATTAAATAATATAAGGTACAATGAAGAGGGAAAACAGTGTACGTGCATGGCTGTACTGGATTTCAGCAATGCTTTCGGTACAGTGAAGCATATTGTGCTTCTTGCCAAGTTAAAATATTTTGGCCGCTCAGAGCACACAATTTCATTTTTTAAATCTTACCTTGAAATACAATTAATATAACTCTTGTAATTTCGAATATACCTCCAAGCGTTTCTCTCTTTATTAATGCTGTCTGACCCTAAGAGCTAACTAAAAAAGTCGTTTATTCTACCGTTAGGAAAACTTCGCGATGCTTCTTTAAAACCGTTCCATTTCTCAACTGGTATGACAAATAGTTCTTAAGTATTAGGAACATCCCTGCCAATAAGTGAAACTTATCTTGAAATTATGCCGGCTCCACAGAAATGGCAGCCAAGCGTTTTGACAGCGTTAATGTTGAATGCGTCAGTTAGTAAGTCAGTAGAACACGAAAAGAAATCGGTAAATCCGTCTTTACCCGCTGTAATTTATTTGAATTTTTAAAATAATTTTTAAATACCAGCTAAGTTGGGGATAAAGGCGAATTTACCAATTTTCAAATTTATTCTTAATTTATTTGTGTTCTTAATATTATATATTAATTTCTCATAACTTTATTTAAAGTATGTAAAAAATAAATGATAATTTTACCTTGTTTATTCTTGTTTTATAACTAATTTTTATGAAAAACTTAGTCAATTGGGTACATAGTGGTTTTGAATATTTAAATATTTCATTAGGCGGCCATTTTGGCACAGCACTTTACCAGTTTATTCTTACATCGCACTTAAGAATTATGTAAAATTTGAGATTCATTCGCAAAGTAACTTCTTAATAATGATTTTTTCTACTGGACTGCCATTTTGTTCCGCCATATTGCATTTTTGCCAAAAAGTAACCCAAGATGGCTGTAACCTAAGATGATGTTTAATTTTTGACAAAAATTTAAAGTCAACTGGGCAAGTATTTTTTGAACTAATCCGCGTATGTTTTTTAGGGATTTGGGAACTCCAAAACGCAAACATCTGCAAAAAACTCCAAAGGTGATTTTTTCATGATTGCAAAACTTCTTTTTTACGGGGAAAGTAAAAAGAAACAATATTTGATTTTGATTTTATTTGCGTTAGTTTTAGTATAGTATAGAGTTGAGGTACTAAATAAATAAATATTACCTTCCTAACTGTAACACGTGTTACACCTTAATAATTTTGATTATAAAATATTAAAAATTTACATGTTTTTGGCAATTGTAATGGTCTAGTACGGGATGAGTGAAGGATACTCTTCTCCTGTGATTCTTCAGTTAGTCATATTGACGAAAGATATGTCCAAAATTTATCAGAATATAAAATACGCATCCTCTGAGATTAGTTCGGATCTTCAAGGGACATACGGGGATGACCTGGCAACATTTTAGTAAAAATCCAACTTGGCGAAACAAAATTGCAGCCTAGTGAAATTAAAAAAAAAATACTAAAAAACTGTTTATCCAATTATTCTCAAATTTTGCACAAAAATCAAGTATTATATAGAAATCAACTGGTAAAATTTTGGTATAAATCCAAATATTCCACAATATGTTTTTATTATAATTTAAATATTTTATGAGGCATAAAATGGCGGCTCGATAAAATATTTAAAAATTCACCCTGAAAAACTACTTAATGGATTGATTTCAAATTGGATACCATAACTAATTGTTGTACAGAGATGAACTAGTAAAATTGTGGCACTATTCCAAGATGGCGAAACCGAAATGGCGGCCAAATAAAATTTTAAAAAAATGGAAAAAAAATCATATCAACTTTCTTTAATTTCTGCAAAAAAATTAAACGTTATATAGGGATAAACTGGTACTGTAGTATCACCCTGTATAGCGAGTTAGTGTTCATATATTGGCTGTTGTTTATTGTGTATAAGCGGAATGAGCACGCTGACGAGGCAGCATCCTCAAGGAGTGGTATATTACATTAGTTCCTAATAGATCGATTTAACTCATGATATCTGTGTTATACTTCAGATTATGGAGTACTTTGTATTGCCACTTTCTCCTTTTGATATACGTACAACAATTGGCCAAAATTAAATAAAAATAAAAAAATTAAATGAAATGTCAAATTCCTGTCCAGATTTTAACTGCTGCAACTGAACCTGTTCTCTCAGTGTAGGGTAAATACGAAACAAATTAAAGAAAATCGCATCATCGAAAGTAAAGAAGCCGACACACTTCATTTTTGTATAGCTCAGTTTTCTTGTAAAATGTGAATTGGACGCTTTTTCCATTACGCTGTATCATTGGTAATAAATAATTCGACAACTATGTGTTTTTTTCATGATTTATCTGAATATAATGATGACATATGTTATTTAACGGGAGGGTTGAATACACGTGTGAGAGAATCACGTTTTTAATGCATTTGGCAAGTTTCCAATAAAATATTTATGTTTATTATTGAATACCGAGTTAATTTATCGTTAGGTATAACTGCTCGTCAATTTCTATAGATATAATAAAATGTTATATTAAAGATATTTAAAGAACATTTTTCACGCGGGTTTGTGTGCCCCAAACTTAATTCAAAACTATACATTTAATATTTATTTACTAAGGAACTTTTATAACTACGGTAAAATCTCTCAACAACAGACAGTAGCCGTGCCACAGAAACTGTCCGTTGTATAGAGGTGTGGAGAGTGAACAAATATTAAATTATTAACATAATTGTTACTATGTATACACCAACATCTTTTACATACATATATGCATACAATAAAAATGTACTACCTAATATACATTATCATACCACCTACATATACAGTTTGATATAGTTCTACTTTATAAAAAGTTTCTATTTAAAAAAAATTATCAAGTGTTGTTTGTCTTAAACGAGTTAACTTGAGATTCCATTTTAAACGCAACTTCTAAGATTTTTTTCCCTTAAAACAGAATCTCCAGATAACATACAAAAGTTTTCAATATCCCTTAACATTTTATATGCTTCCTTAATGTTCTTAATATTGGGAAAAATAATTTCTTCATCACCACTGTCAGATGAAATCTGATCATTCTCACTATTTTGAAATTTACTGATGCACTCACGTACACTTATGTTAGGATTTTCCATGAATAATTTCTGGATATGAAGTTAAGTCGGAAGAGAATACATTGATGTTTCTACATAATTCCGATAATGGCACATCATCTACACTACCATAGTCAACGTTTTCCTCGAGAATTTCGTCGAATCCAGCTTTGGGGAAGCAGTTATTGATGGTCTTGGATTCGACTTTTTTCCATGCAGCAGCAATTCAAATCAAGGCACTTACAACATTTATGGATCTCACCAATTGTTCGGTAGATTCAAAATACTCCATGGATGACAAAAGTCGCTTGATTAAAACTTTTCTGTAGTAATTTTTAAAATTTTGAATCACGCCCTGGTCCAATGGCTGGCGATGTGATGTCGTATTTGGCGGTAAAAAAATATTTTAACATTTTTTAACTCCATTTTGGGGTGAGATGCAGCATTATCCAAAAATAAAAGTACAGTTCGGTTTTGCCATCAACCAATCCGACATTATATCCCGTGTCATCCATGCTTTCTTGTTATAGTACCATTCAAGTGGCAATTTTTCCAACCTTGATCCTTTAAAACAACGGGATTTTTTTACTTTTTCAAATCACCAGTGCATTTTCTCTTTTTCCATTCATAGCGGAGCAAAGTAAAATAGTGAGTCCCTCCTTGGACGCTTTCCCGCCAGCACATGTTTCGCCTTTTAAAGAAAACGTTTTATTTGGCAAGGCGCGCAGAAAGAGTCCCATTTCATTGGCGTTATAAATATCTCTCGGTGCGTAGTTTTTGATAATAGCACATAATTTCGTCCGCCAATCAGTTACCTGAAACAAGTCTACAGCCGCTGCTTTGCCACAGATGGATTTGAAAGAACTTCTCCAACCATCCATTTGATCCTTTAAAACCATCAACTTCAAGATTATTTGTAATTTCTTGTGCTTTTTCCTTTATTATTGTTCTGGATATTGGAATGTTTTTGGAGCATATTTTACAAAACCAGTCGTAGACAATTTGGTCTATGGCAGCACCCTCAGTTTTTTCGCAAATTTCTTTTTCTCTTTCATATTCCTACACAGAATTTTTCGGCTAATACTCTAACACTAAGTTGGTTTTTTTCCGCGTACTAGATTATTTTAACTTTTTGTTGAAAAAACTTTCTTTTGTTTGAAGACGTATTGATCGCACCAGAGTAACATCAAAACTAAGATATTCTATTGATGAAGACTACATTTTATAAAAATAAGGTGATCTATTTATTATGCAATTCACCGCAATTTACTGAAGCCAGACAGCATAAGCCATGCTATTGTTAAACTTGTGCTATTAATAATTATCATAGATCTAAATATTTCCCATAATGTGCAATAAAAATACCGGCATTAAATATGGGTTTTTCAAAAATTATCTGAACATCTGTCCGTTCTGAGGAGGTAAATTTAACTGTTTTTATCAAACATGTTCCAAATTTTACTGTCCGTGTCCATTGTTGAGAGTGTCCGTTGTCAAGAGGGTTTAGTATACAGGAATATATATACTGACGATCGATTTTATCCGTTCATCAGAGGTGTTTATTGATAGGAGGTGTCCGTTAAGGGAGGTTTCACTGTATACTATATCATAAAAGAGATCGTACTCTTAAAGCTAGGAATTGGTTTAAAATATTTTATTTCACTCGAGTTCTTAACAAATTAAATATATAAATCGAATATGGTAAAAGAACTAGCGTTATAACTCACATTCTTTTTAATTATTTGTGATGTTCTAATACCGCCTTATTATTTCTGAAACTAATGACGTAGTCACCATAACAGAGGTTACCAGAAGTTTTAACGATTTATTTTAGTTTAAAGTAATCTATTGCTAACACGCTAACACGCTAACATTATATATTATATATTATATATTATCAATAAATACATAATCACACTGTATGTGGCAGCAAAACACATTTGGACCCATGTTTACGTGGCATTCAAATCGCATACCACCTGCACCACACTGGGACAAAAAGGCTTGAGACATGAGACAACATTTTGTTTTCAACGTCTAGTCACAATAAATAAAAATAAATACCTAATAAATATGTTTTAATTCATTTAATATACACAGTTCGCCAAAATAAAAAATGTATTAGAGTGAGATAATTTTTAAAAAATTCTTTTTATCCAAATAATACAGGCGCAGACGAAAAAATGCTGTCATAGTAATTCTACTCAAAAAGGGTGATACAATTATGTAAATCACCCTCGGAATATCTCTGGTACCGCTTACCAGAATTTAATGAAAATACTTCCACTTACGTACGAAATTATGTCAAATCCAATGACGAGTTTCGCACTTTTTTTTTATGAAAGCCAACAATTTTTCCAAAATTAAGGGTCTAATATCCATAACTAAATGTATTATTTTTATAAAAATACCTGAACATAAAAGGTTACCTCATATGTCTGACAATATCAGTTTTATTCAAAGAAATCGTCCATATTTCTCTAAGAGACCTGATCATAAGACTTCAAAGAAAAGGATAAACTAGTCTGGGTCTCAATCTGAATGTCAGTTTTGCTGATTTACAAAAACGTGTATCGTTTAATTGAAACCTAAAGAATGGAACTTTTAATTATACTAAGTTATGGGGATAGAAAGCGAAAGCTGCAAGATGTTTGTAACATTTTTAATGAGAAATATCTTAACAGAAATCCAATAACTAAATCTATCCTAAGTAAAATTAACAAAAAAAAATTCGTGAATCTGGAAAGTTAAAAGATGCTGTACGTTCAGGCAGAACGGAAAGCACAATAATTCTTTTGCTACCAAAACACCAGCAAGAGAAAACAGCGTCTCAACTTTAAAAGTAGGTCGTAAAAAGCAACGAAAACAATGTAATACTAAAAAGAAATATCTAATACAACAAACAATAAATTAATGAAACTAAGAAAGGTGTTTAAAATGTTGTCCATTTACTACGTGACAGTATGAGAAACACTGTGGGAAAATATTTAATAAATAAACAAAAATGCCAGCCTCCTCGATTAATCTACATTCGATTTATATTCGCTCCTTTAAATCTTCGAGGTCATTAGGCTTAGTTTTATACACCACATCTATAGGGTGTCCCCACAAAAAGTAGTCGAGGAGCGTCGAATTCGGAGACTGAGTTGGCAACTCGATAGTACCCCTACGTCCAATCCATCTTCCAAAAAAATAACATTGTCTAAATATTTTCGACAATTCTGAGCAAAATGCGGTGAAGCCCATCTGGCTGAAACCATATTTGATCATTTAGTGCACCATTACCTAAACAAATTAAGTTTAAATACTTAATTTAGCAGGTAAAGTAAGGAATTTCCGGTTATATGGAAATAGTTCTGCAATAGCTGGGAAAATTTCGGTCCTTAAAAGATCAGATATCTTTCTCGAGTTAATGTGTCCTCCATGAAAAAGGGACCGATTATTTTTGCGCACCTCACCAAACATTTATCTTTTGGGAAAATTGGGTATGATTTTTACGTATCCATTGTGTATTTTCCTTGGCTCAATATCGACAATTATGCCTGTTTACTTTTCTGTTCAAAAAAAGTTGCTTCGTCAGAAAAAATAATATTATTCAGAAAATTTTGATTGGTGTTGCAACGTTGCATCACGAATTTACAAAATTTCAAGCGCCTACTTCGATCATCCTCAAAGAGCAGCAAAAGCTATTTTGTATAGTCTACGCAGGCACGTAGCCAGAAATTCGTGTCGGGGGGTCCAAACCAGAAATTCATTTCGAGGGAAGGGAGTCCAAACAGTCAGGGAAAAAGTATACCTTTATCAAAATATTTCTTTGGGTTTCAGTTAGACGATCCATTTTTGTAAACCGACAAAACTAACATGGTCAAACATATCAGGTAACCTTTTCTGTGCTGGTATTTTAACAAAAGGTAATACGTTAGATTACGTATATTAGACCCTTAATTTCGCAAAAACAACTTTAAACTTTCATAAGAAGTGCTCTTAATAAAAAGTATTAAGAATTTTACGCAGAGCTTAAAACAGTAAAATAATATAGAATGTTGTAATACAAAAATATTTTCCTTTTATAGTAGAAAAACGGTAAACTTGACAGCAATGTCATTGGATCCAGCATAACGTCATACCTAAGTGTGCATATTTTCATTAAATTTAGGTAAGCGGGTAATTGAGATATTTTACCGTTTCCTTACTTTTGTTACACGCTGTATAAATAAATTCCCTGGAACAAACGGTGTTTGGCAAACTTTTATTGTAGACGTCTAGTGTGCGCCCATGAAACTTGATTCTTAACTAGTATTCTCCGCTTTCATACATACATCTTAATAAACAGTAATAAATATGCTGTTTTACTACTGTCTTTTTAATTGATATATTAAGTTTTCTCTGTGAAGCGATAAAAGTCAAGATTTAAATTAAATGAGGCATATTAGAATTGACATTATCCTAATATTAATCTTGAGTTAATACTAAATCGACTGGAGTTATTCTTTTACTCTATCTTTTTTAATGTTCAAAATACGGAGATATAAATTTTAATTTTATAACTTTCATCCTTTGTGAGTGCAGACTTGACAGGGAATTAAATAATTTTATGCATATAAAATAAGAGGGACTGATTAAATTCTCTGTAGGCGAGCCACAATGTTATGGTCTATGTTTCAAATGTTAAATAGGCGAATACAATTACTGACTTGCTTTAAAAAATAGTTTAAAATTATTTTACAAGGCCAGTAATAAATATTATTGTCAACAAATATTCGTGTAGATTAAACAAAATACCTATCGTATTTCATTTCTATTAATTTGTGGTGAAAATATATTTGCAACATCATTGTCTTTGATTTCCTAAAACATTCTGGAAGCGAAATGGGATTTAGTGATTTAATGAAACTATAATCTTATTTTCTCCATAAAACCAGTCCTCATATTATATTGTACTTTCCAAAGATGATGTAGACCTAGTCAGACACACGTCTTTCTACTGAAATGCTTTTTATCTGTACTTATAGTACTATAGAACTTCAACAAACTCTTGTTAAATGTCCAGTGCAACGACATTTTTCTCATTTGGAACTCTTGTATCTATAGACATCAGATAATTGATTTTTGGGCATATCTGTAAATGTTAATATTCACTTTTCGATATATTACACCTCGATTGTAGTTGCATAGCCCATTTTGGAAGCTTCAACTGATTCTGGGAACTTGTATGAACAGAAGTTTTTGATTGAAAGTATTTCTCTGGAATCGTTCTGGGATTCCACAGCAAGGACAAGTAAGCAAGAAAGATGACTTTTGCAAAAAAAAATCATTTGTATTTTGGCTTACACTATTTCATAAGATAATGACTTACGTGAACATCCCTTTTAATGAGCTTTAAAAACTAATAACACTTTTGCAGAAATCAATATGTGTTTGAAAAAATATAAGCGTTATTAGGATTTCAAAAATGCATGAGGTAATGGAGCAGGCAAAGGCGATGGTGGTTTTTGAGACAAAATGAAGAAGGCTAAACTATGAAACTTGGAGAACACCAGTACTTGAAATGTGTGACGCCATAATTAATATTGTAGATGCTGTATTAAGCGCATTTTAACAAGGTTCCGATTACGACATATAATAATGTACAACAGAGAAACTTGCAGACGCCGAGGGTTTTATGCAGATTACATAAAAAAAGTCCATTATTAGAGTTATATGGATACTGAAGCAAATTATCAATTACAACAAATATTTAGAACTATCCGTTACCCATACCAAAATATTAAAAAATTAGTAAACTTTCTATACCCGGAAATCGTTATGAATATTTTGTTTTATAGGAAATAATAAATACTATATGGCAGGATTTAGTTCCACATCACATATTCATGTAGTAACACATGTATAAATAGCGTGTTCTTTCATTTTTGTAGACGAAGAAATAATTGAAGAGAGAATTTCCAGTTAGGTTCCTCTACAGATTAAATCTGCAAAATTTGCGACTACCAAAAAGAATCCCGTTTAATGAATACAGGGTAATTTATTGAAAATAAAATTGTTTTTGAGCGCTATTTCGTAACACCTTATATATCCTAGAAAAATCGTAAGTAAAAAGTTTCGACCTCATAAGGAAAAAAAATTGAGACATTTTTTTGTGAAACTCCCAATATCAAGATAGACAACTTTTCAAATGTGTTCAGATTATCTGTTGCGTTTAGATTGACAAACAAAAATCTTTTTTGGCTTTTTCGCAACTAAATAAAAATATTTAACGTCAAATTAATTGAAGCAAATATTTAATTAAAATTACATATCTCAACATGTAGACTAGTCTGTCTACGGAATGTTTCGATAGAAATACAAAAAATGCCAAAATAGATTTTTGTTTGTCAATCTAAACGCAACAAATAATCTGAACACATTTGAAAATAACATTATAGATGGCTGCAAACTATCATTTTTTCAGATCTAGGTTACATGTCAAACAAACTGACAAATTTTAAAATTTTGAAATCCATTCTCTTCTATTTAATGTTTCTCTCTTACGATCGGCGCACTGATGAGTCCCGATAGGATGAAAGTATCTGTACAACTATTATGTGTCTATAAAAACTTAAGGTAAATGACATAATTTCTTGTGCTTACTTAAATAATATTGGTTACATTATGTATCGAAACATTCGTAGATAGACTAGTCTACATGTTGAGATATGTAATTTTATTAAATATTTGCTTCAATTAATTTAAAGTTAAATATTTTTATTCAGTTGCGAAAAAGCCAAAAAAAAAAAATTGTTAGACAACTTCTTGTTATGATTTATATTATATTTTTAACATTTATTATTATTATTTGAATATACAATTTATAAATTATTTTTATTTCGTTAGCAGTCAAGGAGAATGTCCCCGAGCCATAGTTATAAAAAAGTATATATATATATATATATATATATATATATATATATATATATATATATATATATATATATATATATATATATATATATATATATATATATATATATATATATATATATATATATATATATATATATATATATATATATATATATATATATATATATATATATATTTTTTATAACTATGGCTCGGGGACATTCTCCTTAACTGCTAACAAAATAAAAATATTTTATAAATTGTATATTCAAATAATAATAATAAATATTAAAAATATAATATAAATCATAACAAGAAGTTGTCTAACAAATTTTTTTTTGGCTTTTTCGCAACTGAATAAAAATATTTAACTTTAAATTAATTGAAGCAAATATTTAATAAAATTACATATCTCAACATGCAGACTAGTCTATCTACGAATGTTTGGATACATAATATAACCAATATTATTTAAGTAAGCACAAGAAATTATGTCATTTACCTTAAGTTTTTATAGACACATAATAGTTGTACAAATACTTTCATCCTATCGGGACTCATCAGTGCGCCGATCGTAAGAGAGAAACATTAAATAGAAGAGAATGGATTTCAAAATTTTAAAATTTGTCAGTTTGTTTGACATGTAACCTAGATCTGAAAAAATGATAGTTTGCAGCCATCTATAATGTTATTTTCAAATGTGTTCAGATTATTTGTTGCGTTTAGATTGGCAAACAAAAATCTATTTTGGCATTTTTTGTATTTCTATCGAAACATGGCGTAGACAGACTAGTCTACTTGTTGAGATATGTAATTTTAATTAAATATTTGCTTCATTTAATTTGACGTTAAATATTTTTATTTAGTTGTGAAAAAGCCAAAAAAGATTTTTGTTTGTCAGTCTAAACGCAACAAATAATCTGAACACATTTGAAAAGTTGTCTATCTTGATATTGGGAGTTTCACAAAAAAAGTCTCAATTTTTTTTCCTTATGAGGTCGAAACTTTTTACCTATCATTTTTCTAGGATATATAAGGTGTTACGAAATAGCGCTCAAAAACAATTATATTTTCAATAAATTACCCTGTATTCATTAAATGGGATTCTTTTCGGTAGTTGCAAATTTCGCAGATTTAATCTGTAGAGGAACCTAACTGGAAATTCTCTCTTCAATTATTTCTTCGTCTACAAAAATGAAAGAACACGCAATTTATACATGTGTTACTAAATGAATATGTGATGTGGAACTAAATCCTGCCATATAGTATTTATTATTTCTTATAAAACAAAATATTCATAACGATTTCCGGGTATAGAAAGTTTACTAATTTTTTAATATTTTGGTATGGGTAACGGATAGTTCTAAATATTTGTTGTAATTGATAATTTGCTTCAGTATCCATATAACTCTAATAATGGACTTTTTTTATGTAATCTGCATAAAACCCTCGGCGTCTGCAAGTTTCTCTGTTGTACATCATTATATGTCGTAATCGGAACCTTGTTAAAATGCGCTTAATACAGCATCTACAATATTAATTATGGCGTCACACATTTCAAGTACTGGTGTTCTCCAAGTTTCATCGTTTAGCCTTCTTCATTTTGTCTCAAAAACCTCCATCGCCTTTGCCTGCTCCATTATCTCATGCATTTTTGGAATCCTAATAACGCTTATATTTTTTTTAGTATTTTCAAACACATATTGATTTCTGCAAAAGTGTTATTTGTTTTTAAAGCTCATTAAAAGGGATGTTCACGTAAGTCATTATCTTATGAAATAGTGTAAGCCAAAATACAAATGATTTTTTTTTGCAAAAGTCATCTTTCTTGCTTACTTGCCCTTGCTGTGGAATCCCAGAACGATTCCAGAGAAATTCTTTCAATCAAAAACTTCTGTTCCTACAAGTTCCCAGAATCAGTTGAAGCTTCCAAAATGGGCTATGCAACTACAATCGAGGTGTAATATATGGAAAAGTGAATATTAACATTTACAGATATGCCCAAAAATCATTTATCTAATGTCTGTAGATACAAGAGTTCCAAATGAGAAAAATGTCGTTGCACTGGACATTTAACAAGAGTTTGTTGAAGTTCTATAGTACTATAAGTACAGATAAAAAGCATTTCAGTAGAAAGACGTGTGTCTCACTAGGTCTACATCATCTTTGGAAAGTACAATATAATATGAAGACTGGTTTTATGGAGAAAATAAGATTATAGTTTCATTAAATAACTAAATCCCATTTCGCTTCCAGAATGTTTTAGGAAATCAAAGACAATGATGTTGCAAATATATTTTCACCACAAATTAATAGAAATGAAATACGATAGGTATTTTGTTTAATCTACACGAATATTTGGTGACAATAATATTTATTACTGGCCTTGTAAAATAATTTTAAACTATTTTTTAAAGCAAGTCAGTAATTGTATTCGCCTATTTAAATTTTATAATACCACTGAAAATTAACTAAATTTTTTTATCTCTTTTGAAACATAGACCATAACATTGTGGCTCGCCTACAGAGAATTTAATCAGTCCCTCTTATTTTATATGCATAAAATTATTAAATTCCCTGTCAAGTCTGCGCTCACAAAGGATGAAAGTTATAAAATTAAAATTTATATCTCCTTATCTTGAACATTAAAAAAGATAGAGTAAAAGAATAACTCCAGTCGATTTAGTATTAAGTCAAGATTAATATTAGGATAATGTCAATTCTAATATGCCTCATTTAATTTAACTCTTGACTTTTATAGCTTCACAGAGAAAACTTAATATATCAATTAAAAAGACAGTAGTAAAACAGCATATTTATTACTGTTTATTAAGATGTATGTATGAAAGTGGTATTCACGAATACTAGTTAAGAATCAAGTTTCATGGGCGCACACTAGACGTCTACAATAAAAGTTTGCGAAACACCGTTTGTTCCAGGGAATTTATTTATACAGCGTGTAACAAAAGGAAACGGTAAAATATCTCAGTTACCCGCTTACCTGAATTTAATGAAAATATGCACACTTAGGTATGACGTTATGCTGGATCCAATGGCATTGCTGTCAAGTTTACCGTTTTTCTACTATAAAAGGAAAATATTTTTGTATTACAACATTCTATATTATTTTACTGTTTTAAGCTCTGCGTAAAATTCTTAATACTTTTTATTAAGAGCACTTCTTATGAAAGTTTAAAGTTGTTTTTGCGAAATTAAGGGTCTAATATATTATGTAATCTAACGTATTACCTTTTGTTAAAAAACCAGCACAGAAAAGGTTACCTGATATGTTTGACCATGTTAGTTTTGTCGGTTTACAAAAATGGATCGTCTAACTGAAACCCAAAGAAATATTTTGATATAGGTATACTTTTTCCCTGACTGTTTGGACTCCCTCCCCTCGAAATGAATTTCTGGTTTGGACCCCCGACACGAATTTCTGGCTACGTGCCTGCGTAGACTATACAAAATAGCTTTTGCTGCTCTTTGAGGATGATCGAAGTAGGCGCTTGAAATTTTATAAATTCGTGATGCAACGTTGCAACACCAATCAAAATTTTCTGAATAATATTATTTTTTCTGACGAAGCAACTTTTTTTGAACAGAAAAGTGAACAGGCATAATTGTCGATATTGAGCCAAGGAAAATACACACTGGATACGTAAAAATCATACCCAATTTTCCCAAAAGATAAATGTTTGGTGAGGTGCGCAAAAATAATCGGTCCCTTCTTCATGGAAGACACATTAACTGGAGAAAGATATCTGATCTTTTAAGGACCGAAATTTTCCCAGCTATTGCAGAACTATTTCCGAATAACCGGAAATTCCTTACTTTACCTGCTAAATTAAGTATTTAAACTTAATTTTTTAGGTAATGGTGCACTAAATGATCAAATATGGTTTCAGCCAGATGGGCTTCACCGCATTTTGCTCAGAATATTCGAAAATATTTAGACAATGTTATTTTTTTGGAAGATGGATTGGACGTAGGGGTACTATCGAGTTGCCAACTCAGTCTCCGAATTCGACGCTCCTCGACTACTTTTTATGGGGACACCCTATATATGTGGTGTATAAAACTAAGCCTAATGACCTCGAAGATTTAAAGGAGCGAATATAAATCGAATGTAGATTAATCGAGGAGGCTGGCATTTTTTTTATTTATTAAATATTTTCACACAGTGTTTCTCATACTCAGGTCAGTAGTAAAAGGACAACATTTTAAACACCTTTCTTAGTTTCATTAATTTATTGTTTGTTGTATTAGGTATTTCTTTTTAGTATTATATTGTTTTCGTTGCTTTTTACGACCTACTTTTAAAGTTGAGACGCTGTTTTCTCTTGCTGGTGTTTTGGTAGCAAGATGAAGAATTATTGTGCTTTCCGTTCTGCCAGAACGTACAGCATCTTTTAACTTTCCAGATTCACGATTTTTTTTTTGTTAATTTTACTTAGGATAGATTTAGTTATTGGATTTCTGTTAAGATATTTCTTATTAAAAATGTTACAAACATCTTGCAGCTTTCGCTTTCTATCCCCATAACTTAGTATAACTAAAAGTTCCATTCTTTAGGTTTCAGTTAAACGATACACTTTTTT
Source organism: Kuschelorhynchus macadamiae (assembly GCA_030620095.1). Lineage (NCBI taxonomy): Eukaryota > Metazoa > Arthropoda > Insecta > Coleoptera > Curculionidae > Kuschelorhynchus > Kuschelorhynchus macadamiae. The sequence continues at coordinate 224,082 of JAUTXW010000061.1, read as the reverse complement.
GTAAATCAGCAAAATTGACATTCAGATTGAGACCCAGACTTGTTTATTCTTTTCTTTGAATTCTTATAATCGGGTCTCTTAGAGAAATATGGACGATTTCTTTGAATAAAACTGACATTGTCAGACATATGAGGTAACCTTTTATGTTCAGGTATTTTTATAAAAAAGAATACATTAAGTTATGGATATTAAACCATAACTTATTTTTGGAAAAACTGTTGGCTTTCATAAAAAGTGCAAATTTGGCAGCAATGCGAAACTCGTCATTGGATTTGGCATAATTTCGTACGTAAGTGGTATTTTCATTAAATTCTGGTAAGCGGTACCAGAGATATTCCGAGGGTGATTTACATCATTGTATCACCCTTTTTGGGTAGAGTTACTATGACGGCATTATTTCGTCTGCGCCTGTATTATTTGGATAAAAAGAATTTTTTAAAAATTATCTCACTCTAATACATTTTTTATTTTGGCGAACTGTGTATATTAAATGAATTAAAATATGTTTATTAGGTATTTATTTTTATTTATTGTGACTAGACGTTGAAAACAAAATGTTGTCTCATGTCTCAAGCCTTTTTGTCCCAGTGTGGTGCAGTAGGTATGCGATTTGAATGCCACGTAAACATGGGTCCAAATGTGTTTTGCTGCCACATACAGTGTGATTATGTATTTATTGATAATATATAATATATAATGTTAGCGTGTTAGCAATAGATTACTTTAAACTAAAATAAATCGTTAAAACTTCTGGTAAACTCTGTTATGGTGACTACGTCATTAGTTTCAGAAATAATAAGGCGGTATTAGAACATCACAAATAATTAAAAAGAATGTGAGTTATAACGCTAGTTCTTTTACCATATTCGATTTATATATTTAATTTGTTAAGAACTCGAGTGAAATAAAATATTTTAAACCAAATTCATAGCTTTAAGAGTACGATCTCTTTTATGATATAGTATACAGTGAAACCTCCCTTAACGGACACCTCCGATCAATAAACACCTCTGATGAACGGATAAAATCGATCGTCAGTATATATATTCCTGTATACTAAACCCTCTTGACAACGGACACTCTCAACAATGGACACGGACAGTAAAATTTGGAACATTTTTGATAAAAACAGTTAAATTTACCTCCTCAGAACGGACAAATGTTCAGATAATTTTTGAAAAACCCATATTTAATGCCGGTATTTTTATTGCACATTATTAATAGCACAAGTTTAACAATAGCATGGCTTATGCTGTCTGGCTTGTAGGTAAATTGCGGTGAATTGCATAATAAATAGATCACCTTATTTTTATAAAATGTAGTCTTCATCAATAGAATATCTTAGTTTTGATGTTACTCTGGTGCGATCAATACGTCTTCAAACAAAAGAAAGTATTTTCAACAAAAAGTTAAAATAATCCAGTACGCGGAAGAAAACCAACTTAGTGTTAGAGTATTAGCCGAAAAATTCTGTGTAGGAACATGAACGAGAAAAAGAAATTTGCGAAAAAACTGAGGGTGCTGCCATAGACCAAATTGTCTACGACTGGTTTTGTAAAATATGCTCCAAAAACATTCCAATATCCAGTACAATAATAAAGGAAAAAACACAAGAAATTACAAATAATCTTGAAGTTGATGGTTTTAAATGATCAAATGGATGGTTGGAGAAGTTCTGTCAACGTCATAATATCTCTTTCAAATCCATCTGTGGCGAAGCAGCGGCTGAAGACTTGATTCAGGTAACTGATTGGCGGACGAAATTATGTGCTATTATCAAAAACTACGCACCGAGAGATATTTATAACGCCAATGAAATGGGACTCTTTTTGCGCGCCTTGCCAAATAAAACGTTTTCTTTAAAAGGCGAAACGTGTGCTGGCGGGAAAGCGTCCAAGGAGGGACTCACTATTTTACTTTGCTCCGCTATGAATGGAAAAGAAGAAAATGCACTGGTGATTGGAAAAAGTAAAAAAAACCCGTTGTTTTAAAGGATCGAGCTTGGAAAAATTGCCACTTGAATGGTACTATAACAAGAAAGCATGGATGGCACGGGATATAATGTCGGATTGGTTGATGAAATTTGACCGGAAAATGCAAAGGCAAAACCGAAATGTACTTTTATTTTTGGATAATGCTGCATCTCACCCCAAACTGGAGTTAAAAAACGTTAAAATATTTTTTTTACCGCCAAATACGACATCACATTGCCAGCCATTGGACCAGGGCGTGATTCAAAATTTTAAAAATTACTACAGAAAGGTTTTAATCAAGCGACTTTTGTCATCCATGGAGTATTCTGAATCTACCGAACAATTGGGGAAATCCATAAATGTTGTAAGTGCCTTGATTTGGATTGCTGCTGCATGGAAAAAAGTCGAATCCAAGACCATCAGCCTCCTCAAAGCTGGATTCGACGAAATTCTCGAGGAAAACGTTGACTATGATAGTGAAGATGATATGCCATTATCCGAATTATGTAGAAATATCAATGTATTCTCTTCCGACTTAACTTCATATTCAGAAATTGATGAAAGTTTATTCATTGAATATCCTAACATAAGTGTACGTGAGTGCATCAGTAAATTTCAAAATAGTGAGAATGATCAGATTTCATCTGACAGTGGTGATGAAGAAATTATTTCTCCCAATATTAAGAACATTAAGGAAGCATATAAAATGTTAAGGGATATTGAAAACTTTTGTATGTTATCTGGAGATTCTGTTTTAAGAGAAAAAATCTTAGAAGTTGCGTTTAAAATGGAATCTCAAATTATTAAAAATAAATTAACTCATTTAAGACAAACAACACTTGATAATTTTTTTAAATAGAAACTTTTTATAAGATAGAACTAAATCCAACTGTATATGTAGGTGGTATGATGATTTATATTAGGTAGTACATTTTTATTGTATGCATATATGTATGTAAGAGATGTTGGCGTATACGTAGTAACAATTGTGTTAATAATTTAATATTTGTTCACTCCCCACAACGGACACCTCTATACAACGGACAGTTTCTGTGGCACGGCTACTGTCTGTTGAGAGATTTTACTGTAGTTATAAAAGTTCCTTAGTAAATAAATTTTAAATGTATAGTTTTGAATTGAGTTTGGGGCGCACAAACCCGCGTGAAAAATGTTCTTTAAATATCTTTAATATAACATTATTTTATTATATCTATAGAAATTGACGAGCAGTTATACCTAAGATAAATTAACTCGGTATTCAATAATAAACATAAATATTTTATTGGAAACTTGCCAAATGCATTAAAAACGTGATTCTCTCACACGTGTATTCAACCCTCCCGTTAAATAACATATGTCATTATTATATTCAGATAAACCATGAAAAAATCACATAGGTGTCGAATTATTTATTACCAATGATACAGCGTAATGGAAAAAGCGTGCAATTCACATTTTACAAGAAAACTGAGCTATACAAAAATGAAGTGTGTCGGCTTCTTTATTTTCGATGATGCGATTTTCTTTAATTTGTTTCGTATTTACCCTAGACTGAGGGAACAGGTTCAGTTGCAGCAGTTAAAATCTGGACAGGAATTTGACATTTCATTTAATTTTTTGATTTTTATTTAATTTTGGCCAATTGTTGTACGTATATCAAAAGGAGAAAGTGGCAATACAAAGTACTCCATAATCTGAAGTATAACACAGATATCATGAGTTAAATCGATCTATTAGGAACTAATGTAATATACCACTCCTTGAGGATGCTGCCTCGTCAGCGTGCTCATTCCGCTTATACACAATAAACAACAGCCAATATATGAACACTAACTCGCTATACAGGGTGATACTACAGTACCAGTTTATCCCTATATAACGTTTAATTTTTCTGCAGAAATTAAAGAAAGTTGATATGATTTTTTTTCCATTTTTTTTTAAATTTTATTTGGCCGCTATTTCGGTTTCGCCATCTTGGAATAGTGCCACAATTTTACTAGTTCATCTCTATACAACAATTAGTTATGGTATCCAATTTGAAATCAATCCATTAAGTCGTTTTTCAGGGTGAATTTTTAAATATTTTATCGAGCCGCCATTTTATGCCTCATAAAATATTTAAATTATAATAAAAACATATTGTGGAATATTTGGATTTATACCAAAATTTTACCAGTTGATTTCTATATAATATTTGATTTTTGTGCAAAATTTGAGAATAATTGGATAAACAGTTTTTTAGTATTTTTTTTTTAATTTCACTAGGCTGCAATTTTGTTTCGCCAAGTTGGATTTTCACAAAAATGTTGCGAGGTCATCCCCGTATGTCCCTTGAAGATCCGAACTAATCTCAGAGGATGCGTATTTTATATTCTGATAAATTTTGGACATATCTTTCGTCAATATGACTAACTGAAGAATCACAGGAGAAGGGTATCCTTCACTCATCCCGTACTAGACCATTACAATTGCCAAAAACATGTCAATTTTTAATATTTTATAATTAAAATTATTAAGGTGTAACACGTGTTACAGTTAGGAAGGTAATATTTATTTATTTAGTACCTCAACTCTATATATATATATATATATATATATATATATATATATATGTATACCGGGTGACACAGAACATAGGGTACACGCAATAATTTTGTTACCTTTTCAGATATCGCTTAATACCTTACTAAAATGCATATTTTGACGGATAATTGAACAATACATTACTTCTGTTTTAACCGGAAGTGACCTAAACTTCGATATATTAAAGGGAACCCTGCATATTTTTTTGACAGTCGTATTCTGTGAAAAAATCCCTTTGCGATGATGTTTCACAAGTAATATTTTCCCTCCAAAATGGCGGAAATATAACCGGTTTTCTGTAAAACGTTATATTCACCATATAACATATAAAACAAGAGACAGTGTCAAACTTCTGAGGAGACCTGATTAAAATAAAACGTTTTAGATTAGAAAAAGCATGAAAGCATGTTGTTATGTTTTTTTTTAAATATTAGTTTTTTTCGAAAAAAAAATTAAAATGACTATGTAATTATTAGTTAAACTATGTTATATTTATTTACCCATCATTTTGACTAGACAATAACTAAGTTATCTATTTAGTCTCAACATGTGTTAGATTTGTTTTTAACATTTAAACTTAAATGACCAGGCCTAGGTTGGCTTTTTTATACCCATACCTGTATAAGCAGTGTTAGTGATTCTAATACTCTAATCTTAATATTCTAGTTTATAGAAATGGGTAAACTGGCCATTTTATTTGTATAAAAACGTGACGGTTGATTAATATAAGCATTTTAAAAAAATTTTCGCTTATATTAATTTTAAGTTTAATTGTTTCTAGATGCTTGCTTACGATCATTCAACGTAAATGCAGCTCAAATCGCATACATTGAGAAAATGTAGTAGTCTATGAAAAACAAAATAGCATAATACGGCCTTCATTATCTGGTTATTGAAAGAAGAAAAATCACTTGAATGAAGCATCATTGGAAAGAGAATTCTACACAGAATATGACTAAAAAAAATATATAGGGTTCCATATAATATATTAAGATTTAGGTCACTTCCGGTTAACCAGGAGGGACATATAATGCAATTGTCAGTCAAAATATCTTAAGAAGTTACTAAACGTACCTAGGTTTGAAAACGATATCTGAAAAGGTAAAAAAATGAGAGCTTGTACCCTATGTTCTTTGTCACCCAGTATAAATCACATATATATATATATATATATATATATATATATATATATATATATATATGTGTTTTCATTCCGGGTGTACATCCGTTCACTACTGTCGTTCTGAAAAGAACAGTTTTGCTGACGTTTCGCCAAAATCACATTTGGCATTTTCGAAGCTTTCTTTCTCGCGTCCGAATAGTCTTTTCAGAACGACAGTAGTGAACGGATGTACACCCGGAATGAAAACACATTGTATTTTTCCATCCGTGAAGGAGTAAAAATCAATATATATATATATATATATATATATATATATATATATATATATATATATATTTAAGTCTAAAAGAGATGATTGTCCGGATGAATTCATAAAAGGAGAGGAAAATAAATCGTGGGCATTCCGCAAAAAAAAATATGGTGACTACTAGACACGTGTTCCTGTCTTATTGGACTTCATCAAGTAGCGGTCTAACCAAGCTAAAAGATGTAAGAATCTTGGAGAAAAATCATAAAAAAACAAACGTGGATTTACCGACAACGGCCAGCCACACATTTGTAACCTCAGCCAGAAAGCCTAAAAGTTACACGCTAAAAAATCGCTATTCATTAATTCTCAATAATGTATTCAAAAAAAATGTTGCGTTAATGTTATACAATTGTGCAGAAAATACATAGAGGAGTATATAATAATATACTAAACATTATTCAGATTTTAAGAATAAAACTTGTGAAAATACCAATAGCGTCACGTGTTAAAATCTTCAGAACAATATTATTTACTTTTTCTGAACAATTATGTTTATATTTTATTTAACCCAAGGCAACCAGGCCCTGATTGGATCGCAGACATGGATGTTTTCAATTGTGACGCTATGGTGACGATAGTCGGAAATATAATTCAACAGAAATGACATTATCATACTGATAATATACATAAAAGGTTATTTGGTTTATAGACTGCAGGTTCATAAAAAAATACTTTGTTAGGGAGTAGTGTTGCGATTTTGTTTAAAATATTCTACCTCAGGGAATCTGCAGTTTTGTATTCTTGAAGGCAAATAGGACTAAGCTATACACAGGTACGTATTTATACGTATTGACCTAATATATAAATACAACTATTTCTGAGAGGGTATATTAACTCTGAACTTAAAGGCAATAAACTGAATAAACGAGTTGCTTTTTATGATTAATTTATATAGTACAGTCTTATTGAATGCTTATAAAAATATTTCATAAAAACTTATAAAAAAAGAAATAAGATATATCAGTTTAAGATACTTAACCCTTTTTAAAACTTGAGTTCCCGAGTAATACATTAAAATGTGATTGAACTTGTTCTAAATATGCCTTAAACTCTAACTCGCTTTATTTACACAAAACGCAAATTATGTTTGGCTCTTTTGTAATTTAGAATATGGCAATTGCAGTAACTCATTATGTTTTAAAATAAAGAAACTTAAATAATCTTACAAAACAATAAATACTATGTTCACTCGTTAAAAAACCATATACTTTTACACCGAGTTTTTTTTTAGTTACGTAACATCTGGATTTACCAAGAAGTTTATCTACATCCAGTTGAAGTTGCTACGATGAATAAAACCATTTTTTTATTAAAAATAATTTTTTATTTGACATAATTTTTGATTGAAGGTTTTGTAGTTGATTATGGTTTGGCTTCCTTATTTCACATACTTTCATAATTATCGAAAAATGTTTAGAAAAGGTACACATTTTGTGCATGAAAAATGTACAATAATATCCAGAAAAAAGTATTTTCTAATATAATGCACAATTTTGTGCTTAAGATGTTCACAAATTGTGCAAGAATTATACACACACAAAGATATGCACAATTATTCAGAAAATATATACAACTAAGTCTGACCAGTCATGTGTACATTTTCTGCACAAAGTTGTTCCAAGTACAAATTCAGACACAATTTGTGCACTAAATCTACACAATTGTGCAGAATTTATGCATCATTTTTTTAGAGTGTAGGGTCAACATCTGGCGTCTCTACGGAGGTAGCCTTAACCACCTCAACATCTGGCGTCTCTACAGAGGTAGCATTTACCACCTACCGTGATATCTAAGCTCAGAAGAAATAATCAAAAAGAAAGATGATTGATTGTACCATTCTTAAAAAGAAAGGGAAATAATTCGTGGACATTCTGCAAAAAAACCATGGTTTTATTGGACTTCATCAAGTTAAAAGATGTAAGAAACTTAGAGAAAAATCATGAAAAAGGGGCCTCTTTTACAAGGGGAGTAAACAGGTATGTATTTTGCTGACGTATCGATATTTTGTGTGAATATAGAGACTCCCTAAATGTACCTACTGGTGTCTTAGAAATAAAGCAAAATATTTTTTTTTATTATTATAGTCGTAATGTGTTACTACTCAACTGCGAAAAGATTTTTGGCCTTTTGTATATCATTAACATGGTCTTTTGGAATAAATTATTATTTTATTTAATTAAATTTAATCGGTATTTGGTCACATGCATTTAAATCGTGGACCAGGTAAAATGTCAAACGCTAGACTCAGCCTATTGCGATACACAGAACTTATTTTTCTAGTAAGAAGGAAATGAAATAAATTTAACGGCAAAGCATAAATTTAAAAAATGAAAAGTGATTACGAACAAGTTTTGTAACTCCTAATTTCTCTTTAATGACCCAACTACTTGGAGGATCCATAAATCTAGTCCCGCTGATGATTATTGGTTGGGAGAGAACTACGGCCGCATAGGGGTTAATTTAATTGTCTTATTAATTAGCAAACAAATTTTAGGTGTCTACGAATTTAATTTATGATCCGATGGTGTAATTAAAATTTATCGTCGGTAATTACAGCTTTTGTGAAGATATTTTTGCTGAGCACGAGGGTCCCGTATAAATGGACCAAATTACGCTGCTCTGTTTATCTTTGGGATCGGAGAATAAAATCTTCGTTCGTTTGAGATTTACGGAGCAGTTATTTCAATTAGGAATTATGCGCTTATGTTAAGTGGCCCATTTATTCTATCGTATTACCTTGTTGCTTTCCAGTGGTTTTTGAAATAGATTGTATAAATTTGGAAGCTACACGGATTTGATTATCTACTATCTGGACTTAAACCTTGAGTATGTCTTCAGTAAAAAACTTTTATAAATAAGATATTGTTTAAAATGTACTAAACATGAAAAATAATCTTTTCCTCCACAGTTGGCCTAAATAAATTAGACCTGATAAAATCATTAATAGTGGCCGGTGAACCGGTTATTTAATATTTAAATAATTACAAAAAAATGATTTTTGTATAAATATTTAACCGGTTAATTATTTGATTGGTTGTCCGGATAATTAATTAACCGGTTAATAATTAAGCCGTTAATCGGATGATTGTTTAACCAATTAGCCGATAAAACCCGTAACCGTTTTATTGTCGTTTCGTTCCGCCCTAATGAGCTCTTCTTTCGTATGTATACATGTACAGGGTGTCCCGTTTTCGTTGTTTTTATGGAGTATCTCTCTAATTAGTGAAGATAGAGTGTTCCGGTTTTCGCGACATGGTGCTACTTTTTTATGAAACGAAAGATAACCCAAACCAAATTTTTCTAGCCTCCTTCGTTTTTAAGATACATCGTGAAATTGAAAATATTGCATTTTTGGGTCTACCTCGTATTTCGGTTGTTGTTTAACTTATCGAAAAGGTAAAAACTGGCTTTGATACAGTTTTTCACGTAGAATGCAGTGGCGTAGTCAGATTTTTTATGTGAGTTCTCGTTTTTGAGATATAACACAAATGTTTGTTCAAATTTTAATAATTCAACAATTCAATAAGTATAATGTAAACTGTAAGTAGATTTGTAACAACTATCATAGCATTATTTATCCTACATTGTTATAATTTTAGCCTGTTGCCTTGAAGAGGGTTTAAAATCGGACCGAAAACTCGGTTTTATAATAAAGAGAATTATTATTAACATTTTGACTGCCGGGAGAAATTTTCATTTTTTCGTATGGGCCGTTTACGTAAAAACTTTCGTTTTGATATATTTTAACAAAAAATTATCACAACTTCACTTTTGGATATTTTTCTTTAAAATATTTGGAATTCAAAATGCTGGTCCCATGGGACCCAATGAACTTGAAAAAATAGGCGCCAGGTTTGGAAATATGTCGTCAGATGAAGACAGTGACTTCTCTGATATTGATCCGAATTATTCTCCTGACTCGGATATCTTAAGCACCGATGTTGACTCAGATTGGAATGAGAACAGAGAGGAAACAACTGTCCATGTGGTGGAAACTGTACAGCCTGAATTTGATGGCGCTATACCGGGAACATCTAGAAGTTCGGATATTGAATGCACTGTGAATTTACCGTCTTCCCAGCATATCAGTCCTTCGCCTGAAAATATGAGTAATGACGACTCAAATCACTCACATAATGGAAATAATAATTCTTGAGGCCTTGCTGTTCAAACAAAGTTGCCAAAATTAAAGCAGTTCTCTTGCGACACTGGCATTAAACCGAAAATAGCTGGCATATTAGCAAATGCACAACCTGGAGAATTTTTTGACGCAATTGTAGATCATAGTATTTGGGATTTGATAGTAGAGCAAACTGACCTCTATGCTACCCAAGTTTTGACCTCCGATAATGATGTTGGATCTATGTCACGTCTACACGAATGGTTTCCTACAACAGTAATAGAAATCTAGAAATTTGTAGGTGAGTTCAGGTGTCTTTACTACAATTATGTTTGTCAAATAAAAAAACATGTCAATGGCTCCGGTCATTCTTTTTTTCTTAGCAATAATTGGCTACATGGGAGTTGTAAAGTTATCGTGGATTCGAGACTATTGGAGCAATGACGTATTATTTGATCTTCCTTTTCCCAGGAATGTTATGTCACGCAATAGATTTGAAATGCTGCTTAGAATGATTCATTTTGCCTACAATAGTGCCCATATTGATGACCCAAATAAGACTTGGCAAATTAATCCTTTTGTTGACATGCTAATAAAAAATTTCAAGGCATTGTATAATCCTGAAGAGTTTGTTTGCATAGACGAAACCATGTTGCCTTTCCGTGGTCGGCTAGGTATCCGACAATACATAAAAAATAGAAGGCACAAATATGGTGTCTCTTCAAGCTTTGCTCGGGATCCGGATATACTTACAATTTTTCCATTTATGCAGGAAAACAAGCAAATGGTCAAAAAACAACTCCACTCGTTGTTGTTATGTTACTTACCAATGACCTTTTGGATCAACGACGGGCTGTTGTTACAGACAATTGGTATACCAGTATGCAACTTGCAAATAAAATGGTGGAGGCAGATACTCACCTAATTGGAACAGTCAGGAAGAATAGAAAGTGATTACCTAAAGAAGTCATAACAAAAAAATTAAAAAAAGGAGAAAGACAGTAGAAACGTACTTATGTTGTCAACCAAACATTGCGACACAATGATTGAAACAGAAGGTCGAAGAGGTAAAAAGAGAAAACCGGAAGTAGTTTGTGATTACAATAAAGCAAAAGCTTCTGTGGATTTATCAGATCAAATGGGTTCCTACTCTAATCCATTGAGAAGGTCCCTAAAATGGTATCGTAAAGTCGCTTTCGAGCTACTTTTGACTACAGCAGTAGTAAACGCCCATATACTTTATAAGTCAGCTACTGGCGATAATATGAGCATAAAAGTTTCAAAAAATCTGTTATAAAATATTTAGCCTCGTCTTCTGAAGCAATTCAAGAAGGTCCTTCGGTAAAAAATAGAAAAATGTAACATAAGTTATTGAAACGAGATGAAGGAAATATGCATCAACGCCGGAAAATGTGCAAAAATTGCTATAAAAAGAACAATACTGCATATGGGAGGAAATACGCAACAAATAAAACTAAGAAAGTTGACACTTTTTGTTCTAATTGTGAGAGGCAACCATCGCATTGTTTAACTTGTTTCAACGAAATTCATGAAAATGTATAAGTATTAAAAATGTATAATGTTTATTTAACTTGTTCTCCTGTATTTTTTGTCATTTTCCATTTGAAAATAAAGATTTGCTTAGCCCAAATCTAATTTGTGTATCCTTTCACGTCCGTTTTTTTGAATAACCCGGACCACACCAACAAGAAAATGTCAAAACCTCGAACCCATAGTGTCTTGATATTCTGCTGGGCCGTGCTGGTCCCAAGTGCCTATAATCTATACCTAAAATAAAGCCAGCGGCCTGGCGGAGTAAAAATAGAACGCTGGTCTCATGAGACCAGCGCGGCCCATACGCAAAGTGTCATGCTGGTCCCATGGGCCCAGCTCGGCAGTCAACGTGTTAACCTGTTTTTCGGTGCTAAACCCGTGAATCCATCAATCTTGAAAAGTATTATTAATTAAATAAAATATACATGTTAATAATTCTACGTCTAATACCTCTAAACGGCAACTAATAACGACAACAACAACAACAAAAATTAATCCTATTACTAAAGATCACTAAAATAAACAGAAAACTAAATCTATACCGTAAAGATATATGATGTCCATTTTGCCTTACACAAAGCCTACATAATTTCCGTATTCTTCTTAAGGCATTGAAAATACTAACCGGTCGTTGTTGCGTTTCATTGAATGCCCTTCTTGTGGCGTTTATTAAATCGGCTAAGGTGTCATGTCTTGTCCTATAAATTTTGTTTTCTAAAATACCCTAAAATAGGAAGTTATTCAAAACCGAGAGATCTGGCAATCACGCCGGCAATCTTATAGGACCATTGGTCCCTATCCATTTTCCAAGAAAATTATTTTCCGAATACTGCCTTATTCTACCGGAATTTTGAGCAGGTGCTCCGTCCTGCTGAAAATATATGTCGTAATAGGCGTAAATAGGCCAAAGACAGATCGTCGAGTAATTCCCGTAGAATAAGTTCCAGTATTTGGTAATACCGATCTGTATCTAAGCTTCTCTGGTATATACAATACATTATTTTTGAACCCAATACGAAACAAGAAATATTAAAGCCAAACCTACCCTGTAGCCTAAGCCTCATCGGACCATATTACTTTTCTATAAAAGTCGGGGTCATTATTAGATACCAGTTACAGAAAATTATACGACGCTGCGCATCGCCCCGATGCAACTGTTGCAAAATCTGAATTTTAATAGTTTATAACCTTGTTTCCTTAAAATTTTTGTACCCGGCTTTTTGAAACCCCAACATTTTGATGGATTTTTCTGCAAGAGTCAATGAACGTCAGAACATTAACTACGTCTTCCTCGTTTTCCTTGTTATAGGTTTTGCTTCGCGGCTTATTGAAAGATCCGAAATCAACTAGATTTCTTTTTCATTCTAAGAAATATAATATCACAGGGTTGTCTTCGTTCTGGATATCTATGTTTAAAACGCCAACAGCTTCATAAAAATGTATTTATTATAAAATAGGACGAATGCTAAGCATACCTTACCAAATATAGTTCCGAAGCCTCGTTAACAGCTTCGTTAGATTGTGCAAGGCAGAGCAACATATCGTATTTTTCTTATTATTATAATTGTTGCGGTTATCTAATCTAGCTTCAAAACGAACCTGATGTTTTTGACAAGTAATTTATTTAACACGACAACACTTTTCTTTTGTTTTATATAGGGAATCCCAGCCTACTACCAAAACCTGAGTCTATCTTTAAAAAAATGCAAATTACTATATATTTTCGAAAAGCTTATTCAATTTAAAAAATTATAAGTTTGTGTTATATCTCAAAAACGACAGCTCACATAAAAAAATCTGATTACGCCATGGCATTCTGCGTAAAAAACTGTATCAGAACCAGTTTTTACATTTTCGATAAGTTAAACAACAACTGAAATACCAGGGGTGGCAAAACTGCAATATTTGCAATTTCACACTGTATCTTTAAAGCGAAGGGGGCTATGATAATTTTGTTTGGGTCGTCTCTCGTTTCACAAAAAAGTAGCACCGTGTCGCGAAAACCGGAACTCTCTATCTTCACTAATAAGAGAGATAACCAATAAAACAAACGAAAACGGGACACCCTGACAGTACCGATACATTATACTCGGAAGTATTTCTCTAAAATTGTATCGATGCTACTCGATACTGTCTTAAAAAATATTAATACTTACACTAGATATATATTGTGACAGAATAAGTGTTTAGAAAAACTCTTGACATTAACACAATCAAATAATCTAAGGCAAAGCTGATAAAGTCACAATACAAAAAAATCGCAAATTCTGGATAAATAAAATTTAAATATTTTTAATAATATAAATATGCTGTATCACAAAAATATTAACCGCAGAATAGAATAAGATGGCTTTCCACGTGTGATGTAGACTGTAACCCGTATCTCTATTTACTTGGTTTTATTTACATTTATAATATGGCCAGTGATATGCTATAGCAGATTGAACAACTGGTTTCTTTTTAATATATTGTTCATGTTCTTTAAGTCTAGTGAATATTAAACGTCCTGTTTCTCCTACATACACTTATCTACAGGATATAGAGGTGATCCCATAGTTGACCCCTGAAGTTTGTTTGAAAAAGCTCCTTGAAAAATCAAAGAAGTAGATGTAAGACAAGCTTCCTCTAGATCTATTAAGTTATTAATATTGTCCAATATGTCTGATATAGTGGGAATTGAGTCGTTAACAGGAAAATGTATCGAAACTGACCTAAATATCTTTTTAATTCAAATGGATTTTCTTAAGTTTTTCTACGAAATGTGCAGAGTTTTTTATAAAAGAATCTGTTTTTCAGTAAATTGATTACGAAAATTCGAAACATATTTACCTATTTTGTATGTGGGCAAGTCTATTGCCCTGACGATCGGTCGAAGATAGGTCCTTGACTCTTGGAGCTGCTTGGCTTTAACGATCTCTTCTCCACTGGCGGTAGACTGGAAGCGTTAATCAGATTGGTTATGCGACTTTCTATTCTACTTGTAGAGTCTGCCTGTATAACCTTGTAGGTATAAAAGTCGGCTATATCTCTCCGAGCTCATTCAGCGTTCAGATCTCGTCAAGTAAAGATACCTCGTGCAGTCGAAGGCGAAACGTCGGAGAGTAATTTCAATTTGACATGGCCTAATCCTAAGAACCATGAAAACTTAATTGACCAAAGCCGTGAAAGCTTCCGTTCTATGTAATTATTAATCGGTTATTCTTTCTAAATTACTTCAATATAACAAAAAAGAAGCCCATTTACAAATATTTGATTACCTGACCGGTAACCACGGTTAACCGAACTTCCGTTGACTATGCACATTTTTCAAAAATTCATTGCAATAGTATATTCAAAACCAAAATCTGGCAAAATATTAAACTCGCCCTATTTCTGTGACGTTCGCAGTCATGAAAATTGCTCGGATGAAATATTTGGTATCATATTGGTTTTGAACTTGAACTACATCTTGGTCTTGAATATACTATAGTCGCATGTGGACAGGTTTTCAATACAATGTAATATGGTGTCTTGAAATAAATGATTTATCTTTTTATTTATTAACATTATATGATTTATCAATTATTTAATAGTTTTATAATTTAATAGTTTCTATTAATTAGACAGTTCTTTCGAAATTTTGAATATTTTTAAAAATATCACCATTATGATGCAGGATCTAATTGATCCAGCATTTTTCTAATGTTTTTGGAGCCTTAAGTTTTAAAAAAATTATACAGGGTGTCCAGAAATGTATTTTAGATCGGTTTAGTTTTTAGATTAGTTAGTTAAAAACTAAAATTCGTTCCAGTATTTCAACGTCCTGTATCTTGGGAAAGATTTTGTTTTAATAGACGAAATTACTCGTCCATACAGAGCATTAAGTTTTTAACATGAATTAGTTAACATCTCGATTTTGAGAAGAATACTCTTTTTTGCATTACCCGCGAATCTCGATTTCTTACCTCAAGTAATCTTTACGTTTAAACTGGTGAATAACTAACAAAATTTGCAGGAAACGTCTAAAATACCTTTTCTCGTTAGGAAAATAACGCACTTTGAATATAGTGTTAAAAGTTAAGTGTCCAGAACTGTTTTATCAAAACATGTGTTTTCAATTGATTAACAAATTTCTCTGTGCATTTTTTTGGGAAAAATTATAAAATAATTCCTACATTTCTCAAAAAATTAGTTCAAAAAAACGAATAGAGGTGGACTAAAAATCTGTATTTTCATTTCTATAAAGAAAAAAAAATACAAAAGTCATGACTTTGGTGTACATTTTTGTCTTCATTTTTGGCATTGTCAAAATAGTAATAAGTTTATTTCATGCTTTCAACTGCATTAGATAAAGAAACACCTATCCAGTAACACAGAAATTGGTTAATTGGTAAAAGATACTTCTTGAAAAATAGCTTCATTAATGTCAATTTTGACTTTCACAAATTTGCAACAGTTGTGGCCACTCACTGATATATCTATCCGTGAGTGGCCACAACTGAAGTCAGAAACTGTATTCCATCGAACATCTTGTGGTAATATTAGCTTTTTTCCTTCTTTCTGTTTGTACGAAGCATTTGGCAAATGAGTATTTCGAAAGTATTTTACAATTTGCACTACATGATCTCTCACATGTGCTTCCACAATTTTTTTTTACACACTGTTCATATTTGCTGCTTTATCTGTAATAAAACTGGTAACTGTAGCATTATATTCCTCTTTACACTTTTTTATTGAACCAGTGGCTATATCTGCCAGGTATTCCGCCGTGTGGGTATGACCGGAAATGTCAACGCTTTCTAGAAGAACACTACTTCCATGTTCCGTTGTCAAAACTGTACATATTATAGACTCGTATTGGGCCAACGATCGATAAACATACAAAGGGAATGATAATTTCTTAAACCATTTTGGTTTTTCTTCAAATATTTCGTTTAACAGGGTTGACGACAACTGAAATCTTGAAGGTGGTTTGTAGCCTGGTTTTAACATTTCAATAGCCTTAAGAGTCTCTGTATATTCAGTTGACCTGCAACTGTAATTTGTGGCAATAATGGCTCTTTCTTGTTTTGTTTCTTCTTATCTTGACATGCTTTTACAACAAAGGAGGACAAGAAGGTTAAACTACTATTGCTTTCACTAGCTTGGTCTCCTAAATATCCGCCGGCTTTATTGTTATCGCATTTTTGTTTTTTTTTCAGCGACTGGGAACCCTAGGAAGTTGTTTCGGCGTTACCTAACTTAACTGATTTTTACACATTTTTATACAAAAGAGTTTTACACAAAAGTGACGTATGGGGCGCACTTTTTTAAAATAGTGCCGTTTATACACTCTGACCCAGGCGAACATGGTTAACAAAAATTATATATATATTTTTTGCTAAGATCCTCTATATGTTTTTGAGGTCTAACCAAAAATCTAGAGATCTATTACACAAGACAATATAATATGTCTAATTTCATCTGTTTTTGAAATATTCACAAGTAAATATACACTTTTTTGACTTCGACTGGCTGCAGAATTCGAGCAGTACGTCTCGTCTGAGAGCAAGCTTATATGTCCATCTTTTGATTGTTCAGATTCTTAAAAAAAATATATTGCTTTTTTGAAAATAACTTTTTTTGTTTTTAATTTTCAAAGTTGCAGAGGCATTTGTAAAACTAATTTTTGCGCCAAATTTTACGATTTAAATTCGGACATGTTAAATCAGACGTTTTGTTAACGGAGCCTATCAACAACTTTTAAATACGGACCTGGATTATTTATTAGGATTTTCACAGGTTTTTCACCTCCCAAAATCAGTGACGTAGGGCATTTATACATTTAAAGTATTAAAATTATTCTTAAAAGAATATCGGATTGAATTTAATTTCTCGATTCTGCTGCTGCACATAAATTACATGATATCTGCAGGTGAATGCCCATAAGGGTGACCAACAAAAACCTCATTAATCTTGCATCTAACATCAAGCTAGATGTGTAAATAAATAAGAAGTACTAACTTCCCGATAATCAAGATGAAAAAAACATTTTTCTTCGCCGATTATAAGACTTTGAAAAGTCAATGCGTTTTAGAGTTTTAGACTACCTTAACACATCCTCTCTTAATCATAAGATCTAAAATCTGCTGTTTAAACATTAAGTATAATCACTGTTAGTTCCAGGAAGTCGGATGCTTGTGAAAAAACGAAATAAAAAATCCGGGTCGGTATTTAAAAACAAAGTTTACAAAAAAAAATTCAAAAAAAAATATATTTACAAAAATACCATTTTCACTAATTACTAAATTACAAATGGCAAAAAGTCACCCTGAGAAATTTTTCCAGGTCTTTATGTTTAAAAGTCTGAAAAACAGGTTTTCTAAATTCCGTCGGTCTGTCTGTTCGCTGTATTATAATCTCGGGTATAGCTAACAACTACTTATCCGATTGACTTTAAATTTTAGTCATAACTTAAATGCCATATAGGGAAGACATGATAACATTTTCACAAAAGTCAATATGGGGGCACAAAAACAAAAAATCGGTTGTACCAGGAAAATAATTAGTGTCGTAATTGATATTTTTATAGATTAGGTAAATAATCTCACAAAAAAATGAAAAATGACATATTTATTAAAATAAAAATAAATTAACAAGGAATAAAAACAAAATTTAAAAAATGGTATACTTACTGAAGTGAATGAATTTTTGTATGTGGGTACGTATGTAAGTATTTACCGAACGGTGACTTTTGGCTTTGACACAGTGTGAAAATTTAGTAAAAACGTTAGAAAATATACACCAAATGGATATAAAAAATAAATTTAAAACAATCGGCAAAAATCTTTATCCCTTACGACTAATTACACACTCACAAATAACAGAGTTTATTAAGTTATTAAGTTTTTCATAAGTTTATAAAAATAACGATATATTTGTTTGAAGAAAGTTCTAAATCGTAAGCATATACCAAAAGAACTAAGTCATTTTAGTGGTTGATATTGATATGGTAGGATATGGATATGAATTGTAAAAAAGAAATGAAAAAAAAAATGAAATACCTAAGTGGTTTTTGTTTTACTGCGAATAGTGCGAATACGAAAATCAACAAACAAATAAAATAAATTCATACATTTTTTTCTTAGGTTTTGAATGAGCATTAAATAAAATAATGGTTGCAACTTAAATAAATAAAAGCATATATTTACATATTAGTGCTTAAAATTAAGGTTTGGCTAACTCGTGTGCTTTTCCGTGATAGACGTTTTTCATTTAACACTAGTCCAGCCTTAGAAAAAATTTAGGATATACAAGTTTCCGGGTCATCCACCAGGCTAATGAATCTTCATTCCTGTTCACAAGGGGCTCACTAATATACCGGTCAGCACTAACGTTTTTTTCTTGCACCAAATTAGATACATTCCTATCAAAATGAGACCTCAGCAGTGACTTTTTTGAAGATGATATTGGTTCTTCCGGTTCCGATGATACGTCATTTACACGAGAAGCATTTAGTTTTTTTCGCAGGTTTGCTAAAGCCGCTGTGTATTTACTTTCTTATTTGAACCCAAATTTTTTAAATCTAGGGTCTGAAATTGTGGATTCTGACAAAGCTCATTATTTTCTATGTCAGCAAAACGCTTATAGAACTGGGTAAGCATTTCTGTTAGAACTAGTTGTAACTTCTTGTCCAAATTTGGTTTGTTTGACCAATCAAAGAGATGAAAATAAATAGCCCGAACGAAAATGAGTACTTTTGATGAAGATTGAATTTCATCAGTTATATCTTTAAAAATCTGTAGAATATCTACTAGTTGTTCTTACTAGCGGTTATCATGTTTAAATTTGGGCTTTCTAATGCCAAAGTCGTGATAATAGCATCTTTAATTTTACAAGCCCGATCAACCATGTCAAGTGTAGAATTCCACCGTGTTCTTACATCTTGCTTCATTTTTAATTCAGGCTATCCCATTTAAATCTAAGTTTTATTTAATTTTACTAGCGCCGTGGAACTTCTTTTGAAAAATGATACAATGGCTTTTAGTTTTTCTAAAATTGAATCAACCGATTTAAAACCATTTTGAACTAAAAGATTGAGTGAGCAAAACAACCTAGATATCTCCATCCACCTGCTCGCACAGCTGAAATAATGTTCGTCGCATTGTCACTGACTACGCACACGATTTTGTTTTCAATTTTCCACCTACAAATTTTTCAGTCATAAATGAAGCTAAATTTTGTGCAGTGTGCTTTTCCTCAAATGATATACAATCTAAAAGATAGGCTCTTAATTTTAATTGAAATTGTTCCTCAATAATGTAGTGAGCAGTAATTGCAACAAAGTTTTCATTGTTTTTAGAGGTCCAACTGTCAGTTGTTATGCAAATGCAATTAATGGTATTTAATTCTGCTTTAACCATATCCCGCTTTGACTGATAGAGGTGTTGCAGTAAATTATTACTGATACTTTTTCTGGATGGTACTTTGTAATTAGGACACAACATTTGTCATTTTCATTTGACAAAGTTTCTGAAACTCGACCTCTTCTACAATTCAGAATGCGTGAAATCCTTTCACTATCCAACGTAGTAATTGTTGATCAATTTCTTTACTTCTCGCTATAGAAAGGGGTTTCTTTACGTACGCATAGCCTGTGATATCAGACTGAGTTTTTTCTCTTTTTTTCGTTTAGATACTATGACACTACCAATGTCGTTACAGATATTTGTACTAGTTCCTTCACAAGCATCATCTTCTTTTCCGTCTGATGTTTTCGTAGATATAAACTTAACTTGTCTGCTGCTGTACATTTACTATTGTTCGTATATGTCAATGTTAATTCTCTTCTGGTAATGCTAATTGTGCGATGTTTTGTCTTTATCTGTCGATTTAAATTGCCCATTAAACCGTTTTTTGTAGATAAAATGTGTTTACAATACAAACACTTCTTTTTGGGGCCATTTTTACTTATAACCACCAATAATACTTTCTTAAGATCACCTATATACATTTAAAAACAACAATCTAACTACTTCGAATCGAGTTTTCACTGACGCTGTAGAATGCGCCACCCACAATACTAATATAAATTAGGCAGTTAACTAACAAAACAACACAATCAGTGCATTATAATACCTAATATAATGTATCAGCGATGTTTATCTTATATAAGGAATATAAAGAATAGATGCGTCGTTTCTAGAATGAGATGGCCTCAATAAAAATCAATGAACCCTCAAGACATGTGCTAAACTAAAAGAGTAAGGGAGTAAGAAATAAAAGTCATCTTGCAAAGCAAACAGAACGTTTGACCGAGCGTGAGCTCGGCTCGAACTTTGCGATAAATCGGCGTAGGTTGAGCGCAGATGGAGGTGGGAGGCGAGTGAGAATGCAATCATGGCTTTCGGTCACTATCGCATTGGTTGGTCAAGTTCGTTTCAATCATAGCGGCAACGAGGGAACGGCGTAATCTCTATGACTCGGTCTTTTATTTTAGTACAGTGTGATTCATTTTTTTCAGTATCGGTGATCGAATCGTTTAGTTCAGTTCAAAGATTCATTCTTTCGAACTAGTTCGTTCGCGAACTACACAGCTCTACTATGTTTTCTCCAGCCGACTCTCATTTTTCCTTTATTTTATCCGCCTTTGTTCTTACTACAGTTAAGAACAAAAAACTAATCTCCATTAAATATCTATTTCCGGCGTGTTCTTCCAACTATATGACCCTCATTGACCTATATAATAGCGGCAAAAAGACTTTGTATTTACCGACGGGATATTTTTTCTCCTTCGATTTCTGTGCCATACTTCCCGACGCTTTCAGACGACTGCACTCTTCAATAATATCCCGGTCAATTCGAGCGAATGCTGGGATAAAATAAAGCGTATTAAAGTTTACGCTTATTCAAAAAGAAAAGAACACCTGCATTAGTGGTGTGTTTGAGACGAGAGGCAATCAGTTCGTTGTTGTTTTTAAAGAAACGGGATTAAATACAGGGTAACTGATTCTGAATGAATTCCCCCTTAACTTTTCATATTATGATGGCTTTGCAAAAAAATGTTTCATATGAAAGTTGTAGATAATAAAAGTCTGGTTTTTTTTATAGTTATTTTATGTCTGTACAGGGTGTAAAAAGTGTGTGGCAATACAAAGTTACTTTTTTTAATGAAACACCCCGTACATTTTTGCATTTTTAGAGGGTACGGTAAGTTCTTAACATTTTTTACTATACCTCTAAATTCATTTGTTTTAGAGTAACTGATATTTGAAAATGACTGCAATTTAGCGTCTTGTATAATGTAAACGGTTTTATCTTCATCTTAGAAATTTAATATCACTGCGTCACTTGTTGTGCAAGCTTTGCTTGCCCATAGCTTTGCTCAGCTTCGGCTTGAGATGAGCAGCGGGACGATGTAGGACGTAGTAGGTATTTGTTCGTAGTAAATGAGTAACAATTATCGTGGTTAATAACGTACTGATTTATTCTAAGATTTATATTCCATTTATACAACTATCAATTAAACAATGCGTGCGATCTCAATGTTGCAAAATAGTAAAATTTAATAACATTATATCATGTATAGTCATCAGAACGTGCAAGGTTCAACTGACGTGACTGTAAGAAGGTCAGTGTAGACACTGTACATACCATCTAAGTAAATATTAAATATGCATAGAATTGTCTTATTAAATTATAGAAATTTTATGTGTAATTGTGAGAATTATACACTTGTTGATACCAGAATGTCCAAAACGGAACTTTCGGTCAAATTGGAAGCTGATACCAAAAACTACAATAGGAAAGCGTAAATTATTTTGCTGGACAATAACCAGATTAAATTCTACAGTGGGTTAAAGTAGCAAACATTTTCAGATATCAATTACTTCAAAGCAAATGAATTTAAATATATAGTATCTGACAAAAAATGTATAGAGTTCATCGCCGAATTCATGAATGTATAAATATATGGGGTGATCCATTTAAGAAAATGTAACATTGGGTGTATCAAATTTGATGTAGTTATCTACAATAGCATCAGAATTGGGATGAAAAAAAAATGTTTTCTTTTTAAACTTTACCATCCTGTATCTCAAAAGTTAAGACTTTTTGGACATAAAACACCCCTCTAACATCAGCACGCAATTAGGAAACGCCCTGTATAGTACTTCACAATGACGGCCCCTGTATAAAGTAATATGACAAACGGAGACAGACGGCCACTTTTGGCAACCCGAGTAGCCCAAAGCCGAACTGCATGAATTAAAATTTTGATACATCTCGTTCACTGGATCTGATGCTGACTGTCCTTATAAAATCGGGACTTGTAAATCGTGTATCACTATACTGGGTGGTCCAATAATAGTGGACGTAGGCAGTAGCCCGAAAATCGATCAAGAAAAATATAAATTAAATCATTTTAAAACTTACTATTATAATATACTGTATAAAAATAAATTAAATATTTATAAAATTCAGGCCTTTAACTATAACTTTCATATAAAACATTTCTTTTGTATAGGCCAGATTTTAAAAGTTAAGTTGGGGGCTTCATTTATAATGAATAACCCTTCAATATATACTTCAATACTTTTTTATTACTTTGAGGTCTATTTATAAATATCACCGAAGTGGCCGTTTAGTTTTCTAAGTATCAGCAAAAAAATATCGGTGCCTATAATTTAACTGAACACATTTACACACTTCGGGCACAGTGACGTCTTTTACGTTTAGTGTTGCTTGATAAACATTATGATATATCACCGAAATCCCTGATACGGCACTGTGTCGGCACTGAAACGTCATTGATATGTAGAAATATACCTTTACATTTCTTGCTTTGATTAATAAATGTTCTTACAATCAGCAGGAAAACAAAGTACGTAATAAAGATAAGGTTGTCAAATTACGAAACAGAAATGATTAACAATTACGGAATAATAAGACACCCAGGGTCCCTGAAAGCCTTCGTGTACTTACCAACCAAATACAACGCACTTCTAGAAAAGAACTACTTCAAAGTTCATTTTAATTTTACCAAGTTTAGACTTTTTCTGTTAAATTAAGAAATTAAATAAGTTAAAATAGAAGAAAAGCATTTAGGTCATCTTTAAGTATCGCGAATACATGAGTTCAAAACACTGAATGACGTAGAAGTGACTTGAGCTGCTGTTAATATCAGTTTCAAAGTACGATGTAGAGTTGTAGACAGACCGTAACCCATATATCTACTATACGTTTTTGGATTCATAAAAATGTTAATAGTTTTTTAAATTTTCAGCTTCAAAATTCTGGTTACTGTGTTAGAACGTTAGGTTTTTTACATTTATGTGTTCAATAAAACACTGATATTCATCTATGGTCGATTGAATGAATTGAATTCCCAGATACTGTTTTCTATTTAATATACTTCTTATTTATTTGGATATATTTATTTTAATATATAGCCATAATTAGCATTATTATCTCAACAATAAATAAATAAAATGTTAACATAAAAATAGGTTTCAAAAAAAGTCTAAATATGGTAGTGGGAAACGAGTTCGAGCATGCAATATGAAAAATCGATACCTAAAAGAAACAAATGAGGCCTATGTTCCGTTATTCGATTTAAAAGTTTTTATTTAACTTCACTTGTATATAAGTTATGTTAAATTAAAATGTATGTACGGGTCAAACCTTGCAGTAACTTTTGAAGCAGTTCCCGTTATCGGATTATGATGTCTAACCATGAATGTCTTATAGAGGGTACGTAAAAAATAAGGCTAAAAAGTGCAAATTAAAATAAATGTAAATAAAGGTTTAAAAAAAATTATTTATAAACTATTAAACTGAAAATAAACATAGGATTTCTAAAAATTTTAATAGTTCTTAAAAGCTTGAGTCATGTAACATACTCACACTTAAAGTAAAGTCTCAAGTTTTTAAAAAAATACATTTTTAAAAAATCTGTGTTTATGTTTAATTAATTTTTAATTTTTTGTTCAATAGTTTATAAATAAAAGTTTTTTTTATATTTTTAACGTTTATTTTAACGCATATTAATATTTAAATAAATATTTCAAGGCCTACTTAAAATATTTATCCAAATGTTACTATGGAGTATAATTTTGTGTTTATTTATTTAGTTTTTTTCTTCCTTTTAAGTAAGGTAGAATCATTGGCTTCATTTGTTTCTATGAAATATTGATTTTTCATACGTCGAGTTAAATAATTTATTTTCGCCACATTTAAAAAACAATTTAATGGTATGTAATAATGTCCCATTTTTTACGGGACTAACGTATCCACTTTTAACAACAAAGATGGTGGAATTCGACCAATCGCTGTTGGTTTTTATCTTCGGCCCTTGGTTGCGAAAATAATGTGTTCTCAATTTTTTAGGTAAAACATTTCGCTCAAATCAATTGGATTTTGGCACTAAATGTGGAGCAGAAGCAATTACGCATGCGATTCGTCTTTACCTCAATAATTCTGATAAAGTAATTCTAAAATTTGACTATTTTAATGCTTTTAATATGGTAAATAATGAGAGAGGCTTTAAACAAAAAAATTCTTATTTTAAATCGATTTTCTGAAAATATAAAATATTTGAATAGTAACCTCAGATTTTATTTACTTAAATTTTAACAATGAATGTTTGAATGCAATACCCTATATATATTTTTACTCTAACTCTAAGTTCTCTTCCCGATTATGATTCAGTTTTAAAAAATACTCTTCAAAACATAACAAATACCAATTTTGACAATAATTCTTTTAAACAGAGTAAAATGTCTGTTAAACTTTGTGGTCTTGGTATCTGAGATTCAGCCACACTTTGTTTTTCCGCGTTTTTAGGTTCGGTTAACGATGTAACAAATTTGCTTGAAATTATTTTACCTTAAAATATTTTAATTGTTCTGACCTTGAATCAAATTTTGCGTTAAATTATTGGCTTTCACTTTGCAATCTAGAAAAGATGCCAGATGAACTACCATGTAGACAGAAGAATTCGGATTGGAAGTTATGTCAGGTTCTCCTTTTAGTAATCTTATGTCGAATAGTCAGGTTATCAAAGACAGGGCACGTCTTCTTGCTCTTCAAACTCCTGAAAGTAATGCCTGGTTAAATGCATTACCTTCTGCATCTTTGGGAAATCTTTTGGATGATTTATCTTCTCGCATTTCCATTGCTTTGAGAGTCGGCTTGCCTGTGTGTGAACAACATACCTGCACTTATGACGAAACAATAGATATATATGGCTAAACTGCAAAAAAAATGCAGAATTTATATCTAGACACAGGCTGATCAACGACAATTAAGAAGTCTCTAACAAATGCGGAATTTCCCGCAGTTTTAGAACAGTTCAAACCAAAACCAAACAAACGTTCAAGTACCGGCAAAACAATATACGAGCTGGAGTTTATCGAAGCGAAGGAAAGCGAGTGGGTGGTATGACATTGGTTCCCTGGAAAGCAGGTAAGGCATTGTTATGGGACGCTACGTGCAGGCATACCCTTGCTAATTCTCATATCAAACAAACATTTGAAAGGGCAGATGATACTGCACGAAGCGGAGAATTAAAGAAACATCATAAATATGACGAGATAGAAGACTGTTTTAAATTTGTACCTTTCGCAGTTGAAACATTTGGTCCTTGGGGAAATGAGGCCAAAAAGTTTCTTAATGAAATAAGAACAAAAATATCGTGCAAAGAAGCAAAAACTTCATTACCGCTATTCAAAGAGTCAATGCGGCTTCTGTCTTAGGGACTACCGAGAATGGAACAGGTTTGGATGAAATTTTTTATATTTGATTTTTTAAATTTAGTTTTATTTTTAGTATGTATTTTGTATAAACCTAATAAAGATTCAATTTAATCAAAAATAAATGATTTTAACTGCTAGTAAAAAAAATATATAAATATAAAAATGCAAAGTAGACAATACGAAGTAGTTGCAAGTGCGAATGATGTCAGATGAGATCGTCATGCTTGTATGACCGGATGTTTGACCTGTGGGATACATATCCTCTGCCTCCTTACTCCAGTTCGGAAAACGAGAGTTTTTCAATCTCCAAGTTCGATTTGGGTTTTTGGAAAATTTTGGTCATTTTGGACTGCTTCTTCCGTTTGCTTCTTATTACATAGAGATAGCAATCAGTAAAACTGTAATTGTTCGGTACTTTAAGTTAGCGTAAGGGCAAATTTTGTTTAAAGACACACTTACTCACGCCCACATCCACAGCGTATTATTAGTACATTATATGGAAATATACTGGCGTTGCCAAAAAATTGCACAGAGTTTTATCGATGAATCTGGTCTAATCTAACCCACTTAACACATAAGTTTTGTTAAAGTTGTTTTAATATAGGCTAAAAAGTGCAGGCGCTTTCTTTACCACACACCTAACCAATCCTAACCTAACTTAAACCGCCTTTTATGAATTACAGGTTTTTAAAAAAAGTAAAATGCGCCTTCCATACCCAACCTACCTCGCGCTCAACTCTTTTGGCACCCAAGTGTCCCTGGGCCAAAACGTCTCCTCGCCCAGAAGCTTCTGCCTATAAGGCCAAGTACAAATGTCTGGACCCGAAAAACGGCTCCCCAATAAAATGTACTACTATAAAAGTCGGTAAATTTTCCTTTGCCTGGAACATCCCTGCTTACGAATCTTTCCTTTCATTAGGAATAGAAAAATGTAACCTAGTCTAGTTTGTTAAATAGTTTCCTAACAATATTTTACAAATTTCTACCTAGGCCACTCTTGACTTTGGACATAATTTAAAGTAAATTGAATAAATAGTTTATACTTGACATACACCGCGATTTTGTTATGTTGAATTCGTAGCAGTTAATCCCTATATAATATATAAATTAAATAAGATTTTTTTACCTTGCTTTTGTAAACATTTACTTTGGTTGCCATTTTGTTTTGCTATCTTAAATTCTCTCGATCACACTTAATACATAAAAAATTTGGAATTAATCTAATAAATAGTTTTTGCAGGCTGATTTTTTAAATATTTTAATAGGCCGCCATTTTGATTGCTATTTTTGATTCATATCAAAATAATGTCCCATGACATTTTATTTTACTGAGAAATGTAAGGTAAATTGTATAATTAGTTTTCTTAGTCATATTTTGTTACTTTTCACTAAGCCATCATCTTCTTTCCCAGTAATGGGTTTTTACCAAAATGTTACCAGGTCATCCCCGAATGACCTTTAATTTTTGATCAAAATTTCAACTCAATCAGGTAAGTAGTTTTTCACATGACGCGAATTGACACACAGACATGCGGACCGACAATTGGCACCTAGGGACGCTATAATATGAAGATTACAAACATTTTGTTTGGCCGCCATTTTGTTCCGCCATCTTCAATTCGTACAAAATTTGACATTGATCCAATAAGTAGATTTTCAAGCTGAATTGTTAAATATTTTACTAAACCGTCATTTTGTTTCGCTATTTTGGGTTCAAGTTTAAATTTTGACAGTTGACGTCTTCATAAAACTTGACTTTTGCTTAAAATTTGAGGCAAATTTGACACGTAGCTTTTTAGTAATAACTTTTTTAACATTTCACTAGGCCGCCATTTTGTTTCGCCATACTGGATTTTTACCAACGTGTTACCAGGTCATCCCTATATGACCCATAATTTTTGGCCAAAATTTGAAATCAGTCGGGTAAATAGTTTTTTAGCTATGCCGCGAACAGACAGACCAACGCGGCAACGTAATTGTGGAAACATGTTCTTCGACATAAAGGGACTCTGAAACGTAAAATCCTAAGAAAATCTTGGGTAATTTTTTCAAGATTACAATACTTCCCTTTTACGACGGAAATAAAAAAAGTTCTTGACTTCGTTTTAACTTTCAGGTGTATATTTTGTTACGCCGTGTTTGTATTATATAAAGTATTTTTTAATACAAAATTTTATTATATTAATTACGTTTTAAATATAAATTTAAAATGAATTTGGGAGGCAGCTACCCCTTTGCCCCACCCCCACTCCTGGCTACGCTAGTGTGGACATTTACTTTCTACTTCTCCGTATAATATACGGACAGTATATGCATTTTCACAAATCTAGTAGACCTGTTATTTAGATTAACTCATAACACACAATTACATAGCAGATAAAGTGTTTCTGAATTAAGGTCTTCATTATTATAGTGAACTAGTTGAGAGAAGAGTGCAACTAGCGCCAAGACTTAATACAATAAAACCCCACCAGAGTCACCAAGGACATTTGTGGTTACCAAGCGAACATCCGAAATCCCTCACCGGACTTTGGCGAAACTTATAACCCAATAGTAATTAAATTAAAAGTAAAAAATGATTAGCACGACAAGAACTATTACATAGTAGAAAAAGAATTTTTTTGTGACGACTGCTAAAGCATATTGGAATTTGGCCAACTATAGACACGTGTTTCTGACTTAAGGTTTTCATCAGTATATTAAACTAGTTGAGAGATGAGTACAACTAGCGCCAAAAGTTAATACAACAAAACCACACAAGTCAAGTAATAACATATATTTTTCCTATTTCGTAACAGCAATGTAATGACTGAAGCAATCATGGCTATTTATTTTCTCTTTAACGAAAATAATTAAATCTACTACATACAATATACCCGAATAAAACCATACAATGAAAAACAAAATAATTAGGCAATCGTATAGTTCTTGCTTGTCCCTTTGTCCTGCTTCATAGAAAATTAACCTGATTTTTCAGGGAATAAGGGCGGCCAATTCCGGCCCTTAACAGGGTTTCCGCGATTCCCTTTTTTCTATACCAACATAATGAAAGCAATTTTTACTGATAGGAAAGGTGAACATTGCTCGTTCTGTCTCCCGCAACTTCTGGAGATGATACGATAAAGGTACAAACCAATTTCCAGTGATTGGGTGATTTAGCGGTTATCTTCCCATCCAATGAAAAAGGATGCCTCGATATATTTGCAGGGAAAGAAAAGCATTTTTTATGTATCTGATTTCGAGAATCTTTTTTGTTACCGAAGTCGAAAGAGAATTTTTTATAAAACGGGATTTCTGTTCTTTGTTTTAGCTTCTGCTGAATTATTAATCGGAGAACGAAGGCAGACGCTGCGATAAAGCGCAATATTTATATCTAAAAGCATAAACGAAATTTTTGAATTTATTTTATATATATATATATATATATATATATATATATATATATATGTATATATATTATATTATATATATATATATATATATATATATATATATATATATATATATATATATATATATATATATATATATATATATATATATATATATATATATATATATATATATATATATATATATATATATATATATATATATATATATATATATATATATATATATATATATATATATATATATATATATATATATATATATATATATATATATATATATATATATATATATATATATATATATATATATATATATATATATATATATATATATATATATATATATATATATCAAATAATATATACCATCGTAATGTGTAAATTAATTCTTATTCTTATTCTGAAAACTAACTTCGATAGGGTTTTTTGTAGAATCCAGTGGCGTAGTCAGTTTTTGGTTAGCTACTATTGTTTTCGAGGTATAGACTAAAGTTGAGTTTTTTTAATGGGATGCCCTGTATAATTTTTTAATATTTGGTTTTCGCTGCTTTTTAGCTTCTCAAAAATATATAACACTTGATATTTATTTCAATCCGGTATCGACAATTAAGTCAATTTAAAGAAATTTTAATCTGTTTTTCTAGTAGGCCATGAAAATTGTGTGTTAATTTTCTAAATCTGAATTATCTGTACCAAAGTTTGTTATAATATTATTACTAATAAATCAGTTAACAAAGATTTATACTATTTAATTTTTACGCTAGGGAAACACACAAACATCTAAGAAATCCACTAAAAACACATATTATAACCTATAAACATATACATATAACGATAATTTAATTGTTTTTCTAATGTTGACAATAAAATTGTCAAATACTTACTATTGACTAAATTAGAAAAAAAGGCTATGCAGGGTGTAGAAATTACAGATACTGTTCGAACTGTTCTCGATTATACCTTACACATATCACACATCTTTCTTATCCTACTTAGTGCGTTAAGCATAATCATTTGGCGAGCTTGTAAATATCAAAAAGCTCTTCTTGTGTCATTTTGTAGATCTTCGATCGTGTGGTGTTGCCTTTGGTAGATGATGCTTACAAGATATCCCCATAGAAAAAAGTCTAGGACCGACAAATCTGGCGGCCTAGGCGGCCATCTTACAGCCCCATTTGTACCAATCCAGCCACCTGGAAATTCATTTTCTAAAAAGGTACTAAGTCCGTGCATTATGAGCCGGGGCACCATCTTGCTCAAGAAAAATATTTTGTAATTGTGCCAAAGGAATACTATCTAATAAATCACGAAGCGTATTTTCCAGTATCTCTAGATACCGGTTTCCAGTAAGACTACCGTAATAAATGACATACCTTATTTTTGTGCCAAGGATAAAGCAGGACACTCCAAACCTGCCTTGTTGTTCGCGTGGAAATATAACGTGTTAATTTTCTTTGGTTCAGTATCTATTATTGTGTCGATTTAGAATACCTGCACTTGAGATATATGCCTCGTCAGACCATACAACTCTTCTTTCGAAATTTATTTCGGTATTAGTCATATGAATGTACCAATTGCAGAAATATATGCGAGGCTGTGCGTCTCCCGGGTGCAAATGGTGCACTAACTTATATTTATATGGTTTGAAATGGTATTTTTTTAGAATAGTCTGCACTGTTGACTTAGGTACTCCCACTTGATCCTCGACTTTTTGACATGAAGTTGACGGATTGATTGCAACGGCAGCTTTTTTCTTATCACTTATCAACAAAACAGCTATTCTACTTTTCAAATATTTTAATTATAATTAATTTTATTGCAAATTTAGTGACATAGTATCTTTCATGTTACAGACTTGCTGCAATAATATGCTTTTTTATTACAAGCAAATTTTGGACACAATTGTAACCTATTAGGAACGATAGGCATAATTTGAAATATTAATATTAATATTCTGAAAAAAAGTCACAAAACAAAAGTTTTATTATACCTTTACTTTTGTTTTTCAAAAATACTGGGAGTCCTTCTACATCGGCTATCACTAGTTCCGGAAAGCCCTGGTTTAAGAAGCAAAGTTATTTTGTCTACTTAGTATTAGGTACTCCTGTCACTTACCGGATTAGATACATCTCTGACGCTTCATCCGGATTTTCCTGGCACTGAATAAAACAAACAAGCATGTCATTTGTACAAGTTTTCGAAATTCGCAGCCGTTTGATATTTAATAAATGGACGAAGGCAATATTTGATTAAAATAATTTAACAATGACAAATGTCAATTAGTTTCTACAATGGCTCAACAGAATCTATATATTCTTTTGTTTAATCAAGTCATGGCCGCCTTATTTTATTTAAAACAGATCTTGGGTATTTTTAAGGGATAAATTAAATAGTTGTAAGTAAGTATTTTCAAACAACACAAATGCCAACTTTAGAAAAGTATTAAATCCAACGTCATTTGTTGTAAATAAAACATTTTTAGTGTATAATAGGTATATATTTTTTTTTTTAGATTTCCTAAGTATTTTTGTTAGTTGTGTTGTCCAGGGTAAATACTAAATAGTAGGTATGTATCTTTATTTATTGATTTATTGTTTAATTATGATATTATAACAAACTTTAGTACAGATAATTCAGATTTAGAAAATTAACACAATTTTCATGGCTTACTAGAAAAACAGATTAAAATTTCTTCAAATTGACTTTATTTATTGTTTATATATTTTTGAGAAGCTAAAAACGAGCGGAAACCAAATATTAAAAAATATACAGGGTATCTTATTTAAAAAACCCAACTTTAGTCTATACCTCGAAAAAGATAGTATCCAACCAAAAACAGATTACGCCACTGGATTCTACGCAAAAAATTCTACCGATGTTGGTTTTCACCTTTTCGGTAAGTTGCCAGGCCATCGAGATACGAGGAGTAGCTGAAAACGCAAAATTTTCAATTTCACCCTGTATCTCAAAAACGAAAAGAGCTAGGAAAAATTTGTTTGTGGCTTCTTTGGTTTCACAAAAAAGTAGCACAGTGTTGCGAAAACCGCATCTCTCTTCTTATAATTCTTGTAATAAGGGAGAAAGCAAAACCATCAAAATTAACGAGAAGAGTACAGGGTACTCTTCTCGTTATCATAAATAAAAGGCTGGAGTTTAATTCTCCTGCTTTGTTTTGCGGACAAAATTACATTTTATGTGCAAAATTAACAGATATGTAAAAATTATTCCTTATAATTTGAATATTTGTTGTCTCAGCTTCTTGTATTGAAAAATCTACGAAAAAAACCATGTTCCTGTCTTACTTAAAAAAATAATATAGAATATATTATTATTTGGATACATATTTTAAGTAAGCCTTGAAATTTTTATACAAATTCTGATATGCATTATATATATTTATTTATTCATTAACACATCTTTTTTGTAATCTCTGTAGAGATTATAGATTAGTAAGATAGAAACACGGGCTACATTTCTTACTATTAGGTATCGATTTTTCAGAATGCCTGTTTAAAGTTGCAGGCTTGTGTAATATCTGGTAGATTCTGAAAATTTAGTAAAATATAAGTCATTACTTTTATTATAATATATATTTTATTTTTATGGATGTTCAATTGTTGTTCGAAATCAAATTTGATTTCTTCATAAAAATCACAGTTACTTTTAGATTTAACAATTTTTCTGTCTTATAACAACAGAAATATGAAGTATTTTCCTCGGAATTTTCCTGTTCTTTGGAGCAACCTGTAATTAACCATTTTTTTTCCTTTATAAAGGGTTAAGCTAAGAGTTTCTTTAAAACAGAATTTAATTTTTAAATAATAAAATAAAATAAAAAAACAACAAGACCTGATAGAGCGAAAGCTTCACGACTGTGGTCAATTAAGAAATCATGGTTATTAGTATTAGAGCGTGTCATAATGGAATCACTTCCCGACGTTTCGCCTTTGATTGCACGAGGCATCTTCAGGGATCTTTACTTCACGAGATTCATTCAGTGTTCCGATCGCATGTAAGTAAATATCCCTGCAGATGCCTCGTGCAGTCGAAGACGAAACGTCGGAAAGTAACTTCATGATTTCTCAAGACGTGATCAATTTGGCACCAGTAACGTACATACATATATAATATGTGGAAGTACTACGTTTGTTTAAACTTATTTTTTTTAAATGCTCATATTATTGATAAATGTTCGCGTAGTAGTAGGCAAAATAAATCATATTTAGCAATTTTTCGGTACTACTTCCCAAAAATTAAAATGTCCAACGTCGAAAGAAAAAGGCTTTTAAAAATTTTTTTATTAGCAATTACTACTATCTTGTACATGTAACTGTTAAATGGTTTTCAAAAAATAACCTCCCAGTAAAAGAGGCATACAATGTTGTTCTAACTTTAAGGAATCGCTTAAAACATATATCGAGCAATGAAATCTGGTTTTAAGGCTTGCTTAAAAAAAATCGCCCATAATAATTTGATGATGTTGACTTTCACCGAACACACATTTAGGTCCTATAAAACCTTAAAAACTTCTTATAACTTGCTGCTTTGCATTTTTTATACAGGGTGTTTCAAAAGTACTTTGACAAACTTCGGGAAATGATTTTAGGATAGAAATCTCTAGTAAACTATTGTGACTGGTGGCTTCCTTACCGAGATGTAGAACGCATTAAGATTTTTTATGAAATTTGGTACATGAAGGGACACTTATTTTAAAAATATAACACGTTCTTGAGTTAAACCGGTGGCGTCGGTACGATATTTTGCTATAACTTCTTTTGTGAAAACTATGCTACGCCACTGATTTTAGTTTTTTTTGACTAATTATTTCATTTAGAACAAAAAAGGTTTTTGCGTTTTTTTTACGAGAAACGGTTTAAAATAAGGGGATTGAACTCTGGAGACTTTGGTGGCCCCGGATTTTCCTCCATAGCGATGAAAACCGTTTGGTCCAATTCCGGGTTCAGGCTGTTCGCGGTAACTTCCCGCGCCTTGCCGTTGGCAAAGCCATATACAAAATGCATATCGGCAAAATGAATCAATAATATAATAATAATCTCGAATAAGTAATAAAACTAAAAAAATAAACTACAACAACTAGCTCAAATTATATCATTTGCGTCGGTTTATTGACAAATGATACACTTCTAGAGCCGTCTTGTCAAAATAGAAAATTTCGACGAATACATGCATATGCAGGGTTTTTCACCGAATTTTGAAATCAACAAAAATCATTTTTAAGTTATAAACATAATATGAAATAGGGATTCTCAAAAAAAGTTAAAAGAGAACAAAAAAACTGGTGTATCGACGCCACTGGTTAAATTCAAGAACATGTTATATTTTTAAAATAAGTGCTCCTGGATGCTTATTTCATGAAATAAATCTTAACGCGTTCAGAAGTTAAAAATTATGATATTTTTTATTAAATTTCAACATCCTGTATCGCGGTAAGGAAGCGACTAGAGACCACAGTTTACTAGAACTTCGTATCCTAAAATATTGTCAGGAATCATCTCTCGAAGTTTGTCAAAGTCCTTTTGATACTCACTGTATAATAAACGATGGTTACAAAATTTTCATGATTTTTTCAAATTATTTCTACTTAACCTTTTGCTTTGAAATTTTGCAAAAATACAAAGATGTTGAAACTGCAACATTTGCCTTGATCTTAACGATATCCTTATAATGGGTTTGTTTCAACCAGGGCCTTTGACTCTAACAGTGATCACAAATTTTATTAAAAAGTAAATGATGCTAATTTAAAAAATGCCAAAATAGGAAGGTAAAAGGTGGATAAATTACGTAAAAATACTTTGTAGACCAAAACCCTAAATAAGAGTTTGGAGCGAACATTCAAATTTTTATTTGAGTGGATATCTATAAAGAAGCGGACAGCACACAGCTGCTATTTC
The DNA here is from genome assembly GCA_030620095.1 of Kuschelorhynchus macadamiae. NCBI lineage: Eukaryota > Metazoa > Arthropoda > Insecta > Coleoptera > Curculionidae > Kuschelorhynchus > Kuschelorhynchus macadamiae. Next base: position 188,401 of record JAUTXW010000061.1, on the reverse strand, counting down.
GGCTCGAAGAACCAAGTCTTTTGTTTAACCCTTAAGACCATACTTTATTGATTCATTAATTTATTTTGCTTTTTTTATTTTAAAAACTGAGACTTCAAATATGTAACAAAAATAGTTTAAATGTTATAATGTCAAGAATAATTTACATTTATATATCCAAAAAAAAACAAAAATTAAATTTATCAAGATTTAGTTGAAATACCCAACCATTTAAATTAAATGCACAAAATTTAAATGGATTTAATGAAATAATACAGATATTATATGCTAACAAACATCCATCGTCATTTATTAAATGAATCTTAATTTGAAATAAAAGACATTGGTTTTTTTATAAGAAAAAATATTTAAAATTGACGTCTAAACAAATCACAAAAATAGACATATTCTATTAAGAGAAATTCACTTTAAAGTCCTTTAAAAATAATGTTAAAAAACGTATTCCACTCCTTAGAGGTAGAACAAATCACAATAAAAACACCTGCGGTTCTTGAAGTTTCGCACAATAAAATTTGGCATGAATGTAACATAGGACTATGGAATATAAAGAAATTGGCATATTGGAACCAAATAGAAAAAATACCTTTTAGTAGGTGATGAATTAAAAGCAGACATACTATTTGCAGAATAACCAAAAATATATATTGTTCTCGTATTCGGACCTTGAACTTGATTTAACACATTGCAATTGTTCAATTTACTTACTGACGGCACAACACATTTAAAATTGGGGAATTTTCAACCTCGCAATACCAGTACGTAATTTTTGTAGACTAGAAACGGAATAGAATATAGAAAAAAACGATTTTACGGAATAGCGAGTCCGTGGTGTTACGCATCGCATATATATATATATATATATATATATATATATATATATATATATATATATATATATATATATATATATATATATATATATATATATATATATATATATATAATATATATTTCGCCAAAATCACATATGGCGAAAGCTTCGAAAATGCCAAATGTGATTTTGGCGAAACGTCTGCAAAACTGTTCTTTTCAGAACGACAGTAGTGAACGGATGTACATCCCAGATGAAAACACATTGTATTTTTCCATCCGTGAAGGACTAATATATATACTATATATATATATATATATATATATATATATATATATATATATATATATATATACACATTTAACTTTACTTTTTATAAAAAAGTTCGAAAACCTATCCTAACTTTACCTAAAACTGACCTAAACTCAGTAAGCCACGCCCAAACCATAATTTTTAAAGACACAGAAAAAAAAATTCAAATAAAAAAGTTTCGTTTTGTAGAGATATTTAACTTTAGTTATTACAAAAAAAATGTGAAATGCCAATAGCTTTCCAGATAATTGTGAGAAAAGGAATTTGAAAAGTTTGGTGCAAGGTTACGCAAAAATGAAAAAAGATACATGCAGGCCAGTAGAAATACTGTAAAAGCCACTCAAAAATCTTGTCAAATAGAGATTTGAGGGCTTCGCAGATAAACGGCAAAGGACAAAAACCGAATGGTCAAGGTCAAATCTTTTAGGTGGGATTTTTTGCTTATTTTTCCCGTAATCAGCGTCCCAAAAATACGTCCGATCTCGTTTTTTTCGAAAATCAACACTTTAATGTGTGCTCCATTTTCACTTTCATGTAGGAAAAAGCGGGATTCAATTCAAAGAAAAAACAAAAAGTACTGTTTGGGGGTATTGACTATCCCCTGAACCCGAATCAGCGACCATTTTTTTGTCTGGCTTCGTTGACAATATTGACAGAAAAAAATATCATTTTCGGTTTCCCGGAAAATTCTACGTCCGACTGATAACTTTGGTTTTCGATATATCTCTGGTTTTGACGTAATTTCGATTTTTTTCCCGTCTAGCAGAAAATGAGAACTAGTAAGGAAATTATTACTTTTATAAATAATAAGCAGCTACCAACCTAAATACCGGGACAATAGACTATTCTGGCTACCTATGTACAAAAGAAACTAGATTGTTAAATCGATTAAACTCACTACATTATATTTCAAATTGAGCATAATTTATAATAATATTATTGTATAATTTCAATAAATGCTTTTATTACGGTCTTCTTACATTTTGTTATTCTGAGCATTATAAAGTAATAAGCAATATTAAAGGTACTTAGAAGGCTATTCCTTAAAACGCCACTCTTAGACGATAAAATCAATTATTTAATAGACAAGATAAGTATAGCTTCAGAATAGGGTCAATCGGGTAACGCTGAATATGTTATTATTTCATAAAACAAATATGTTCCTTTTCCCAGTAATTCCAGTTACATAAAGACTAGATGTAGACGTATACCATATTATATAGTTACATTTTATAAATTACATAGCATTATGCTGCTTAAGTTTGGATTTAAACTTTTGTACACCAGGATCTCCTTCATATTATAATATTTATTATATTCTTTCACAATACTTTTATTCTCAAAATGCAATTAAATTCCATATATATATATATATATATATATATATATATATATATATATATATATATATATATATATATATATATATATATATATATATATATATATATATATATATATATATATATATATATATATACGTCAGTTCTCAAATCATAACTTATCCTAAAAGTTTTGTACTTTTCTTGGGTATAGGTTTGATTATTTTCTGCAACTAGCTCGACGTTTCGCTTCGTGTTGGAAGCTTTTTCAAGAGCATTTTATTGCCATGTCTAAAAAAATATACATAACATATGAATTAGTACACTTTTCAAACAAACATACGCAAATATTTAACACGTACTTACAAAACTAAAATTCATGATTCCTAGATTTTGAACAAATAATTAATTAAAACACCTGTATACCAGAATACATAGGTTTTTAATAAAATAAAAAAAAATCAAGATAATGGGTTTTTTCAATTGCGGAATTTATATAGATCTGGCCCTTGGGTTAAAATCATTCCAAACTATCAAAATGTTACTGCAAATAATATTGTCGTTTCTAAGGTACGGTACTGATGAAATTTTATTTTAATTACTTTAAGCTGTAATTGTTTACTAGTTAAGAATGATAAATGTTTATTTTGTAAGTACATGTTAAATATTTGCGTATGTTTGTTTGAAAAGTGTACAGGGTGATCAGTTAAGGGTAGCGAGCGGCCATATCTCATAAGATATTGGTCGTATAGATTTGAGAAAAAAAAATCATAATAAAAGTCGCCAAGAGAAATTGCTGAAAATTATTTTCGAGTTTGTCAAACGTCCGCTAGAGGGCTTAACAACCAACACCAAGTAGAAAAATGGGGTTTTTATAGAATTTTGCCTAATGAAAATATATCGATGATATCATTTCCATATTTAGTGACCATTTCCCTACACTTTTTGTCTAAAATGTTTTGTTCTATATATCAAAATAAAGCGGTGGGGGAAGTTCAATTGTTTTTTCAAACAAACCAAGATGTCTCCCGTTTCTTTTGACCGATTTTAGCAAACTTAGGCTCATATGAAAGAGCATAATTTGCACTACAAAACGCTTATTTGGTTTTGAATTTTTGACTTTTGCTGGCGTCGCTAGATGGCGTTAACTGAATTAGTAGCATATTTTTTAGTTTTTTTCAAAAAAAAACAAATGTAATGGTATATTCATTTTTACATATTTTAAAAGGGGATACATTTCTCTATAATTTAATGAAAATAATTTATCATCTACCTTTTTTTGAACCGTTGTTATTGACCAAAATATTATTTTATTTTATTAAAAAATGGCACGCCACTGCTTTTTGTCAAAATAAAAATCATTTTCGTAATCACTTATTAGTTGCTAACAAAAAGAACCTCTTGCCTTTTTTTCGTTAGACGAACGGTTTTGGATTGAAAAAATAAGATGTTTAACAATGAAAAATCTTAATAAAACTGTCCAACAACAGCAGGAGCAATAACACTAAAAACAAGAACATGGAACTTTAAAAATAAACGTTAAAAATAAATTAATAGTTTTGTCGTAAATGTTCAAAATGTTGTCCATTATTTTGAATGCACTGGTCCAATCTCTTCTGGGTGGAGTTGACAGCTGTCTCAATTTCCGCTCTTGGTATAATATTTATGGCGTTTTGAATTCGGACTATCATGTCTTCTCGAGTAGTTGGTCGAGTTTTATACACCAAATCCTTTATTCGGCCCCACAGATAAAAATCAAGGCAGGTTAAAACGGGGGACCGTGGTGGCCAGAAAAATGCCTCAAAAATGTTCAAAAAAACTTGCACATTTCGTGAATAATGTGCCGGGCATCCGTCTTGTTGAAACCACATGTATCTTATTACTTGTAAAGGCACATTTTCTAAGAGTCCTGGTAAATCGTTAAATAAAAAGTTCAAATACATGTCACCGGTTAGATTGCCATTAAAGATGTGCGGACCGATAATAGAACCATTAATAACACCGCACCAGACGCTGACGCTCCATCGACCCTGCTGATAATCTTCACGTAACCAGTGTGGATTAGTGCCCGACCAGTAATGCACGTTATGAAGATTTACCCTGCCATTACTGCAAAACGATGCTTCGTCTGTCCACACTATTTGTGACAAAATATGATGATTTTCCCTAATGAAGTCTCTAAGCCAGTAGCAGTAATCGAGCCTACGTTCAAAGTCAGTGTCATTTAGGGCTTGATGAATCACGATGTGATATGGATGCATTTTAAAATCCATTAATATTTTTTGCACTGAGCAATAGGATATTCCTAAATCTCTGGAGATCTCTTTTATGCTTAAATGGGAGGAACTATCAAAACGAATATCAACGTGATTGACAATTTGGTGTTTTGTTTCTTAACGTAGATCATGGCCTGCTTCGCTTAAATGCGATGTTAGTTAAGTTTGATTTTTAATTTAATTTATGAAACAGTAATAATTATTAATAATAAATTATGAACTAAAGCATTCTCTCTCTAATTAAATGATTATTAATGATAAAAATAATACGTAATAATTTTATTATTGTGAGATGTAATATTTAAAAATAATTTTGAACCTTATAGTTATCATTGTTAAACATCTTATTTTTTCAATCCAAAACCGTTCATCTAACGAAAAAAAGTCAAGAGGTTCTTTTTGTTAGCAACTAATAAGTGATTACGAAAATGATTTTTATTTTGACAAAAAGCAGTGGCGTGCCATTTTTTAATAAAATAAAATAATATTTTGGTCAATATCAACGGTTCAAAAAAAGGTAGATGATAAATTATTTTCATTAAATTATAGAGAAATTTATTCCCTTTTAAAATATGTAAAAATGAATATACAATTACATTTGTTTTTTTTTGAAAAAAACTAAAAAATATGCTACCAATTCAGTTAACGCCATCTAGCGACGCCAGCAAAAATCAAAAATTCAAAACCAAATATGCGTTTTGTAGTGCAAATTATGCTCTTTCATATGAGCCTAAGTTTGCTAAAATCGGTCAAAAGAAACGGGAGACATTTTGGTTTGTTTGAAAAAACAATTGAACTTCCCCCACCGCTTTATTTTGATATATAGAACAAAACATTTTAGACAAAAAGTGTAGGGAAATGGTCACTAAATATGAAAATGATATCATCGATATATATTTTCATTAGGCAAAATTCTATAAAAACCCCATTTTTCTACTTGGTGTTGGTTGTTACGCCCTCTAGCGGACCTTTGACAAAATCGAAAATAATTTTCAGCAATTTCTCTTGGCGACTTTTATTACGATTTTTTTTTTCAAATCTATACGACCAATATCTTATCTACCCTTAACTGATCACCCTGTACTAATTCATATGTTATGTATATTTTTTTAGACATGGCAATAAAATGCCAAACGAAGCGAAACGTAGTGCTAGTTGCAGAAAATAAGTTCAAATAAAACCGACCCTCAAGGAAAATAAAAAAATGTTAGAATATGTATATATATATATATATATATATATATATATATATATATATATATATATATATATATATCATTGCACCGTTTCCATAGTTACTCACATTCTTTTCATAGACTCAGATTCGTGTGCCAAACTTTAATTGGTTTGCATGAATTTCATTCGTTTCAATATTTACAGATACACAAAATACAAAAAAATTGATTCGGACGTATAGTTCGTCGAAGTCAAAGCCAACTTTGATTGTGGCGGAAATTGCCGCGCAGCGAACGGATGGACCGGACCCTCCACACTATGTGGACGAAAGAACAAATTTACGAACCCACGATTAGTGAATAGCGGGTTTTAGTTTTTGTCTCGGTTTTCGCTTAACACTTTTTGTGTCCCTGAACTATCCAATTCTTGAGGGTATTCGTCGTCCAACAAACAGCTGGCGATATTGGCGTTGAACTATTGACGCTGTTTTATTATTTGAATAAAAAAGACAAACAATTTCATGTTTTTTTCTCTTCTAAATATCCAGTTTTAAGAATATTGCATTTAACAATAGATTCCTTACTTAAATATAAATATTTCAATTTACTAGATAAAAGTCGAAACAAAGGTTTAATATCAACAGACAATATATTTTTGAATTCAAATTTTAGAAACAAATATACAGGGGACTCAAGTGAAGAAAGCAGTTTTTTTAACTTTCCGATATTTATTTGTTTACTTTAAGTTCAGAAGATAAAAACAAGATTTAAAACTTTCTTATTTAAATTTTTTTTAATCTATAATATTTAACTATATAAATGGGGTGCAAAATATAATAAAAAACCCTGTTTATATTAAAATATCAGGCGTATCTTGTGTGATAATAGAAGGAACGCTATACAACAGTAAATCTCGTCCTTTACCCCAACAGGGGCATAAAGTAGACTCCATCTTATACACGAGATGCATTTAATTTATTTACTTCCATTATTTATCAACTGTCTAGTGTCTACTCCACCCCGGACGGGTCGTTCATTACTCACTACTTGTTTCTGATACTGTCGTTTCAACCCCTCCTTATACACTTATTAACATCCCCCTTATATCGTTTCTTAGCTCTGGTCGTCTTTCTAATGCACGTCGTAAATAAGAGTACATTTAAGAGATGAGGGTTTTTTTACAGTTTTATTTAGGGTGTAAACTCGGTTGACTGATTAATTAAACGTGATAGGGAGGGTTTTACAGATACAGCTGTTGTAAATGTCGAAAAAACGTTTGTAAATATACTTTTCTATGATAAAACGAAATATATCGATAATAAAATCAGAAAGTTTGAGAAGTTTCCTTAAAACAGTAGACTGTAAAATAAGGTAATAAAGGCGCGGTATCAAAATTGTTCCCATAAAACAATAAAAAAAACAACCTATGCTTATTAATATAAATTATATTACGGACGTAATACCTAAAAAAAAAACTAAACGTAAATTAAAATTTTAAAAATAGTAAATAAAAAAATAATAGCCCAGACATTTCTCCTAATGAAATTAAAAAATCTATATAAAATCATATAAAAATGTTATTTGTACAAAGGCGTAGAAGGGCCATAACAATAAAACAAAAAAAATATATAAATTTCGACTTCGAACTAGGAATTTGACTATATTCCGACTTTTCGATATCGGAATATACTTAACTCCAAGGTAAAATTCGGAATTTAGTTAAATTCCAAGATCCAAGCCAAATTTCGAGTTTGAAGTCGAAATTTAGTTAATTCCGACTTCGATCTTGAAATTTACTTAATAGTTGGAATTTAATTACCCGATTGACTTCAAATTTGGGTCAATAATTAAGGGTCATATGGGGATGACCTGGTAATATTCTAGTTAAAATCCAATATGGCGAAACAAAACAGCGGGCGGCCTAGCGAAATAGTAAAAAAATTATTATTAAAAAACCACATTAAATTTATCTCAAATTTTGAACAAACATCAAGTATTATGTTGAAACCAACTAGTAACATTTTGGTATGAATCCAAGTTAGCGGAATAAAATGGAGGCTTGATAAAATATTTAAAAATTCAGCCTGGAAAAACTACTTAATAGATTGATTTCAAATTGTGTGCCATAACTAATTGTGGTATAAGGATCAACTAATAAAATATATTTTATCAATTCTGTCGGTTTGTCTTCTGTCTGTCAGTTTCCGGCATAGCTTAAAAACTGCTTACCAGGCCGACTTCAAATTTTGTTAAAAAATTACGGGTCATATGGGGATGACCTGGTAATAATTTCATATAAATCCAATATGGCGGAACAATGTTAAAGAAATTATTACCACAAAATCTAATTATCCAGTTCACCCCAATTTTTGCACAAAAATCAACTGTTACATAAGAAGGAACTGGTAATATTTTGATATGAATCCAGGACATGAAAACAAAATAGCGGCCTAATAAACTATTTAAAAAATCAGCCTGAAAATACTACTTACTAAATTAATTTCATTTTTGTGAAAGAGTTAAGTGTGATATAGAGATATACTGGAAAAAATTTGTGGTACGAATTTAAGATGGCGGATCAAAATGGCAGCGTAAAAACATCTTGTTCAATTGACTTTGAACTTTACAGAATAATTAAAGGTGAAAATCGGAAAAACTGGTACTATTTCAACATGACGTAACAGAATGGAGGTATGTGTGAATGTTAAAACTACTAAACTTGAATTTATTTGTGTGGCATATGTAGAAAGAAACTAGTAAAATATTGGTAGGAATCCAGTATGATGAAAAAAATAAAGATGTTTGAAAGGCAGTATCTTTAACACATATATACTGTGATTACGCACTGAAGTAAACTGAGTCATACTCAGAGCCGGCCGACATTTTGCAAGGCCGTGTGCAATAAAGTTTGCGGGCCTGTATACTTTTAAGACTATATAGCTACTTTATCAAAAAGTATCTAGTATCTAAAATACATAAATTCAACATAAAAATCTTGAAAGTTAATATTTTAATGTCATAAAAAATACCTGAGATAACACAATAAAAACATAACACAGAAATAAACAAATAGAAACATATTTAATATATAGCTATCTCTAAACTTGAACATTGAAAATCGTCAATTGTCAATTAGTGTATTGAAATCTAGTATTTGCTTTTATACAAATAGTTTTTAATCAAATAGTTTTTAATCAGTTTTAATTTTGAAAACTTTTTTCCGCTGCTGTAATTGCCACTGAAAGAGTTAGAATTATTCTTAAGGCTATATATAATTTTGGACAAACATTACTTAATTTTTTTCATAAAGAAAGTGAAGAAACTGAAGTAACTCATATATAGATTTAGAATCTCAGTATTATGTTCTTTATAGACCGTAACTCTTCATATAGTTCAAGTCCACAAAGATTTTGTCTATCTCCATCCTTCAAACTAATGTTTAAATATTTACAATACTTCATTAACTTCGTCAGTTAAGTTTATCCAATGTAATTGATAGAGAAATCCGAATTGATCTTTATGCTTTTCATTAAAGGTAAACCTTCCTTTAAATGACTCCTCGCCTTCTTCAAATTGCTTTTTAACTCTCGCTATACTTTTTTGGGAGAAACTGTCTCTATGTCGTTTTCAAAGCATATTTCTTTAGCAAATTTCAAACACTCATTATAACCAGCTACTCTAAAGTCATTTAAAGTTTGGTGAAGTGCCTCTAATAATTTGATAGCAACATCTATCTGCATGCATCTGCATTGGTCCTCGGGATTTTCAAAAATCTCTTCAACAACTAATATAAGTTCTTTCTGGTTTCTGATAACGGTTTAGGGGTTATTTTTTAATATTTCTTGGCAACGTCATACCTGTAATTTGATGCCGACAGAAATGTGTAAAATCTTTGAACAATTTCCCAAAATGTCATAAGTTTTAGGGAGACACTAGCAAGTCGGAGAGTATTAAATTTAAATTATGACAGATTATATAATGCTCGCGGATTTTCACGTAAAAGTTGGACCTGAACACCTGATTTGTTCTACCTCTTTATGTCGGTGCCGTTGCCATACCCCTGACATCTGCAGTCATCAAAACTTATATCTAAATCGTTGAGAAATGCTTTTAGGCTATCTGCTAAGCCCTTTTCCACTTGTCTATAGCAAATCCCATAATTGACTCAGAAAGCTCGATACTCTCGCCTTCAAGATACACATAACGAATTATAAATGACATTTGCTCATCGTGCGACACATGTGGGGTAAAATCAAGTCTAATCGAAAAATATTTAGCAGCTTTGATTCGATCAGATATGTTAGTAACTAGCTTTTTCCCCATTATTGATATAATCTTATTTTGAATATAGTGACCTAAATAGTCAACAGATCTGTTTGATGATGTAGCATTTTTCACGTGCTCTTTGAGTATAGGGTCAAATTTGATATTAATTTATTAATCCAAAAAAGTCATCGTTATTATGTGTAAACAGTTTATGATGAGCCTCGAAGAGTTAAATTACGACTGGCTAAAAATGTAGTTACATATATTAGCAGTTCTATAATATCACGCCACTTTCGCATATCTTTAATAAAGATGTGGAATTTTCAAAGTAATTCGGGTTTCATTCCACATCTCCATAGGTGTTAAGTGAGTTTTTGATACCTCGTGTTGTTCAAGACGCATAGGTTGAATTGCCATTAATAATGGGTTATTTTGTTAATAATTTTGCTGCGTAATGTTGAAATGTATCTAATACTTAGTAAGGTACCTATCTAATATTATCAGCCACTTCTACTTGCCGTACCGCAGAATAATCAACCAATCTATAAGAACAAAGATCACACACGTATGCACAAATATATTATAGTAACTGATAAATTTTGATCAAAAAATCAAAAGTTCTTAAAAACTAAAACTATTTTTTAACACACAATAAAAATAAAACGCAAACGCAGTATTGTCTTAAAACTGACTGCTTATGCCCCAAGCCGCGCTATTGCGGAGAAAACCGAAATACTGTAACACGTAAATGCGTTCGAGGATACTGAATTTATTCACTGCATTTAATTTTTTTTTATTTAATAAAAGGGTATGCAGTTTTCTTTCGAGGTAAAGTATCTCATGAGAAAAGGCAAAAATATAAAAATACTTTATTTGAAAAATTATTCAGCGTTTAGCGCGGGGCCGCCTTAAGCGCGGAACCATGTGCAGTGCACAACCAGCACATGCCTCGCGCTGGCTCTGGTCATACTTCACCATTCCTAAAATTGATTAATATAATACCCTGAATATCTTAAAAAAATGTTATGCGTTAAAAATATTTAAAGCTAAGATTTTTTTATATATAGCTTATACGGTGATAAGTTTTTAATTAATTCTTCTACTGCCACCCACTGGCTGCAAAAATACACTTGAAATCTTGTATCGAACGGCAACATTGCGATTGTGCCTTCTCTCAGGCACGTAGCCGGGGGGAGGGGATCCTGGAGGTCTGGACCCCCCCAAAACTTTGAAAATATGTTGATATAGGCATGTTTCTTACTGGTTTATACCCCTCCGAACTAAATTTCTGGCTACGTGCCTGCCTTCTCTGTTGTCTATATATGTAATATATATTGGAGAGATTAAAAAAAATGTGTTTCCTTGATAAATGTATAGAAAGGTTTAATTTAGTGCAAGTAAATCTGGAAGGTTCTAATAGAAATGGATTATTGTTTTGAGCCATACACCCTTGGGAGAAGGGGATGAACAAAACTGGGAGCTTATTTGACCTCTTTTTCAGATTTTATTTTAATTTTTTTTTCGTTAAAATTGGATTGTCAAAAGATTTTAATGATTATCTAAAAGGGGAGGAATGGATGGTAATAATATCGTCTTTTACGTCTCTCTATAACAATACTTTTAAAAAACATCCACAATCCCTCATAATGCCCCGCAATACCCCTAAATTGCCCCGCAATGCCCAAAAACTAAGATAAAATTCAATATTGGAAAGTATACAGTTTTCCATCTTTCACGAAACAAAAAAAATACTGAATTTCCGATAATCTTGACGGTTGATAAGAAGTTAAAAATTTGATGCGTTTTGGAGCGTTTTGCCATAATTCCTTTTGCCATTAATAGGTTAGGGAGATGAAATATGTAGATCGGCCACCATCCTGGCCAATGTGTGAGCTTTTTTGTGGCCTTTTTTATTTTTTGTTCCAGGCCAAAAAAAGACATTGTAATCGACTAAAATTTTAGTTGCTAGACCAATCAACCTATTTAAAGTAAAATATTCATGCGGTTTTTCGTTATTTCTATGGTGCATGGACCATTTTAAAAAGCATTTGGATCTTTTTCTTACAATCCCTTCTAAGCTTTACCAAGCATCTATAGCTAATTATGCGCAAATTTATATTCATTGATCAGTTATTCGTCAATCATAATTTAAATTTGTCGCATTGTTCATTCATCTTACATCGATACTCCATATCACACTGCATTTTAGCTAAACTGATCATATTAAAATCAATAATTGCATTTCTCTTTTCCACATATGTTCTTAAAATTTCTAACTCTGAAAATCGACGGGCTAAAAATGCATCCAGTGCCCCTTAGCAATTTTATTCGGAAGTATCGTGTACCACTGGAAACGGTTTTACATTTCTCTTGCAAAGATGCTTAAGTTTACTAAAGTCGGACATTAATTTAAATGATTACGCTTTCAATAGCTTCCCCCACTTTTATCAGGGTTGGTATGCCAATGAGCCTTAGACCAAAATAAAGCAGAATTTCTCAGGCTTTCTAATAATGTTAGTGAAGTTATACTTTAACGGGGGAATTTTCGGAGAAATTAAGAATTTTAATATTTACTTTTCGTTGGCGACCCTTAATGATTTTTTACAAACCTCCACAATGCCCCATATTACCCCGCAATACTCCTACATTGCTCCGCAATGCCCAAAAAGGTTAAAATAAAATGTATCTAAATTTTATAACCGAATCTTGGAAATTATACAACAAAAATATAAAATTTCTTTAAGCAGAATAAAAAACTGAATTTCCTTTCGGCGTTTTAGAAATACTCTGATATCCCCTTAAGAACCTTATCCAACAGAGTTTAACCACAACTCCTGTTACCAATCACATATGTAGACTGGCTACCATTCTGGCCAATGTGTCAGCGTTTTTGTGACCACTACACTGCAAGTGTCTCTTCTGTTACTTTTGCAAGTTGCAACATTTATCAACCTATTTACACAAAAATATTCATACGGCGTTTCAAAGTTTTGATGGTGCATGGACTATTTCAAACAGCTAAAAGCTACTTCAGACTTTTTCTTACAATCCATCCTAAGCTTTATTAAGCAGTGGTATCTAGTCATTACGAAAATTTATAGTCATTGATCAGTTATTCGTCATTCATAATTAAAATTTGCCATATTGTTTATTGATCTCGGATTGCTGCTTCGTACCATATTGACCTTTATTTGGATTGATCAGGTTAAAATCAATAATTGTATTTCTCCTTTCCACAGACGTTATTAAAGTTTCTAACTCTGAGAATCGAGGGGTTAAAAATGCTTTGATGTCCAATCTGTCTGGGATAAATAAATTTTTCTTATTAACAATCCAAATTCCAGTTTTGTTAATTTGATTTTTTCATTTCAAGAAATACTGTAAATGAGTATTGCTTTGGATTATTATCACACAGCGGATGATAAATAAATATGATAAAAAATAATTTAAAACCACGCTTTTATAGAAAAAACTAAATTTAGGCACAGTTATAAACATGTATACAAAAAAGCGTGGAATGAAGTGACGAATATGAGAGGTAATAGGTACTTCATTGTTCTTTTACCGTTTATAACTAAGAATATAGTATAGAAGCCTCTTATTTAACTATGCTATTTTAAACGTTTTCTTATGATCAACAAGCGTAGTAGAAAAAACTCTGTACGTTAAATAAACTGACTGAATCATACTCAAGAAACTTAGAAAGCTTTCGGATTATAGGTATGGCGGTAATAAGAATTAAGATAGGTTGCTTTTGTTGATAATCGTAATCCTGCCTGACTGATATGTAAAAATGGCAAAAACTTTATATTTGCCGATTAGAAGGCAAAATACTAATGACATATATTATAATTTAATAAGAAATATTAACTCTCAATATTTTTCAGCATTATACCTTGAAACTTGACTGCTTCAAGTCAGCTGGGTCAAATTAAATCTGGACGACATGTAAAGGAGAAGGTACAATAATAAAACCTTATCTTAGGTATAAAAGGAATGATTTTCTTCATATATTTTTCAGCTTTTGAAAACGGCGTCAAAACCTAAACAATGTAATATATGATGATAAATGACCAACTGTATATATTATATTGTAAGATCTTGTATGGAATAAATAAATAAATTTTTTCTAAAGATATTTAAGAATTTTATATGCTCTTATATTTAAATTTGGATTTTCGAGTACAATTCCGACGTAGGTTATTGGAATATTGATTGTTTCTCACATTGCTGGAAGCGAGGAGAAGAAAAATTCTATATATCTCTAATCCCCTAACTGGTTCGTTAGGGGACGCGGGTGAATCGCCGCTTCACCTACATTTTTCAATCAATTTACTTAAAAATAAAAATATTTTTAAAATATTAAGCATGTTATAATCTATATTTTTATGATAAAAATGTAGTAAGTTTTATATAAATTCACATTATTTACTTAGTTATACCATTATTTTCTATCAAAACTAGTGCGTTATATAATCAAAAAGAACCTAGCTCGCTGAACACCTTTTTATAAGAGCGACCCGTTGAGCAGCAGCAAAGTTTACTGCAGTAATTTTATTCAGTAAACTTTGGCAGCAGTAACAAATTCCGCATCAGGGGTGAGTTCCCGCATGCCGGCTTTCGCGCTTAGATTTGTTTACGGCAGTTGCTATGGCAACGTAATGGTGAATATCCGTAAGCAAAATAGAGATGGGAGCGGCATAAACTGCTGTTGCAGGCTGCAGGCGTTTATTCGCTTGTTATAGAATTAATGTAAATTAGTGCGCTCGGATCATCGCAGGTGGAAACAGTTTTGCATCGATTGAATCGAGTCGAAATTAACTGATATAGGTACATAACTGTTAAATATATTTAAAATCTTATAAATTCATAAGTATTAAAAAACGCTCCAAAGCTATGGATAATTAACATCATAAAAAGGTTATAAAAATAGCCATTTTGGGCGTGGAACCCCGAAAAATTTTCGAATGCGGCGCTGTCCACGCAGCTACCTGCGCTTCACCCATTCTTATATCCACGAACCGCCACTGCTGTCAAGTTATTCTAACATACTTCAGCGTGATGGGACAGAACGGCACCGGGTTGCAACCTTGACATTGTCACCTTAAACCTCATAAAATTCGCGTACAAAATTGCGAAAATAAATAAAGTTTGTTCATTTACTTTTTGTATTACGTACTTTTACTAAATTGTTAAAAAAATAATTATTTTGAAAACTTTATTATATAAATTCCTTTGGAAATACCAGATCATTTTAGAATATCAGGTTTGAGCATATTTTACTCAGTTTTAGCGATAGTACTTAACACAAGCTGGGTCACATTCTGTTTAGTCCAGGAAGCGGCGCCTTTTTCTAGGGCGGTTCTCAGAAGAATTAGGAAGGGATTTTTTTAATATAGCATTCTGAGAGCTCTTTTGGACTATCTTTTTTTACATTGCTAGATTCCCGCAAGTCCAAAAAAAATGCCAAAAAGATTAAAACATTTTTTGCACATGTCTGCAAAAATGTTGTAGGTAGACCAATTATGTAAATGTAAAAAATAAAGGTCGTGGGGTGGTTCAAAGAAGAATGAAGAGGCTTTACGTCTTTCTTACAATAAGACAAAAAATTTAAATATTAAAAAACTGGAATGTTTATGAAGAATTTAAATTTATTTTCGAGAATAAAACAATTGAACCTACAATTAAAAAATATATGAAATAACCTTCAGATTTTTTCTTATTTAATGTAATGTAATGACCAATATTTTACTAATTTTTTAGAATTCTCAGCTTGTTGTGCATTCTGTATAAATATATTAAGACTGCAATACTGGCAATTAGCTCTACCGAAAAAATAGTTTTCTTTTGTTGTCAAGCAGTCTGCCAGCTCAATGAGTACATTATCGAGAGTAATGAATTTCTGGACACTCTTCATTATCTTGAATATATTTATTCTTTTCACGCGGAAACACCGGAAACTGCCAAAAAGCAGTTAAGATAATTTTTTCGAAGCGAGATTTCCATACAAGTGAAAACAATTATTTATCAAGTAAAATAATAATACGACTTTCAGAAAATATTTGAATTTGAACAAAAATCATATATTTAATGACAAACATTTTATGAGCAAGTAGTGGCGCCTGCTGACTCGGTACTCAGTTGTATTGCAACCCTGTCGACCCCGGTAGCTACTCCATTGAAATTATAATTAGAAAGAAATGTTTGCTTGAAAAACTGGAAAACTGTATATTTTCCAATATTCTTCATTTCAGATACATTTTATTTTAACCTTTCTGGGCATTGCGGAGCAATGTAGAGGTATTGCGGGACATTATAGGGCATTGTGGAGGTTTTTAAAAATTCATTGGGGGTGGCCAACGAAAAGCAAATATTAAAATTCAGAATTTCTCGAAAAATACCACTTAAGTATAACTGTATTAAGGTTATTAGAAAGCTTGGACAATTTTGCATCATTTTAATCTAAGGCTCATTGTTCATGTACCAAACGTGATAAAAGAGGGGGAAGCTATTGAAAGTGTAATCATTTAAATCAGTGTAACTTCTAAACGACTCGTCCAACTTTAGTAAACTTAAACTTTTTTGCAAGAGAAATGTAAATACCTTTTCCAGAGTACACGATAGTTCCGAATAAAATTTCTAGGAGACGCAATTTGCGACAATAATAGTTTTTTTTATAATTTACTTACCCCAAATAGATTGCAGATGAATCTATTTTTAGCCCGTCGGTTCCCAGAGTTAGAAATGCAGTTATTGATTTTAATATGATCAGTCCAACTAAAATGAAATATGATTTATGTATCAATGTGAGATGAATGAACAATGTGACAAATTTAAATTATGATTGACGAACAACTGATCAATGAACATACATTGGGCTTAATTAAGATGCTTGGTAAAGCTCAGAATGGAATGTAAGAAAAAGATCCAAATGCTTTTAGCTATTTAAAATGGTCCATGCACCATCGACACAGTGAATCACGAATATTTTTCTCTAAATAGGTTGATTGCCCTGAAAACTAAAATTTTAGTTTTTTACAATGTCTTTTGCTATCCTAGAAACAACAACAGATACACTTGCAGTGTAGAGGCCACAAAAAGGCTGACCCATTGGCCATGATGGTGGCCAGTCTACATAAATTTGATCTCCCTAACCTGTGACTGGCAACAGCAATTATGATTAAACACTGTTAGCTAAGGAAACATCTTAAGAGGATATCGGAGTAGCTCTAAAATGCGTTGACTTTTTACCATCCTATCAATTGACGAAAAAAAATGTGTGGAGTAAAGATTTGATGTTTTTTTTGTCAAGGTTATCGAAATTTCAGTTTTTTTTTCTAATTCAAGAAATATTATGTTTTTGTTTGTTAATAAAACTGGAAAACTGCATAATTTCCAATGTTTTGTTTTAGAAA
This sequence comes from Kuschelorhynchus macadamiae, assembly GCA_030620095.1. Taxonomy (NCBI): domain Eukaryota; kingdom Metazoa; phylum Arthropoda; class Insecta; order Coleoptera; family Curculionidae; genus Kuschelorhynchus; species Kuschelorhynchus macadamiae. Next base: position 170,824 of record JAUTXW010000061.1, on the reverse strand, counting down.
CATAGGATTTTAACCTTTTTGGGCATTGGACGGCTTTATAGGGCATTGGGCAGATTTTTTTAGTTAGGCATCTAAGAGATATATTTTAAAATCTAGCAATCCTATTTTGATCAATAGAAAATGAAAACAAGATCTATAAATTTATTGCGGAAATAATTTTTTTCATATTATCGCTCCAATATGTATTACGGGATTTCTATTTTGAAAACACTTTTACATATTTAAAAAAAAAACCGACCTATGGGATGTCTAGATAAAATAAACATTAAGTATATTTTTTCAGGTTGCAACTTACCGCGCAATGTCAGCGTGCGTCTGTTTTACTGCTTTTTTTATGGTTATGTTATTATATTTGCTCTTTAATAGCTCAAAGGAAGATTTTGCCTATTTTTGTTAAGTTTGGAAAGGTATTTTATCTGATTTTATATACTTCAAGATACAAGGTGTCTCATTAAGGGTAGACAACGGCCATATATCGGAAACTACTGAACATAGAAATTCTGGGAGAAAATTCATTACTAAAGTGGTTATTAAACTAAGAAACACAGTAAATTGCAAAATTAATCCCTGAAAAACACATTCCTTCAAAATAAATGGCTACAAGCTGGAATCCAAGAAAACATTGGAATATAATTAATTCATTCTTAAAAACAAAGACAAATACAGAAAGTATTCAAGAACTAGATACGAGTGATTCTTTAGTTACAAATGATGAGGATATTGCTAACACAGAAATCTTTTAACTCAGTTAATAAAGGCACTTAATAAAATTGATTATGTCAAACTTTAAATCAGCATATTTCCCTACTTTTTACGACATGTCGTAAAAAATTGTCTAAACGCTCGTCATGCAAGTTAGGAAAACAAAGTTTTTACTACTTCTTGTTTTGGGTCGTCAAATCCTTTAATCAAATTAATACCTCAGTTTGCGTGTTTAATAGTTCTACCGAGCCTCATGAACGAATATTTTATGACTTACACGTTAATCATGTTTTACCAATTCTGCTAACTAAAAAGCCCGAGAATTATGATTATTATTTTTATATAAACGGGTTGTGCCTAATATTTTGCATTAATTTCTGGTGGCTATTAAAATTTATATGAATATTTCCCTCACATTTTCACAGAATTACAGCGATAATTTGATTAAATGTCACGAATTACAACGATTATTTCACTGTTTAACGGTCAACCAAAAAATGACATTTCTACTATTTTTCCCAATCAAATCGTGATTACAGCGATAAAACATCTACAAACTGTTTTGTTGATTTCGTTTCACCGCTGTAATTTCCTATATCTACTGTGATAAAATCATTCAGTTAACTTATCAAGCTGTCATGACTGGGGCCGATTCATCACCATTAGATTTTTGATGACATTTTATATTTACAATCAAAGTTTGAATTCAAATCCGGCGTTAGCAGAAACTGACGCAATTATAGACAAATTGACTCCCGACATCTCAAAACTCTGGCACAAATGCATTTGGAAAATATTTATGACATTTTGCAATTATTAAAGACAATACAAATACTTCCAAGTCGGCAGAGTTCCTCATCTCTCATCACACAGCGGGGAGCACTACAAGTACACTGTAAGAACGTACTTATTCAATTTCTTTTATTCGTGAAATATTCTAGTCAAATAAAAGTCGGGACTGAGATTTTTTTGGCAATTTTTGTTTAATCAAAGTTTTTTTTACATAATTTTTCCAAGTAATAAAAAGTTGTTCATCTTTATGCTCATGTTTCTTTCCGAAAAACAATACCGTCAGTAACAATATTCGACAAAATCACAGTCTCTTGTTATATTATCTGCGATAATTCAACTACACTCACCTTTATTTATTTAAATGTCAAATAAATATATTTTTTTATATATTTTATTAACAGAACATGTTTTCTTCTTCTTATATGTCTAAAATTTTTATCTTTTTATACTTACAACTGAATCAAAAAAGCACTTGCAGCGTTGAGGCTACAGCAATGCCGATGAAAAGTAATCTGATGTTTGAGCCAACACTTCCTCCAAGTCGTCAAAAATTCATAATTTCATAAATTATAGCGATTGTTTCTTCTACTGTAATACTTGTTAAACAAAAGAAATATCTATTTCTGGCAAGAATACTTTTAATTAAGAGGTGTTTTCAAATTAACCAGATACTTCGGAAAGGGCGTTTTTTAGCTAAAGAAAACCGCATTCCTTTGATTTATTCCTTTTTTTTTTTGAAAGAAGAACCCTCCTCCATGAGAGTAGGGCTCTTTCAACTTTCGAAAAACAAAGAAAACAAACTCATGCAGTTTTCAGGCAAGGCAACACCGCCTTTTCGAAATTATTGGTACGAATTCTCTAGTGAGGTATTATATACGAAAATTGCCTCTGATTTTCTGCAATGCCATCTTACTGTTCCAAAATTAGATTTATCTTGCTTGGTTTACTGTTTGACGTATGTTACAGGGTGTCCTAATTCCGTTGTAAATCCATAGTATCTTAGTTATCAGTAAAGAAAGAAAGAAGCGGTTTCTAAAGCGAAATATCGTTAACAAACATTCCATAGCTAACTTACGTTTGAATCTACAAGGTGCAATTGAAGAATTTGCGTTTTTGATCACATGCCGCAGCTCGTTGGCTCTGTATAATATTAAAACCCACTGACGTAGTCACATTTTTTGACGTTACTTTTGTTTTTGAGAATTAGACTTGAGACTCTCTAATAAAACACCCTGTATACGTTTACAGCATATGATTGCATTTCTAACGTCCTTTTCAGAAATATATAATACTCTATAGCTATTTTCAGAAAATATACCTAAAACTTAGATGTTTGTATATTTAGACATATTGGCTCAGCAAAAGATTAATTTTGTTTATCCTACATATAAGTAAAATTAATTTAACCGAGCCTAACAGATTTTTAAAAACAAACATTTTTCAAAAACCCAGTTTCAAACCGGTAGGGATTAATCTTGTACTAGCCCGATCAAATTAAGACCTAAGTTTGCATATTTAACAGTTCTGCCGAGCCTCATCCACGAATATGTATGACTTACATGTTAATCAGTTTTGCTGGTTCTGCTAGCCAATGAGCCCGGGAATAATAATTATTAGGTATTTCTGTATAAACGGCTTGCGCTCCATAATTCGCATTACTTTCTGGTTATTACAATTTGTACGAAAACTGCCTCTGATTTTCTGATAGAATTGCTAATTTGCAAGAACATTCAATGTTCCCACTTGGGTTAGCTTTACTTCGCATTGTCCACTGTTAGACGTATTATGCGTTTTAAACATCCCAAATCAAGTACGTAGTTAAACAAGTATAAATTATAGTTTAAAAAATACTAGAAAACACGCTTTTGAATACTAAAAAGAAAAAAATAATGTAATTTACTTAAAATATTTTGTTACAATATATTCATTCTACCCTTCAGAATTCAATGAATATGACAAAAAGCGTGGATACCATTTGGTATCATCGAGCTGATCAGATCAGCTCTATGCCATATCTGATTAGGTCGATAGTATCAAATTATCGTATTGTCATTCGAATTACATACAATTATAAAATTTTAAATCGATGCGACAATAAAAAGTAGATTAAAATCAAGTACCTAGATTTGTTTATATACATAGTTAGTTACATACAGGATCACAAAAAGGACCACAGCGTGTCTATGGACGTGCAGACGGTCCTTCGGATCAACTTGGGGTTTAAAACCTCTTACTGTGCATTGGCTTTACAGAGACTTGCGTGTCTGGGCATAACTGCAGCTATAAGAACCACACCGACCCGATCTATGGAGGCTATTCTGGGACTAAGTCCTCTGCATTTGCTTGTAGAGGAAGAGGCTCGGAAGGCGTCTGTTCGTTTAAACGACTGGGGTCGTTGAATACACAGAGACTGGAATTTTGGGCATACGCGAGGTTGGACTGAACTGATCCGATCAGACCCTCTCCTAGCAAGCAGAGATGCCATTATTCCGGTCTCAATTGCCTCTAAAAGGTTTTGTGTAATTTTTCCTGAGAGAACAATGGAGGGATTCCTCCCCATCCTTCCTCAAACCGGAGGGCCTTGTCTGGTTTACAGATGGCTCTCTAATGAAGGAGGGATCTGGAGCGGGAATTTATGGGCACAGTCCCAGGGCAAGAATTAGTCTTGCTGGACGGTATGCGACTGTATATCAGGCTGACATTACAGCAATCTTGGACTGCGTACAGGAAAACCTTTCCAGAGGATATCACGATAAGCATGTCTATATATGCTGTGATAGTCAAGCCGCGATTAAAGCTCTGTCCTCGAACAGGGTCAATTCGCTGCTAACACTTGCATGCAGGAGAGCCCCAGAGAGGCTGTGTGACCCTAGTAGGGTTAGCCTCATTCGGGTGTCCGGCCATCAGGGCATTGGGGGTAATGAAGGGGCGGATCAGCTGGCTCGGGAAGGTAGCAACACTCTTTTCAATGGGCCGGAACCTGCTCTTGGAATTTCTCCTTCAGTTGTCAAGGCTAGGATTAAGAATCGCACTGTCGAAGAATTCCGTGCTGAATGGCACGAGCTAGCAGGACTCAGACAGTCTAAGGTCTTCATATTGAGCCATTATAGCCGTTCTGAGTCTAATAGACTTCTAAATCTAAACAGAAGTCAACTTAGAGCTATTACCGAGGTCCTAACTGGACACTGGCTAGTGAAATATTACCTGCATAAGATTGAGAATTGAAATTGAAACTACCGAGCATCTAGTCTGTCGATGTGACGCTTTAGTCAACGCCAGACTGCTTTGCTTGGGGTGACACCTTTGTGGAACCCGAGCTTGTGGGACGTGCGCGACCTGAAAGGGTTCTTTCCTTTCTAAAAAGGAGTGGGCTCTTGGCCTGACATGCCTACTTGTGGGGATAGCACAATGGGCCCCAGTGAGCCTAAGTGCTGCCCTTGTCGGGCTCCCCATCTATGTCTATGTCTATGTCTCGTTACATACAAGTGAGGCTAATAAAGAAGAAAATTGCGCTTTCCGCACTAGTGCTTATTTGTTGTAAAATTTTCACTCTTACGCAAACGTTTAATGGACGAATAAAGAATTTTTAAGCTGGTGTATAGCAATATAATATAATATGATATAATTTTCAATCCTATCGATCCCGGATTTGTATTTTATTTAAATTAACTGAACATTAATAAGACCAGCAAAGGTCAGAACCAAATTTAGCGTGTTTCCATATCATACTAACTGAGAACTTTTAAATTTATCACTTTCCTATTTATCATTCAGATGAAGAGCTACCACAATACCATTTTATTGATTGAGCAAAACAAAGGTGTGAGAAGTTTCAGTTTTAATATTAAGCAAAATATCGATATAAGCTAATTTTTTAAATTAACAAAATATTTAAAAAATCAGAGCGTCGAGCTGCTATTTTTGCTATGGTCGGAGCTTGACGCAGAGCGGCACTTGATAAAATTGTAGTTACATTTTAGCGGATTCGGCGAGGGAATACAAATATAAAAAATTAGGAGGCTGGAAGTCAAACTCCATAACCGAAGAACAACATATAGAATTCTTGATATTTCTTTTCATGATCGGCAGTTTTCATTTGGATACAATTTGAGAGCTTTTCAACATCTACCATCAATAATCACTTGCTATCAACGTACCCTCCTGATGAAGCCACCCTTTTAAGGCATCAGTTGACTTCTACAATTAATTTACAAAATGCTACGGATTGTACATTTACAATCAACAACGTCAATAACAAATAAGTAGTTTTATTATTAGCAATTATTGTTTCACTCAACTGTTTGCTTGAATTCCGCTTCGTGTTTCAGGGGTCAACAGCCGCCGCGTGCGGGAAAGTATTACTTTTCGCACTAGTAGGAAAATAATATTTTGGAGTCTTTTTGAATAAATGATCTTACTGGGGCTTTAGCGACTTACAAATAAAAATTTTAGTAGACAGGCATAAGCACGGTTTCCCAGTGTTCGTTTTCCAACTGTGAACTCGTGGTGAATTATATTGGGAGGTCAATAATAAATTTAAAAATAGGCATACTTAAAATAAAAATCTTATCTTTAAATTGTGCTTTAAATTCTCTTGAAGTTCAGGTCTACTCTTCGTTCTTTAGAATTGGAAAAATGCTGAATGAAACGTTCGTTAAAATTGCACGCACATTCCTTTTATAAACGATTTCTCGATACTTAACATTGCTAAAGCGGATAGTCTATCTTGGCCCAACTCCTCAACAAAATTTATAAGCCCTCGAAAAACCTCTGGATTTTTAGACGAATGCTCCTCAAAATTTTACACAATCTATAATTTTGTTTAAAATATAACGATTTTTGGATACATTTTCATTAAAATCTCTAAGAGATTTTCCATAAGCTGTGTCTAGCCGAGTGCGAATATCAACAATTCCGACCGTAGCATAGTTCACCGTTTCTTAAAATTAAGTTCATTAGCACTCTTTAGTTGTTTAATTTCCTGCACGACCGACATTTTATTTCATCTACATTCAAAACTCAAACATAGACCACCTTGAAATTGGTTATTTTTGCAAAATTAAGTTCGTAAACAGTTTTTAGTTGTTTATTTTTTGCACTAGTCTGTAGCAAAATTTTATTTTCTGTATATTTCCGACTCACACATGGATCATAAAAATTAAAAAAATATATATTACAAAAAACAGTATATAAATCAATTTTCATCGATTAAAAACGTCCGAAACAATATCGAGTTAGAATATCGACCGTGCGACCTCTGAGCAGTTGAACTTCCGCATGCCGACGTGATGCCGCGACCGATCGATCGAATTATGAGAAGAGACCCAAATCGCGATTTCATATCCCATTTGCTATCACGTTCGGCTGCCGCTCGGTAGCTGTGAAATCTTCGGGTACTTTCGTCAAGCTTTAAGATAATCAGGGCAATTCGGACTGCCGAGCCTAGCTTAGAATAGCGTATTTAGATCATTCGAACCGCCAGCACGACGCTCAACTGATAGTGTAGCGTATTTAACTTTTTCCAAGGTTCGCGTTCTATTACATCTATTAGGAGGGACGGTCAAACGAATAATTTATTTTCTGAAATATTTTTGGGGGGTCATTGACTAAATGACCCTATAGAAGAGTCGCCACTGGTTTCCAAATAACTTAGGGTGGATATGAGACTCAAGTCAAGTCTGCATCTACCGTATTTCGAGTTGACTTTTATAATAGAAATACTGCTTACTCTCAGCACAATATATGTGTTACTGTATTTAAAATTTCAAGTAACATCACAAAATCCATCACTTTTCCAAACAGCGTCCTCTAGCTGCAAAAACCAGAAAGACGTAATTTATAAAGCAAATTATTTAGCAACAAGATACCTTTTGAACGGGACCAAAATGCATAAACTTCACTAATATACGTGTTACCAACACTTTACTTGTAGAACTAGAGCAATAATTGTTATACTTCGTTTTTTCGAGGAAAGTTGTATAAGTGTTTGAAAATTTAAAGTAAAACCACTAAATCTATAACTTTTCTAAACAGCGCCCTCTAGCTATCGCGGCAATCACTAGAAGGACATAATTTTATTTATAAAACAAATTATATAGAAACAAGATACGGGACGAGACCAAAATTTATAAACTTCATTAATATTAACCAAAAAAATATCAATATTTAAATTTTAGGATATTTATGTTTTTTTTATGAACCTCATACATTTTCTTAAAAAGTATGACGAACGAGAGAGACGAATATTTATTGCAAATATTAAAGTCGAACAAACGGGCGAATATATTGACTGCCTCCCAATACAAAAACGGTCTCTTTATAGGTCGGAGCTCAAGATCCTTGCATCACACTTTAAATCAGTCAAAATTGGCACACAGTATTCTGTGAGTGTGCAACGTCTACGAAATGACTATAATAGGTTTTAGAAAAATTTGTGTGTTACTTTTCTACTACTTTTCCTATGACATGACGCATTTTACCTCCCCCCCCCCCGAAAATGTTACTGCTACATTACTGGTTATTGAAATTCCTTATTCAATTCTGTAATATTTTGATCTCCTTGCTTTTTTCGATATTTTGTACCGTTTAGAAATTAATTAACAGACTGTCCACTCCTGCCTATTAAAGATATAATGTCTTAACATTAGGGATGAGCGCTTTATCGATATATCGATAGGTCAGCGGCATATCGAATAATAATAGGTAAATAGAAAAATATCGATACCGATAGGAAACAAATTTAGTGTCATATGAAAATTAGAGTCTTTTTTTTCCTTTTCAATAATTTTGTCCCAAATATGTCAATAGGTAGCAATGAACTATTGACACAAATTAACCTAATTCAGATGCGAATACAAGCACGTGCGTCGGAAATCGATTGTCCATATCGACATGCCTACTGAGTGGTGTGAATACACCAGTTGTTCAGTAAGCGATCAAACTCGTTCTGTAATCTGTAGTTTGAAGGAAATAGTGTCTAGTTGTATGTTTCTGTTTTGAATCGCGTATAGCAATTTTTTGAACTTTTACATGACTGTTATTATTGTAGTTTTTAAGTATTGTTATTGTGTTTTGTTAAATTTTGTTATTTTAAATGAGATGCAAATGTGTCTATTTATACTGTTCATCAAAAACCGGAGGAGAAAAAGTGACTTTTTAGGCTCACAGAAGATTGCTTAAGGTAGAGAAAAAAAATAGCAAGTAATAATAGGTATATTATATTTACCATATGTAATAGGAATAATTTATTTTAAATAAAAATCACTTGAGGTAAAGAAAAATATGATTAGTAAGTATTAGGCATTTTATATGTGCCATAGTAATATTAATAAATTATTTTAAATAAAAATTGGTTGTTTTATTTTATTACTTCCACATCTATAAGAGGTGGGGAATTAGAATCGGCAAACAAAAAATTCAAAATTGTTTTTCGCTTAACCTTCTTAAAATGACTTAAAACGTGTAAAAAACATACTTTAGGCGAAAAAAGAATTGTCTGTCAGCCTGTTAAATTACGCGATAACTTTCCAAGGAATTGAGTTGCAATTTGGTATACTGGGAGTGGTCCATAAGAGAACGGTTCATATTGTTTTTGGGCAAAATCTGCTGAAGGGAAGGGGTTGAAATGGGGGGTTAATTGATAAAAAATAATGATTCTTTGTAAATATCATTTTGTGGGTCTTTGGGTATATAGATATATAAATAAATAAGCGTCTTTAATACCTCTGTAGAAAGTAAGGGGTTATGGTGAAAAGAAAAAGAAATGAAAATTAAGGTGTTGAACAAAACGAGTAATATGTTGTTTTATGGGTTCCTAGAGATTTATATAGCCTAAAACAATTTCATAGAACCAATAGAAAAATAAACATTATGTCACATTTTTAATTAAGTTTTGTTAAATAAATGAATTTCTAATATTTTGAATGTTTTTTTCCCTAATTTCCTAGGAATTGATATACGAGTAATATATTAATTTACTGTGCCTCATAACGTATTGGTTCAGATTAATTTTAACTAAACAAATAATAACTCCATACATGGATTGATGCATTGATGCGGATTGTTTATTGTCAACTCTTTCTCAAGGCTACAGCAAACAATACGCGTATTTCGGTATTTTTTGCATCTGTATTAGGTTAATTTGTGCTATTGATAGGTAGGAGCTCCGGCAGATAACTAACGACATACCGATAAATAATATATATCGATACGTAATATGTTATTGTCTATTGATAGGTACAATCTGATATCGCCCATCCCTAATTAACATTACAATTTTATCATTTTTCTCGTGCTCCATAGACCATGACCATGCATTTTGCTAAATAAGTTCTAAACGATTTAAAATATTAAAATAATCTAAAAAAAGCAAAACGTTACTGAAAAGAAACCAAAAACCAAAAAGTTGCAGAACAGAATGGGGAATTGGGAAAAATAACCATCCTGTAGATTTTTCTAAAGTATTAATAATATACTGTATTCCAAATTTTAACGATATATTTCTAGAACTGTACGAGGTGGACGAAAAAAACTGCAACACTCTGTGTCTCAAAAAGGAAGACTTTACGGACACATGTTTATATAAACCTTTGTTCCTAGAATTGGCCAAAAAGTACATTCTGTATTTTTAGCCATCAATTAAAAAACACCCTGTATATAAAGCTAAATGATATAATGTTTTACTCTCTTTAATAAAAAAAAACGAGATAATGAATAACGATGAAAGATCAGAAAGGGAATTCGTAATAGAGTTATATCCTTTTATCAAGGCTCGAATTATTAAGCTTTAATTTTATTGTTTCTAGACTTCTTCCGACGCCTAATCAAGTTATCGATTCAAGTGCGTAAGATTCGACACTATAACACATATTTTCTTGCAGAGAAGCGTACTTTTGTAGATAATTAGTCCAACAAAGAAAATTGCAAGTCCTAGAACGTACATTAATTTAATTAGTATACAGTCGAAATTTTGTTTGTCAGTATTAATTATTCAACTCCAAAATGAATTCGCGGCGAATTTGTTAAATATATGCGAAAAGCTTTTCAGAACTTTTCACGTAATTTAGTATGATAATATTGTTTACTGGAACAAAGAAAACCTTTGGAGACAAGCAAAATCTTCAGAAATTAAAAAAGCTTTCTCAGTTTTGACGGAGCAAAAAAATGTGTGAGACTCGCAATCAACCGAACGCTGAACGAGAAATCTGGAGAAAGTTAAAATTGAATTGTCAAAGGGTAGAGGCAGGAATATCCATCATTTGCTTAAAATTGGTAGACGGTGTTTGTAGATCTTTTTAAATTAAATATATTCTGGAATTTGGGTTGTTGTACCCTATCCATGTATTCTCGATTTGCCTATTCCCATTTCGTCTAAATACATTTCAGAGATTTCAGTTTCGTTTTATTCGAAAAAAGTTTTAACGATATGGTGCGATAGGAACTGCGGTCAACACCCGAAAATTCTAAATTTTACACTAATAAAGAAATAAAGCATTCTTATTAATTGTTAGTAATGTTCCACCGATATAAAAAACTATTTTTTTGGAGAATCAATGAAAAATTTTAAAAATTTAAGAATTTTTAATTTTTCTGAATATTAAACTTACATTTTGGATTTATCTGTTAATTTTAAAACATTTCCTCGGAGGGTGATTTTTTCACGATTCCAATGCTTCTTTTTTACGAAAGAACTAAAAATTATTTATTATAAACCAAGATATTGGTTTATATCTATATTAACCCCTAGCTATACCTGAGCTGAACAGATCCCCTGTACCAGAACTGAGAAATTGAGATTTTTCCAAAATAATGTTACTAGTCATCATTAGATTACAAAAGGGTCATACATTTTTGAAAAATCTATTTGTATATTTTTTAAAAAATATTTTAATTTTATGGGTATACCATCACATCCACATTTGGATATATGTGGTATACCATAATGTCAACATCTGGATATGTGTGATATACCATAATATCCACATCAAACGTTTAATTAAAGAAATATATTCTAAGCCCTCTAGCCAAAAAACCAACAAAATAACAAAAAAAAACGGAGGTATTGCAAAACATAAACGCCAAAGTTCTATAAAAAAATAACATTGGAAAATCTCAAAGTATAAAATCAACTATCTAGTCTTTCGCATGATCTTGCACAAAATGTTCGGAACAACATAAGCCTGGTCTTTTTTCACATCCAAAACAAGTTTTACGGGTCAATTTGCTAATGCTATTTCGGTTGCAAATCACACAAACTTTTCCAAGTGCTCTTTGGCCAGCTGCTTTTGAAAATTCGGCCATTGCATGAAAATCATTTTCTGGATTCTGGACTGAAGTTTGGAGTTTTCTATACCCCTTATTGTATTTCATTAAAACTTCATGGCAGCCTATCTTCATATAGTCGTACAATGAAATTTTCTTGCTATGCGCATTGGTATAGATAACTTTTGAGTTGAGCAGCATTTGTTGTAAAAGTTGGAATCCGACTTCATTAGACTAAGTATAACTTTTACGTAGGCAATTGTAAGGTTCTAAATCTTGGTCGATGGCGTCTACAGCTCCCGTATCCTGGTTGTAAAATTCAAAATGTTGGGGCTTGAAAAACATTACTCGTTTTCCCCACACGTATATCTTGACTTTTTAGCCATTCCTGCCGTATGTTTGGTGGTAAGAACATAAACGTCCTTCTTATCCTTAAATGTAACTAGCAGCATTATACTTTTTCTAGTAAAACAAGACTGATATCTGTCCAGACTTACTTCAGTGAGCTGTTTCGGAACACCTCGATTGGTCTTTATCGTTCCCGTTAGATATGTTTTTTGTGTAAGGAAAAACTCCGCCAAACGCTTAGATACGCACCAATTATCAAGAATTATTTCTCGGCCCTCATTGAGCAGGTATCTTGCCAAATGAACAACAATTCGCTCACAGACAGTAAGGCTCTCGGTGCCAGGTATATGAGACACATCAAAAAGACCTTTGCCAATATATACACAAAAACTCCACGTATAACCCCTCAATTCCCTGTGCACTAGGACATAGGGTGAATATTTTTATGCCAAATCGATATATTGCCTGAAATGCAGCCGGTCTTTATACAACATTAGTTGTTCATCAATTGCGAATGTTTTGCCAGGGTCAACCAGTGTTTGACAGTTGTCCTTCAGCATACTTACAAGTATTCCCAATCTTGTAAGTGGTGTTCCCTTTTTAACTGAGGGAAGGAGGAGAAAATCTAATAAATTTTAAAATTCATATAAATCGATTCCGGCTCATAACATTGTTGTCAAATACTTTAGGACCTGAACACAGCAAATTGCTGCTTCAGTAATCCGCGACTCTAGGGCACTTAGTAAAACTAGTAAGGAAACGCAGGGTAAGGAATGTATACATATCTGAAACGCTTTTAGCCATTTTTCTTCGAGAAATATAGTTGGGCTCTCTCATTTGTTCATTCGCATACCTTTTTCACAATTTGCGGCGAAATAAATGCTTCAAAGCACGTTACAGCACTTTTACACTTTTCCATGCATAATGCCGGATGGATATCGTATTCAGAAGAAAAACTCTCTATTTGTTCGGGAAGTTTATCAGCAATTGGGTCCGAAATAAAATTCCACCCATCAAATATAACAGGCTCTATCTCGCCCTCGTCGTCCGTCGTGGAATAATTGGAATCACTCTCACTAATATTCGAATATTAGAATAGTCACTTTCACTTTCCGATAATTCGTCATCTACCTCCATTTTGTACAAAATACACGAACGATTTAACGATGTTCTCGCGAAAGCGTCTGTAAACAAACTGAACCACATGAACTTTGATGCACATAGCCTTACTTTTTCTTCTTCTATATAGGTTGATGTACCATAGTATACACGTATGGATATATTTTTCAATACAGGTTCATATACCATCTATTTACTCAGTGATATATACGTTTTACCAAGATTTTGACTGCATTATAATATCAAATAAATTATATCGCACGCTATATACACAAATATCCACCCGTGGATATCGTTGTACATGGACCTATACTTAAAAATATCCATATGTGGATAATTTGGTTGCGAAGGGGTTAAGTGGGACTCGCTATACATAGATAATATATCATAATAAAATTAAACCCAGACTTTTTCTGTTTTCCTAAAAAATAAAAAGTTGCCGCCACCTCATCCAATTTTTTTTACATAAGGCCAGGAGAAAAAAATAAAGGGTCAAGAACATATTTCGTTATAAAGATATGGAATTGATAAATGATCCAACAATAAAACATACTTATATAGGTTTCTGTTACAATATTGATAATTTTATAATATATGTATCTGACGCTTACCATCAAATAATTTAACAAATTCCAACTAAACCCTTATCACCAAGAGTGAAATTATATGACACCTTTCGGGCTAACGACAAAAGTGACCCTTTCAAGCAGTGTACACGATCCTCGTATCCAAATAACAATATAAATGATATGAAAACGATTTGTCATGTTTTAACTATGTCTAGGTGCCTGGGCCCATCCGCGTGTTTTGATTTATGATTTTCATAACGAGACTTGAGGTTAAGAAAAATAATAACGCTCGTTTTAAGGGTTCGGAGACCGCCGCTACAGGGAATCTTCACATGACGTGAAAAAGGTCGATAAAACTAAAGGTGTGACTTCGATACAGAGATGGATTAGAAAAAAATCAATAAATTAACATTACCCCGAACTTTCCTCATAATTAATCCTTCCATTCATTAAGGGAATGAGAGATAGTAATAATAATGAGTACATGTACTGCATATATTAATACATTACTAAGTTCTGAAGGAAGGATTCATAACGAGGGAAGTTTTGCAGATTTTTATTAATTATTATTATTATTTCTTTTTTATAACTTTATTTACATAATCTATTAAAATTTTTCTCCATGAAAAGAAGGTTCAAGGACATGGAATTTTACCGAATAATTAATTATTTTATTAGGCCGGCATTTTGTTTTGCTGTACATGATTCGCACTACGATTTTACCAGTTTATCCAATTTTACGCTTGATTTTTGTGCAAAATTTCAATTCAATTGGATAAGCAGTTTTTTGGTACTGAATTTTTACACATTTCTTTAGGCGGCCATTTTGTTCCTTCCTAGTGGCTTCACGCCAAAATTTTATCCATTTCTTATTTTATCACACTTGATTTTTGTGCAAAATTTGTAGTTCCTTAATAATATATTTTTTTAATAATTTGTAAGGCTGATGTTTCTTTCGGCTTATTAGAGTTTTACCAAAATGTTACCATCCGACTTCCATTCATTTTTTGCAGTCTAGGCAAAAATTTTGACGTGTAACTACGAGGGAAGTAAAAAAATAAAAACAAACCTGTCAAATTTAAGTTTCTTCGATTAAAGTTAAAAGAAAATAAGTAAACAAAACCAGTAATAGTACTAGTAGTAGTAGTAGTAGTAGTAGTAGTTGGGAATAGGTCTAGAGACCTGACTGGCAGACCTATAGGACCCTTTAAGTCTACCCCAAACCCTCCCTTAACCACCACCCGCCACCAGGTTTCCATCCTTAAATCTACCTGTCCTTTCTATAAAGAATATTTTTCCAGGATAGTTCCTTGAGTGCATCCCTATGCAAGAACGTAGTACTAAAAATAACCTTGAGTAGTCTTGTTTGGGCTTCACACCTGCAAAGAAGGTGGAGTGGAGTTTCCTCCGCCACCTGACACTCAGGAGAGTCCTCTTCAATACCTAAAACAGGTGCCTCATTAATCGGCAGTGCCCCGTTACTACTCATACAATGAAATTTTTGATCTTCCTCTCTCGCGTTAACATGTACTCTGATCGGCCTATATCTGTCTTCACAATGAAGTCTTTAACAGTCGCACTCACATCACAGTTCTTGGTGCGCCCATTCATCAGGTCTTTACCTGCTGTATAGTAATACCTAAAGTCGTTTCTCAATCCTCTTTTCCGGGATTGAGATAGTATAACTCTCATTGCACCCCAGTCTGCCCGAGGGTCATGCTATTCTATAGGTGGACATCGGGACCTCTCTTTCTACAATATGTGAGATCCTTGGATGACCCACAACCTCCCTTCTGGCATGCGATGCTCCTGCGCCTCTAATTCGCAGGTTAATGAAAGACGGCAAAGACGGTAGCCATAGCAAAACGTCCAAAGCTGCTGACCGTGTCGATATCTTTGCTACGGTTGTCGCTAAGTTGGCCAGTTTCTGGACTTGGACCAGTCTGGAGCAAATGGATTTCCTTTCCACTGACGGCCACCATACTATTGATCCGTAAGCAGTCCTAGGTCTTATGATCTTATGTTTTATTTAGCCAGTACATGACTCTAGAATTCAGCTCCCAGCGTAACTCACGAAAAATAATATTAATCAAATTTCTAAAATGTTTTTATTTTTTAAAGAGTAAAAGATGTTTTAACTTGTCCTGTATAATGGAAATAAAATTTTAGGCATCCCATTAAAAATAATACAAATGAAATGTTTTTAATATGTTTCTGTTACAAAAGGGTTAATAACTAGCCATACAAATTATTTTTGATGACCTTGAAAAATAAGAATGTTAAAACATATTGAAAGGCTGCTCAAATTAAAATGATAACCCTATAATTACCGGAAACAAAATATATATTATTTTTGGACTCCCAATACTATTTTACTCGTTAATACAAGGTTTCTATTAGCAGTCCTTTCTAGTTATTGCTTGAATATTACAAATAGTGTTTTGATAAAAATTGGATAAATGTTGTTTCTTGGCTTCATTTTTTTTAAATTGCAATATTTTTTTCCAAGGAAAATGTTAATAGAAAATTAAAAATATTTTTATATTAATAGTGCCACTAAGTAATAAAGTAAGTAAGTAAAGCTGAATAAGAAATCTAATATAACGAAGTATTGCAGTAAGATTTTGATAAGTTCGCAAATTGGCGCAATACTCATGTAAGTAAACTAATATTATATAAGGAATATATTTTTGCATAACCTGTCGATCACTAGTAAAATTTTCAGCTTGTTTAAGTTTGTGCTACAATTCATTATACATTCATATTATTTGTATGCACACAAATTTTTTTGTACTCTATAGGAAATAATTCCTAGGCATCAAATCACGACTGCTTTGTGCCCACGCAAAAATTCAATTTTCTAAGTCCAGCAATGGTAATGGATGTAAGGGTAGTAAATTATGTCTTCACTCTTTCGTCAATAAGTCACAGGATGGCCGTGGTACTAGATTAAATGTCTCAGTTCTGTTGATGGATGAGTGCTAAATTTCAATAGTTGAAATTGCCTTTTGGAATTTAAACTTTAACAATAAAATTAATGGTTCTAGAATTGCAATTTTTAAATTAGCATTGATTGAAGGACTTAATTCATTAAATCAACGGTATTAGAGTATTTCTTGTTATAGATCCAAAGCCAACTGAAGTAAATAACATATATGTTACAGTCAATTTAAGCACTGGAATCCAAGAAAATATAATTTAATGTTTAAAGCTCTGGCCGTTACACAGTCAAAGACAGGGATTTTTTATTTGTTAAATATTTATAAAAGTCATGGAACATGTGTCAGGCTGAGGGTAATTAATTGCGTGCATTTTTTAAGAAAAGGGATAGTAATAGAATTTCGGTGAAAATGATTTGTTAAATTTTGGCTTTTGCTTAGAGGTGAAAATGACTTTATTATAAAAAGAAGTTGAATGTAAGTGGGTGTTTTTGTGGAAGTGGTGATGGTGACAAGTACATGCTGTCGTTTTGACAAAAAAAGGCGTTTTTATGTATTTTTTTGCATTCGTATTTTACTTATGTAATAAAAACTATTAAATGGTTTAATAATTTACTTGACCCACTGAAAAAATATTTGATCAGGCTCTGTTATTTTGATATTTTCCCTATATCCAGCCAGAACATAATACTACGAAAACATGGTTTACCACTTCACTGGACTTGAATGGCTTTCAAATTAAGTTGTTATTTATACCTGTTCGGAGATGAAATATAACCATTGTTAGATTAATATTTCTGATAATGCATACATTATAATAAACTTTGGAGTTGTGAATTAAAGAGTCACGTACTAGTTGTTTGCAAATATTATCAATATTACAATTTTATAATAAGCTATGATATTACTCAAGTATTTAATAACCATATTATTATTTATTACTAATACATAGTTCATATTCCTTAAGTCTAGTCGATATTGAACGTCTTGTTTATTCTACATACACTTCTTCACAGGAGCAAGGAATTTGCAGAAAGGCAACATATTTCGACGATTGCAAGCATTGTCCAAATCTTCTTATGTATATTGAAGACTGTACGAATGTTGGAGCACTGAAGTAATCGTCCTTTTTTGTCTGCAGTGCAATGTATGTAGGCAAGAACAGAACTACCTAACGGTGGCTCCTTATCATTCTTCTTTTGCAGGGTTGGATTACTATATATTTTAATTGAAGGCGTAATTGCTTCAATGCAATAGCCATTCCCTCTGAGTTTCGATGTTAGAGAATCTTCATTATAAATCGAACCGATTTTTTTTGTACTAGATGGTGGTGAGATTGTGCATTTAAGTATCTATTTGTATGCGACGGATTCTATACAATGAATGTCTTAATGTACACTTTTCCTTCCTTTGAACAAATACATCTAGAGTATTCAATTTTCATTGTGAATATAATATTGCGATGTTATTGATTAAGGTGGTCCAGAAATACTGTTTTTTTCTGTCCTATGCGGCCAGACAACAAACGTATGATCAACATACCTGAACCAGTCTTTAGGTTTAAGTGGAGACAATATTAAAGCTATATCCTCAAAGGCCTCCATAAAGATATTTGCTACCACAGATGATAGAGGAGAACCCATAGCTGTCCTTGAGGTTTGTTCATAAAAAGTTCCTTGAAAATGAAATAAGCAGATGTTAGACAAACTTCCACTAGATCTATTAAGATTGTTGTGTTCCAATATGTCTTAAATAATGGAAATTGGGTCGTTAACAGGAACATTTGCGCATAGTGATACCAAAATATCTTTGGAATCCAAATGGATTGCTTTAAGTTTTTCCACGAAATGTGTACAATTTTTATAAATGAATTTGTTTTTTCAGTAAACAGATTAAGAAAATTTAAAAGATATTTACCTAATTTTTATAGAGCGAATCGGTTGCACTGACGATTGACATATTGCTCTTGTGTGCTTGGAAATACCATAGAACCTGGATATCTTGGAGCTCCTTGGCTTTAATGATTTCTTCACTACTGGTGGTAGGTTGGATGCGTTGCTTAGGTTGGTGATGTGTCTTCCTACTCTGCTTGTAGGTTCTGCCAGCATAATCTTTTTAGGTATTGTTGTCTAAAAGTTGAGTCGCCTTTTCCATGTATTACGTTATGTCCATGACGACTGTGGCGTTGCCTTTATCTGCTGGAAAGACCAGGATATCTGTGTTTTCATTTAAGGTCTTGGATCGCTCTTTTTTAGGCTATAGCTCAAAGTGTAATGCTCCGAAGTATAGTTGTAACTAGAAAAATTAAACTTGAATCAGGTTAATGCTATATAAACAATAATATTTCTTTATACTTAAATATTTTTGTAATACACTATATTTTTGTAATACAGTTGGCATCGCAGTTGTTCTTTTGCTAAGCTTTTGTTGTCAGCGGACATGTGTGCTAGTTATCAATATACGTCTTTTGAAACCATTAAGGCATCTCCATTAAATTAACATTAAGGTGGGAGCACTAATAAAGTGTCCACTAGAAGAAAGTAGATATTTTAAAAGTTTTAAATACTTTTGTTGAGGCAATTGCTTGCCGGCTCATTACCTCATCCCCAACAATCAGGGCGATATATATTGTACTGAAAACCTAGTTGTAAAAAACTCAAAACTCGACTGGCTGTGACATTTAAATAGCGATAAAAAAATCATTTCTTGACGTATAGGAATAAGGACAATAATTACAGGTAACTAAAATTACACGAACTCGTACAAAAAATGGAAAAAATAGTAATTAAAATAAAATAATTATGAGAAAAAGTAAAAGTTGAGTAAATATATAAGTGCCATAAAAAAAGGCAATGTCCGAAATAAACCTAAATATTAACACTGAAATTAGTTATTAAATAGATGTATTAAACTGAAAATATGTGAATCTAAATTAAGAGAAAAACTTTAATGGTAGGCAGCTGGAACTAAACTACATTATATCTAAACTGATAAACTCAATTAAGGGTTTAACTGAACTCTATAATAATATTGTATTATGAAAGGGTCATTAAAGTTACGTTAAATATGATTTACTAATGATTCTACATAAAATATTTGACGGTTTAGCAGTAATACGAGAGACTGTTATTGAGGCGTAGGGAGGGTGGTGCTAAACTAATTTAACTCATTTAGAGAGCTGGCAAAAGCATAACAACCAACATATTAATTGTCATGCATAATAACTAATAAAGACTGTCAGAAAAGTCTGGAATACACCGAATGTCTTGAGAACGCTCTAGATTTTATTCCATATCATATTGGATTCTAAGAAAAATCCTGAATACTCTTTATTAAACACATTTTAACGTAAACTTCATAGTTTTTGAAACATTCAAAAGTCCATTGAGTTCACATACCACTCACAATATAATGGTAACTGTCGTGCTTCGAGTTGTTGTAAAGTTTGCAGCGCCATACCTCGGGTCGTTGCATAAGTTACAAGATGCCTTCCTTTTCTTTTTCTACAATTAACTGCATAAAGCGATGGCGGCGATGGCGCCATCTATCGCGAATCCGTTAAAACTAAATGGGCCCGATTCAAATAATTTCTAGATTTGATGCACCTAAAGAAAAAACGACCTTCATTTATGTATCACCCTCTAACTTTTTAGTGTATTAATTTATTAGCACTTTTTCGACAATACAGGGCAAAACTGGAAAATATATACACATATTTTTTCAGATGCGATCTATAAAATAAAATCTATTTTTTAAAATTATGAGTAAGTTTTTTAAAAATATGGTTTTTTAAATTTCGAGATTAGTCAATAAGGCACCATATTCCTAGGGAAAAACAAATAGTCATATACAGTATTTTCGCTTCAACTTCACGCTGTATCCTGACTTATCCCTAAATTCAAAAAAAAACGATTTAGGTTTAAACGATATAATCAAAAAATTATGGCATAATTTTAAAAACTTTATTTTGAAACGCGTAACTATAAACAGAAAACGTTCGAATTAAAAAATATATATTTATATCTTTTTCCTAAGTTTCGTCCTTTTTACTGACTCTGTATTAATTATCATTTGGTAATAAAATAATACACTACAAAGATACAGGGTGATACATAAATGAAGGCCGTTTTCCTTTAGGTCTACCAAAAGTCTCATTGCAAATAGAAAAATATCACCCACTTCGTAAGAAAATAAATACTAATTTTTCTTGAAATCTCCACTGTTTTATTTTAAAACTATATTTTGATCTAACAATAAAAATTAAAAAGTCTTTTCTAAAATGTAAGTAACGTCGTGTACTTAATTAATAAACATGTTACCTGATACAATAAATGCTCTAGGGATAATCAATTTTTAACTTTAAATATAAGTCATTACATTATAGAAAAACATCTTGTCGTGCACCACATGTTTGTGTTTTATTTACCATTTTATGCTAACATATATATCGTTATTATAGATTTTGTAAAATGTTCATTATACATAGATAAAACTGATGAACAAAACTAAAATTTAATTATTTACAAATACATACTTGCAGATAAACAAGTGAACTACAAATGGTACAAAATATAAACTATGAAATTTAATATAAACACAAAAAAACGACAAAAGAAAGAAATGTTATAAATAAATGACATTAACATGTCTCAGCTTTGTTTTGTTTTAACTCTACTTCCAAAATTAATTATAATGCACAAATACATAATGGCTGATTTTGAGAAATGTAAAGTAATTAAGACAAAACTTGCGTAACTTTTTCTGAATTAATCCTTGCCAAATCTTTTATGGTTATGAGCTCGCTTAGAGTACATTTCCATCTAGGACACTCTATATACTATCGTACACAATATTCTTACTTAACTTTAAATAACCAAGCAATGTTTATAATAATATACCCTACGGGATGGATTCCAGATTACCTACAAGGAAGGAGCTTCCAAGTCCGAATCAATGGATGTCTGTCGGAAAGCTATGATGGATTAAGTAGAGTACTCCAAGGCTCTGTTTTGGGACTACTGCTGTTCATAATATCTCTCGGATATCTCTAAAGACATATAACACATAAACACAATAACATTTCGGTAACCGTCCACCTCAATTGTTTTCAGTAACACAGATTACCAAAATTTGTGTGAACAAAATAATAATCACGTATACATTACATACAATTCAAATTCAAAAATCACCATTGGCCCTGTTTACGTTTACGATCAAACCTGGCCGTTTTGCGTCAAACGTCAACCCGCATAAAAGCACTGCTAGCGGCGACTATTTATCGTTGCAGAACTAACAAAAATACGGTAAACTGGTTGCATACACAAAACCTTTTCAAATTTTCCATTTGAAGTTTTTTATATATTTTTCTTTATATATGATTGAGTTTTATTAGTAAACTTAATAAAAATATCAATTTTTTAACTGATACCGAGAGAATAGAAGAAAAAAACAGCAAGAAGTTTGCGATATTCTTAATAATAATATCCCAACCGAAATCCAATAACAAGGTCTACTTTGGCAAAATTTTGAGAACATTTAAAGTAACGGGACACGTGAATGATGCTTCACGATCTGGCCGTTCCAAAACAGCCAGTGGCGAAGATAAAGCTTGGGATATTTTAGGAAGCATAACAGAAAATCCCCATCTTTCAACTAGAAAACTTGGCTAAGATAACAATACGTCTCACATGTTTGTGGAACACCTTTTAAGGGCGGAAAATTTTCATCCTTTGTTTCAGGAACTATCGGATAATGATTTTGACAGGCGTTTCAAAATGAAACATTTCTTGAACCAAATAACGTTTTCGGATAAGTCGAGTTTTTCTTTAAACGGAACTGTTAATCGCCATAATTGCCGATATTAAGCTAGAGAAAATCCTCATTGGATACGGGCTAGTGCTGGGACATGGATACAAACCATCGATGTTTAGCATCGATGTTGACATCGAAAGCAACCATCGATGTCGATAAAACATCGTGGTAAAAACATCGGTGTTAAATCAACATCGATATCCTTCGATGTTTGCATGTTAAGTATGGAAAAAAATATTTTTTTTAATTTCCGGGGTTGAGTTAAGAGTGTTAAAACACATTATAAATTACCACTGTTTAAGGTACACATTTTCAAGCACTTAAATAAATAGGCAATTTTTCTATATATAATAAATAGTATTCAGATAACCGCTTAAACCAATTACTACCAATATCTCACGAAATAATTAAACTTTTCTAAAAATTATAATTTTGCGATGCCATTGACGATACGACGTAGAACTGTAGAACATACAATACATTTTTTGTAAAATAAAAGAAAACTGACACTTTACCTTATCAATAAATGTAAAATAAAATATGGGTATTAAAAACAGTATTATTCACTACAATATTAGAATATCACTTATCAATAAAAACACAATATATATATATATATATATATATATATATATATATATATATATATATATATATATATATATATATATATATATATATATATATATATATATATATATATATGCCAACTCGGATAAAATTATCTAATCAAAAAAAATACCTAATTTCGTTTGAAACTACATTTTTTATTTTGGAACAGAATTTAAACTTGAAGAATTGAATTATATCTCCATCAGCGTTAAACTTCTAACATCTAACGACAACCATCATCGATGTTTGTCACCTTTAACATCGATGGTGAAACATCGAACAACAAAACATCGATGTTTCAAAACCGTCGATGAACATCGCCCAGCACTAGTACGGGCACATCAACAAAAAATCAATGTTTGGCCCTCCATTATAGTTCGGAAGATAATTGGTCCGGTTTGCATGGAAGAAAATTAAACGGTGAAAGTTATTTGCCAACTGAGGAATCACGTTGTGCCAGGTTTGACGAATATATTTCCCAATCCTCGTAAATTACTTTTATTGCCAAATACAATAAAAAGATCTCAATGTTTTCCTTTATAAGATAACGGAGTGCCCAACGATAGAATAGCTTGAACAGGATGGTGCACCACCGCATTACGCGCGTTAGGAGGAATATTTATATATGAAATGTTGAGCTGTTTTGGTTTGTTATAGTCTTGATCTGAACCTTACGATCAAAATATCGACACGCTTTTGAGTATCAAATATAATAAATGGTGATTTAATTATAGGTTTATACCTAAGAAATATAATATAAAGAACAGCAATGGCAATATATGACAAAATATTTATGATGAAATTGGAAATCTATTAATGAATGTAGGTACCCACCTTTAGAGCGAAACATGCAATTTTTGCTTAAATTTGAAACGTTTAAACGGGTATATCTTGTCTTATCATATAAACAAACATCGAAAAAATATTTATTAATTTTGCAAAAGGATGCAAAACTAGGATTTAGGGTTAGGATGTAGGTTTAGCCAGAATGATTGCGTCCTCTGCATTAAACATCTTGTTATCCTCACTTTATCCGGGTCCACATGTATTTGTGTCTGTATATTAAAGTAAAACGTCCTGAACTGACTCCAGGGTGAGAAGCATGTAAACTTGTTAAACATCCCTCGTGTGAAAGTTGGAATGCTTAAGGGTTGTTTGGGTTTCCTTTTACTGTTTTTATATAAGATACAGATAATTAACTTTTTTTTAACGATTTAATAACGATTTTCGTGTCTAAATGGGAAATATCTTAAAGCCAAAAAACTAAACAAAAAAAAAAATTTAATAAGTGTTGGTTAAACGATTTATAGGAATTAATAGTGCGTATAAGTTAAGCTAAGTTCTGAGCCCAAGGGGAAAATGGTAAGAGATAAATAATAATCTGTAAAATAATCTGAATATTTTTGAACATTTTCGCCTGTCAAATCAAAAACAAAATAGTGACTAATTTCATTAGGACTTTAAAATGTCAGTATAAAGATCATTCGTAGCCACCCAGCAACCTCAGAATATTGTGTTTATAGTCGGATATCAGGCCGTATTCTTGAAATTTCTTGAAAGAAGCGCTGCTTCCCTTGCTTCCATGGACTGCACGCCCCTGAATTGGCAACAATGGGACTCCAAGGTCGAGATTGTAGAATAGTAACGTCAATAACGAGTGGAAATTTTAGGTCTATTTTTAATTTCTTGGTAGAGAAGCTGAAAAATTAATAATCCGAGTAGCCCTTAAATTAAGCTTTTTATATCTACTCGCACATAAAATATTCATTATCATCTTACATTGATCGACATTTTTATTAGCTTAGGTTATATTAACCATGTTTTTTGGTATTTCTGTACACACATGTGAGATGAAAATGAACATATTGTACAGGGTCATCATTTATAAATCGCCACCCATTTTCAGGGTTTATTTTTGTAGATAGAGAAAAACAATAAATATAAAAGTTGTACAGATTTCAGGGAACTTCCTAGAAAAAAATAACATTGACTATACAGGGTGAATAAAAAACTAGTAGCGTACCAAATTCTGGTTTTTGAAAATGAAATGCCCTATTTATTATTGATTTGTTATATTATCCTTGTTAATCCCTTTTCAAAAACGTGTGATATGTCTATACATGGATCGGTATTTTTGAGATATTCGACTTTAAAATTCTCTCTTATCCTAGTTAATTTACCTAAAATCGCGACTAAGGTGTCTTGCAGTTACTAACATTGTCAGATTGTCACTATCATTTAACTTATCTGTGTTAGTTTTGCCCAGTAAAATGGGCTAATCTATTGAGGACAAATTAAATATAATACGCTTATGCCAATAATAGAAACCCTACCCACACGCAAAATGAATATCATAGGAAATTTCCCGGTAGAACCGTTCCCACACGATGCACAATAAGAAATATAGTAAACAAATTTGAAGACACCAAAAGTTTAAATAAAAGAAGAACTGCAAATCCAAACAAAAACTTTGACTTAAGCGTGTTGTTATCATTTGGATAAATTCAACAAACTCTTCATCGTTATAATTATCACCCATATTAATTTCTACCCGTTCATAGTCTAACAGAAGAACATAAACGACAAAGATTACCTAATTATTCTTTGTCAAGAAATTTTAAGAAGATGTTTGTTAAATCCCCTCTCTTCACACAATATACATTTTCTACTAATGATATGTTTAATCGTCGCAATAAACATTTCTGGGCGACAAACAATCCTCACAAAATTCAAGTTTTCAAAATTCAAAGACGAGAAAAGTTTAAATTTTTGGTGTGGCATTCTAAAAAATAAGGTTATTGGACCAATCTTTTTCCGTGAAACTCTTACTGGTGCCAGATATCTCCAATATCTGTAAATAATGAATAAATAAATAAATAAATCTCTTTATTTTGAAAGTATGTCAACATACAGCAAAATAACGCCAACAAAAAGAAAAAGAAAAAAAAACGAACAAGAAAAGTGTACACAAAGTCCCAATTCTACAGATTCACATGCCTATAATACTCATCAATTGTATAAGGTTTTATCTTTATAAGTAAATTAAATACAGTCATTTTTAATTTCTTAAGACTATTGTTCTGTTTGATATAGTTTGGTAAACTAATAAACGCTTTAATACACTGGTAATAGGCACCTTTTTGAGACATTATTAATCTACATCTAGGGTACGTATAGTTCAATGTTCGAGTGGGGGAGGCATTCTGTGCCTCACTATTTTCAAAAAGGTGCCTATTTTTGAAGAAAAACAATATGCATTCCTGTATGTAAATTGCAGAAACTGTTAAGAGCCGCTGTTCCCCGAACTTTCCTCTACATGTTTCTCGAAAATCTAGATCAAGAATTATTCTCAACGCTCGTTTTTGGCAAACAAAAACTCTCATCATATTTCCGCAATTACCAAACATTATTATTTTTTCCAAGACATGCAACAATCCAAAACTACAGCTAAAAATTTAGAATTATCCTGAAGGACAGAATCACAATTAATAATGTTAATGCTTTCTGGATGCACCAATCTAGAATGGTTCGTTTTAAACAGGATAAAATTGGTTTTTAAGTTATTTAATATTTATTTATTTTTTGTAAACCATTTATTTACTTCCATCATAAATTGACAAACTTTTTGCTCAAGAGAGTTACAATCCTTATACAAAAGTAAAATGTTAGTATCATCCGCGAAGCTAGTTATTTTGCAAATTTCTCCTATTTTACTTATTTCATTGAGATTATTTACATGTAAAACAAACAATATTGGCCCTATTACTCTGGCATTCCAAGTGTAATTTATTTGCTAGTTGAAAATACCCTATCACTACCCTTTCCTATAATCACTTACTCTTCTTTTTTAGAGAGATACGATTTAATCCACTCTAGAGCCTTTCCTCGAATACCATATAAAGAGAGTTTTTTAAAAAGGATTGGATAGTTTAGCGTGTAGTATGCTTTAAATAAATCGAGGAACAGCCCCAGGGGTATATTATCATTATCAACTGCTTCCAAGACATTTGCCGCGAATTCAAATTCTACCGTGTGTGTGGAATTGTTCTTTATATAACCATGTTGGACATTATTTAAAAGATTGTTCTCTGTCGTAAATTTCATAATTCTGCAACATAAAACACGCTTAAATATCTTGGAAAATGATGGATGCAAACTTATGGAACGATAAATTTCAAGTTCGTTTTCATCACCCTTCTTAAAAATTAGTACAACCAGTGCTTGCTTCAATTGATCTGGAAAACTTCCAAACTCAAAAGAATTATTGATTATATAAGCTAGGGGCCCTAAAATTACAGAAATTACATATTTTAATATATTGTTAGAGATATCGTCATTTCCACAACTCAACTTATATTTTTTAATCTTTTGATAATTTCAAATATTTCCTGCGAATTGCAAAGTTCCAGATCAATTTCGATAGGATAATACGGTATGTCAGAGCTAAAAGATACATCTTCCAATTGAGCCAACAAAGTTGATGCCATCTGAACTAAAAGCTCATTAAAACTTTTCGCTAATGTTTTCTTATTACCCTTAATATTTATTTCCCTATCATTTATTTTTCCCTCAATTTCATTAATGATTGCCCAAGCTAATTTACTTTTATTGTCAGACTTTCTTAATCTCTCTGAGAAATTTGTTTGTTTATGAGATCTTAGCAATTTGTCATACTGTTTCTGTTTTTCTATATGCAAAAGCCTCCTATCACTTACATTTTTCATTGTGTACAAAATATCTAGTTGTTTTTGACACTCCCTTATCTCTGGATTATTCTGAGCGTAAACTGCTTTTTGTAAATTCCTAACAGGCAGTTTTTGAAGCAGAAAATTCTGGTTAAACTTTAACATGAAATTTCGCATAAAAATAGTCAACTGTTTAAGAAATCATGGTTCTTGGGTTCTATGTGAGTCCACTGTTTGTTTTCTACTTTAAGATCACTTTTAAATTGTATCTTGTTTTCCTCATTACATACCCCTTTTTCTAAAAAGGTTGGGTAACCAATCTCAATTTTATCAGTTAGTTTTTGCGCAGTATGATCAGAAACAAAGGAATGTAATACCTCAATGGCCTCAAAGTTGGTAAGTATGTTATCAATACAGATTTTACTCGTACTAGTTCTCCTAGTATTTTCAAAGATAGTTGGAAAAATATTATATGAATTTATCACTAATTTAAAATCTAAACTATTTTTGGTATTTAATAAAAAATCTACATTAAAATCTCTAGCAATCCTAATGATGTCTTTTGGATTAGAGGGACAAAGAATTAGAGGTTCTTCCATCTTATTTAGGCATACCTCAAAATCTCCTGGAGCTGGGCGATAGATACATACCACTATCACAGTTTTATTATTCAACTTTATCTCATATCCACAACATTCAAAATAGAATTCCTCACTTGTATACTTAACGTCTAATCTTTCACGATATTGGATTCTAGGTTTTTATGAAGATTGCGCCGCCACCATGTTTACTCTCAAGTTGTCTGCAAAAACTAGTTATTAATCTAAATCCTTTGATTCCATAGTTTTTTAATTGTTCTTGTGTCTTCCAATGCTGCGTAACACATAACACATTGCAGTCACCTCTTCTACCAATAGATTGTAAATTTTGACGAAGGACAGAAAATCACACGAGGGAAGTAATAACTAATGATCTTGTGTTTTTAACAAAAGTGTATAATGTTTTTGCAAAATAATTTTTTTTTATCACAATCACAGGGGTGGCCCGCATTTAGATAAATGACAAATGATGATTGATAAAAAAATCTCACTTTCATTAAGTGGCTGTATAAACAGAACATATCCTGATTGTTCCACTGATTCGAACCGCCTTCAGACTTTATTAAGGCGCTTGCCATTTTGTGTATTTTTGTTTTTGCAAACAAAAAATTTTAACCAAATACATATCTAGCGAATTTTCTTATTTAGTCCCTCGGCATTTAATATATAAAATAATATTAAGTGGCGATTTTAATAATATTGCGTAATATAATAAAAAGAAACTATTTTCTTTCTCCCTGTATATTTGTAAATAGCCCATCGAGATTTAATAGCTCGATAAAAGAATCACACATTTTGGTATTCACTGTGTTTTCTGATTTGATTCATAATGTTGGTGACTTTTGGACCCGCACTATAAGACCGCATTCGACTATACCGATCCAAGTGTAGAAAATATTATATATTTTGGAAACGAAATAATAAGGAGAATCTAAAAAATCAAAAAAATACAGGGCTTTTCATTTAAAAAACTAAAATTTGGTATGATATTAAGTTTCTGACTCACCTTGTATATTCAAAATTATTTTTTCTAGGAAGTTCCCTGATATCCATACAACTTTTGTATGTACACGTCGCTATTTTTTTACCTTTAAAGGTATTATTTTAATATTAGGTTATATTTTCAATGGGATATATAGATTCAATAACACTATTATTGGTACCACGGACTCTATTACTTTGAGTGCAAACCTGTACCTTTTTGCATGTTCTTATCTAGCACAATTTTTTTTAACGATCGGCCCAAGTGACATGATTTATTAAAAATGGGACGCTATTGAATGACTTTCTAGAAACTCTACAACGAAGAAAAACACTTAACATAAAGATCTTTAAGCCAAATTTATTGGCAAAAACTATTTAACATGGTTTTTATTTAGTTATGTTTACTTGAAATAATGGCTTTTTTACAGCCTTATTGTTTTTATCTATTAACTTAATTGTAACTTAATTTTTCTTTCCAACGATATATCACACGTAATCCTTTTTATTAAAATTTCGACGTAGGTTTCTAAATTACTTTAATAATGAATCCGAAGTCTAGGAAATAGGTCTAATGATTTAAATAATATTTAGTAAGATTTAACATTACTGCCTAATTTATATTTTCATTAATATCTCTGAATATCTAAAGAATATCAAAGTAGATTCTTATAGTTACATATATTGTTATTTGTATCCAAGCTTTCTAATAAATCATCATTAACGTAAAAATTGCACATATTGCTAATAATAAAGATTCAAACGTATTTTTTCTTTAAACTTTAATTAAATTTGAGAGTATTGCCCCATCTTAACCTCATGTTCAAATACAAAGTTTACAAGTTAATGTTAAGCTAATCTTATAATTGCTAACTCATCGCCCACGTCTCCTATAGTAACACAACTCACAAAAAATCCCACCCTAAATTCAAAGTGTTCCCTAAAGAGTCAAAGCCTGTTTCTATATAAACATGTTTAACCACTTCACTGAATTTGAATGGACCCCAAATTAAGTTGTAATTTATACCTACTTCGAGATGAAATATATCCAGTGTTAGATTAAGATTTTAGTTATGAGTATTCATTATCATAAACTTTAAACCAGAAAAAAATTAGAGACATGCACCTAGTTGCTCGTAGATCAAGGAATGTTAAATGGAAAACTTTGTGTGTAAGTGCCTTAGGTAGGCCGTTTCTAGACGGCAATAAACAATGGAATATAATTTATATGTAAAGCATAAAGGCTGTAAATGGGCGTATTAGGTAGATTGTTTGAACCCCGAGTCTAGGCAATAGGTGTCAGAATAAATTTACATGCACAGTTTAAAATGTTGACTTAATAAATATATTATTGTTTTAGTTGAATTTACCGTACACTGCGGAATGGGAAAATTGAATAAATATTCATTAGTTGCCGGGTTCTGCATGCAGCAGGATAAAGTGAATATACGTTTTAAGATAGGCGTTAAAGTATACACCTGAAAATCGATTGTGAGCTTTTTTTATTTTAGTGGAAAACAATTTAAAGGGAATTTTTTTTTGTAAATCTATATTTTAATTATTTTTGTGCACTAGTTACGATAAAATAAAAGATGGCACAATGTGTTTTAGTGCTACAATGATTGTTCGCGGACTGGTGCCCAATGGCGGAACTACAAATATGCACATACAGAAAATAATAAAAAAAATCTGTAAATTTCCTTTACCCGAAACTCCTCTCGTTACGATTTTTTTTCCTTTTATTGAGAATAGTGAAGTGTGACCCAATTTAGTTCAGTACATAGTCACAATATATATGTTACATATACTGTTTTTTTAAACATTTTCATTGGGTGCCATTTTGTTCCATCATATTGGACTCCTACCAATATTTTACTAGTTTCTTTCTAGGTATGCCACACTTGACTTGTGGTCATAATTTAAAATAAAGTTAATAAGTGGATTTTACAATGACACATACCGCCATTTTGTTACGTCACGTTGAATTTATATCAGTTTATCCTATTGTCACATTTAATTTTTCTGCAAAATTTAAAGTAAACTGAACAAGACTTTTTAAGTTGGTTTTTTTTTGTTTTTTTGTTTAGCTATCTTAAATCCGTATCACAACTTTACCAATTGATCTCTATAATGCAATTAATTCTTGTTCAAAAATTGAAATTAATTTAATAAATAATATTTTCTCTTGCTATCTTGAATTCATATCAAAATGTTACCAGTTCATTCCTATGAAACACTTGATATTTGTGCAAAATGTGTGGTAAATTGGATAATTAGTTTTTTAGTAATAATTTTTTTAACTTTCTAAATGGTTTTCGTTACGATCCTTTTGTTGGTATATTAGAGTTTATTTATTATTTATTTTATTGGGTTAGGCCCCAATAAAAAAAAAACAAAAGTCTTTATAAATTGTCGACGTTTAGCAAATTTAATGTAGCATCTTCAGGATACATATAGATCTGTCTTTCCATCCCATCCCTATACCACAAATAGTTGTGGCACATATTTTAAAATCAAACCATGAAACAGTTTTTCAGCCTGAATTTTCAAATATTTTATCAAGCCGCCATTTTGTTCCGCCATCTTGGATTCATACCAAAATGTTACCAGTTGATTTTAACATAATACTTGATATTTGTGCAAAATTTGAGATAAATCGGGTAAGTAGTTTTTTAATAATATTTTTTTTTAACATTTCACTAGGCCAACATTTTGTTTCGACATATTGGATTTTTACCTGGATGACCTGATCTCCATATGACCCTAAGTTTTTGATAAAAATTTGAAGTCAATCGGAAAAGTAGTCTTTAAGCTATGAGGCGAACTGACAGACAGACAGACCGACGGAATTGAGAAAACTAGTTGGGACCCTGAAAAGTGAAGATCTGAAAAAATCTCAGAGGGATATCGGGTTGAGGGTTGAACGTTGATATTTTTTCAGTGAGCTAGTGGCGTATTTAAGGGTTTAGGGGTTAAAATCTCACAGAGCTTCTTTTATATAACCTAAAATCATAAAAAATATTATAAAGTAAGGACCTTATTTTCGGGATTGGCGATTAACCCACCCGTTTCACCAGAGACAATTTTATGTATAACTAAATTGAAGTAATGACTTTTTTTTGGTTGTTCATAGACGATTCGTTTAGAGTTTAGGACGCCCCCTTATGTAGAAAACAGAAACACCGAAACCAAGGACCTTTTTGCGTGGCGTTTTAACTTTGATTTATGTTTATTTCCAGGAACCATGTAATCTTATTTTTTTCTTTTTTTGAGATCTCATCTATACTAATATAGACTTAGTTGACTGACTTACTCATCACGCTCCAATTCAAACCGCTTGAGGTAAAAGGCTGAATTTTGGCACACAGGTTGATTTTAGAGTGTAGAAGTTCGATAAGAAAATATTTTTCAAAACTCAAATTCCAAGGGGGTGAAACCACCCCTTAAATATTACAATGTTTTTAATTTAAAAAACGTCGGTTTTTCGAAAAAACGCTTGAATACATGTTTTTTAATGTATTTTTTTATATATTTTAGAATTTTTTAAAAATGCATACAGAGTGTTCAAACCACCACTTAAATAATACAATATTTTTTAATTTAAAAACCAGTTAGTTTTTCGAAAAAACGCTTGAAGACGAGTTTTCATTTTTATTTTTTACATATTTTAGGATTTTTAAAAATTCATGCAATGTGTCCAAAGGGGTACATTCATCCCTAAATATTATAATATATTTTATTTAAAAAACCGTTAGTTATTCATAAAACGCTTGAACATAATATGCTTTATATTTTATTTTTTTACATCTTTTAAAATTTTTTAAATATCGAGACAGGGTGTCCAAGGGGCTGAAACGACCTCCTTAATATTATATTTTTTATTTAAAAACAATTAGTTATTTGGAAAAACACTTGAACACGTGCTGTTTATTATATTTTATTACATATTTTAAGATTTTTTTATAAATTCATATAGGGTTTTTGGAAAAAATCGTGTCATTGAATAATTTTTGCCACCTTTCTCAAACCGTTTGCCGTAGAAAGCTGCTGAGCAGAGGTTCGATAAGAAGAGATTTTTTGAAACTCAGTTGCCAAGGGGTGAAACTACCCCTTAAATGTTTATAGGGCTTGTTGGTTTAAAAAACGAGCTATATTAACCCCAAAAAATAACACAGCAGATGAACTCAATCTAGCTTTATTGGAAAAAATTACTACTCTCTTTAAACCTTTCAGAAATCGATCCTTATGAGTAAAAGTAGGGCCACCAGTGATCCTTATTGTGTAAAGGAACTCGGCTACAGGTTAAGAGTCTACTATTATTTCTAGCCCTGGTCTGGGAGAAACAATATTTATACCACATATCCCTTTAATTCCATCAGACGATCCTTTTCAGTTTAAACGGGTACAGTTTTCTTTAAAGCTTTGTTTCGCCATAACAATTAACAAAGCTTAAGTAGTTGCGAGATAAAAGAGAATTTTTGAAACTTGTCCCTAAGGATCTGATCTATGTTTTTACTTTTTTTTTAAATTATCCTCTAAATTTTTGGATTTTTCCAAATTCCGTCTTTACAAAATGTCAAAATGAAATATTTTTTTTTTACAATATTCATTTAACTAATTGTGATTTTAGGACGATATTTTTCTCAAAAGCATTTGAAAATAATTATCTTAAAATACATTTCCGAATTTGTCAGAATTTCGTTCTTAATGTGGTTCCTAAAAAGCCGATTATTTGGTCAAAGGCCTATAAAAAAATATATCTAAGAAAAATTTCTCTTAAAAGGGTATAAATCCATTATTATTTTTGCAAAATCTCTTTAGCCAAATGAGATTGTAAAATATTTCTTTCATCAATAGCTTTCAAGAACAATAATATGAAAATCGATTACTGGATGTTTCGAAATTCCTCTCTTAAGTGGGTAAAAAGGTATGAAATATTAATTTACTTTTTCATAATATGTCCTCAACTAAATGAGATTTTAAGCCAAATCTTTCTTTAATGGCTTTTTAGAACAATTATCTAAAATTCAGTTTGCCGATTTTTCCAAGTTTTACCCTGAGAGTAATTGTGAAAAAGTTGATCATAAAATCTAATTAACGAAAAAGTACAAAAGCTAGGAAAATATTTCTTTAATATTTTACGTTGTCATTATGTACACTTTTCATTTTTATGAATTATTGTTTCAATTACATTTGTGTTTTTTTCTTAATTTGTAACTTAAATTGAAAAAAAAAATACAATACAATGTGTATTTTTATATTTTTGCAAAGGGCGGCATAAAGGCGGCCAAACCTATAGAAACGGCCCTGTGTACATCAATCGTGAGGGCAAAATACTAGACTAAATTTGGCAGATGTTTTAAACTTCAAGCATTTATGGGTCAATAGGAAACACTCATCAGCTGTCATGTAAACTTTTCATTTTTAAATTATTGTTATTGTTACATTTGTGTTTTTAATTTGTAACCTAAATTCAATAAAACAAAACAAAATGTGTATTTTCATATTTTTTTAAATGGCTGTACAAAGGCGGCCAAACCCATAGAACCGAAAATTGTATATCAATTGTGAGGGGAAAATACTAGACTAAATTTGGCAGATTTTTTAATCACCATCAGCTAATTAGTTTTAAGGAAAAAGAACTAGCGGCCTATCAAACATATACACATTTTCGAATTTAACCTATTTAAAATACATGTATTAATAGGAATTCGAATGAATTTTTATTATTTTGCTAAATTTCCATTAAATCTAAAAATTTTAAATTTTAACATGCTATTATATCTTAAAAAAAAGAGAGCTAATTTTTCCCGCTAGCTTAAATTTTGCGGAAGATGGAAAATAACTGCAAATATATAGACATTTGTACCCATTAAACTGCCACTTTTTACAATTAATAAAATGTAGTTTAGAACAGAACGAAGGTAAGTATAAATATTAATAGGGTTCTTGGAATATTTTTATGCAATAGGGTGCCTTTAAATTATTTATGACTCTTATATGAACAAAGTTCATGCGCATATAAAACCCCTCCAACTAATCGCCACGAAATCCGTACCTACCTTAAATAGGTCTTAAGTGGACCACCCTGTACATACAACAATTTTTAATCCATTTTTGAAAATCGTATTATGAAGGTTAATATAGAACAACGTAGGTATAAATATTAAGATAGATTTTGCGAATATTTTGACGCAATAGGGTGCCTTTAACTTATTTACGACTTTTACTTGAACAAAGTTCATGGGCATACAAAACTCCGCCAAGTAATCTCTACTGCGTTAAATAAATGAAACAAAGCCAGCTTAATCAGCTTCTTAAGCACAAGACCCCAGTATTTATAAATTAATTTAAATCGTTCCTCAATCGAGCGCGGATTAATCTTCAACCCGAATAAGCTTTTATCATTCCGTTTAACATATTATCCAAACATAATTTCCATAAGATCAAACAAGTCTTTCGGCATCCCTCCATCTTTGATGCATATTTTAGATTGGCGGCGTAATTCCGACAAAAACGAGGGAGAGCCATCTGAAACCCTGTTCAGAATCGGATTACAATAATATCTCGGTTGTGTTTCGGCAACAAGATGCCGAAACGTTGGCAGAATGTACAGCGATATCATCGTTTCTCCATATAAGGGATTTCGGTGCAGACACGGTTGATTTAGTATACTGTGAAGGCATATTATCTTGCAGATTAATTGCATATATAGGTTGTTCAGAAATTATTACAAACCTTAAATTATACACGAAACAGAGGGATCGGGCTTTACAGACTTTTAAAAGAACGAGTGATTCAGATGACTGGCTAGTTTATAAAAGGTTAAGAAATTTTACACTATCGGTAGTGAGACGTGAAAAAATAAGGTTCTTGATTCACTGTCTGCTGATCAAAACCACTGTAAAATTTGGAGGACATTAAAGGAGTTAAATGTCTACAATAAAAACAATAAATGCATCCCCGAAAATCTCAGTTTAATTAGTGATTATTTTGGATCTTTTTGCAGAATGTGTTAAATTGTGATAATAAAATTGAGTTCTATAGTAATAATCTTTTTAAAAATAATATTAGTTTTTCTTTTAAGTTGACAACAGTTAAAGAGGTACATTTAGTGTTAAAACATATTAAAAATGATGCTGCGGGTGTAAATAGCTAGAAGGCGTATATGCTGCAGTATTCAAGCTAATTTATTGATATATATATATATATATATATATATATATATATATATATATATATATATTGTTTATATTATTAATATCTGTATAGAAAATGGCTCCTTTCCTAACCAATGCAAGATCGCAATAGGTAAACCAATAATGCAAACATCATGTCCATTCGAAGCCAGTGACTTAAGAATTATTAGCATTTTACCAAC
Organism: Kuschelorhynchus macadamiae; assembly: GCA_030620095.1. NCBI lineage: Eukaryota > Metazoa > Arthropoda > Insecta > Coleoptera > Curculionidae > Kuschelorhynchus > Kuschelorhynchus macadamiae. The sequence continues at coordinate 134,026 of JAUTXW010000061.1, read as the reverse complement.
CTCCAAATTTTTTGGAAAAAAATGTGTACAACCAAATGTATACCTTTGGCTTATTTAATACAAGTTTACCAGATTTTCAATGTAGTTTTTCTTTCTCGCAAGTTGCAATAGTCTTAAACAAAAGCATGCGCAGTGGCAAGACATTTGTACCTTTTGTCAAACTGCGCATGCCTTGTTCAAGACTATTGCATATTGCAAAGAAGAATTATTGCAAAATGTAAAACGGCCTTTACGACACTGCTTATAGTGGAGTCGGCAAAAAGTCTTGGAATTATCATCTACTGAAATTTAAAATTTAAGGATCATGTGAAAAAACCACGCAAAAATCATTTTTGGAATGAAAAAATGTACAGGGTGGTCCACTTAAGATGCTCCTATACATTATCTCAATAAATAAGACACTGAGAAAAAAAAGTTAAATACAAATAGTAGTCGACCCTATGTATATTTTTTATTTATAATATTTTTATGTATACAGGGTGTTTTATTGTGCCAGGACAGTAACCAACTTTTTTTTTAAATGAAATGGTATGAATATTTTTAGAGATTCTAATTCTATGCTTGATTTTGAGTATTTTTTGTCATCATAGCATACGAAATTTTGAGTAGTTTTTGAGAAAACTTAACTTTTCTAATTTTTTTCGAAAAAACAGGTTTTTGGAAAAATGTGATTTTTTCACACCTGAAGACTAAAATTGTAAATTTTGGTTATTGATCCATGGGAGTGGTTAATATTTAATGCTCTGACCTATCAAGAGCGAAAATCCATTATAGAGAGTGGTCACAAATGACCATCAAAAAAAATGTTTTTGTAACTAAAAAAACTTAATTTTTTTAAATGGAACACCCCAGCACTTTTATTGTGTTTAGGATTTAATTCTGTATCATTCCATATATATAGTTTATATTCCAAAAATTAGTGGTTTAGAAGTTATGACCAATTTTCTGTAATAATTCAGGTATTTTTTTTTAAAATCTAACTAAACTTATAATAATTATAAACATTATAATTAAATTTGACACTAAATCAACAAGTAATGCAAGAAAGAAAGTAACTAATTACTTATTACAAAACATTTTCGACATAACCCCCGTCTTTTGCAATACAAGTAGTATAATATTGCGGTTACGGTTTTAATTTTCGCAATAATAGCATTTCTAAACGCGTCTTAATTTTACTAATTTAAGATATCCATGGAAGAACAAAACTAGTAAAATTGTTGCCTGGACACCAATAAATACACAGTTTTCATTTGACATTTAGTTACCTCTAACTCTTTTTAAAGGAAAAATGGCTTTATACAGTGTCCAAGAGCGTTTAAATCTTCATGAATGTTACATAACAAATAATAGGAGTCCAGCATTAGCCCTGCGGGAGTATCGGTTGTTGTATCCTGCAAGACGGGTACCCACGAAACATATTTTTTCACGAATTGTTCGTGATCTTGAACGTGGAGTGGTAATCAATAAACAAAAACGGCGCCCAAAAATTGTCCTAACAGAAGAAAAGCAATTAAAAACTCTCCTGTATTTTAAAGAAAACAACGAAAATTCGCAAAGAGATGCATCCCGAGATCTACCAGGAATTAGTAAGACTAGTGTTCAAATGACTTTAACTGATAATAACTACCATCCGTTCAAATATTTACCAGTTCAGGAATTATCCCAACAGGACTTTCAAACAAGGCTTTTTTATTGTTCTCTCATGATGGACCACCATTATGAAACTGACATTTCTAAAAATATTTTATTATATACCGATGAGGCAATTTTCAATGCGGCAGGCACGTTCAACCGAAAAAATACTGATTACTGGTGTAACTCAAATGAACATCGTGTAAAAGAAATGAAAAAACAGGGTCGGGGAAGTGTTTATGTGTGGTGTGGTATTATCCGTCATCGAATAATAAGTCCATTATTTTATGATTTTGTTCTGAATGGTGAGAGGTATTTAAATTTGTTGGAGAACGAAATATTTCCGTTAATTGACAATCTGCCGAACGATATTAAAGAAGCGCTTGTTTATCAACAAGATAGTGCTCCATATCACACTGCCGTGCCTGTTAGGAATTGTTTGAATCAACGGTTTCCATTTTGGATTGATCGGTATGGGACCATAGATTGGCCAGCGAGGAGCCCCGATTTAACACCCCTGGATTTTTTTTTATGGGGGCAACCTAAAAAACGAGGTGTATAAAAATAGGTGTAATACTGTTCAAGATTTAAAAAGGAGAATTAGGCAAAAGGTAGAAAGACTTAATGCAACAGACGCGTTTAGAAATACTATTGCGAGAATTGAAACCATGTATACTACTTGTATTGCCAAAGACGGGAGTTATGTCGAAAATGTTTTGTAATAAGTAATTAGTTAGTTTCTTTCTTGCGTTACTTGTTGATTTAATGTTAAATTTAATTATAATGTTAAAAAAAAACTTAGAATAGGATATTATTTAGGTTTAGTTAGATTTTTAACAAAAATACCCTAATTATTATAGAAAATTGGTCATAACTTCTAAACTACCAATTTTTGGAATATAAGCTATATATATGGAATGATGCAGAATTAAATCCTAGACACAATAAAAGTGATAAATACAGGGTGTTCCATTTAAAAAAATTAAGTTCTTTTAGTTACAAAAACATTTTTTTTGATAATCATTTGTGACCACCTTGTATAATGGATTTTCTCTCCTGATATGTCACAGTATTAAATATTAACCACTCCCATATACCATAACGAAAATTCACAATTTTAGTCTTCAGGTGCGAAAAAATCACATTTTTTCATAAACCTGTTTTTCCGAAAAAAATTAGAAAAGTTAATTTTTGTCAAAAACTACTAAAAATTTCGTATGCGATGATGACAAAAAATACTCAAAATCAAGCGTAGAATTAGAATTTCTAAAAATATTCATGCCATTTCATTAAAAAGGAAAAGTTGGTTACTGTCCTGGCACAATGGAACACCCTGTATACATAAAAATATTATAAATAAAAAATATACTTAGGGTCAAATACTTTTTGTATTTGCCTTTTTTTTTTCTCAGTGAGATTGAGATAAGGTATAGGAGCATCTTAAGTGGACCACCATGTACCATAACAGACACATCCTAAATTGACGCTTACGCAAAAATTTGTGCGAATCCTTAGTTTTATCCAACTTGAAGTACTGTTATTTTATTTATGGTAACTATATTGATATTTTGGATAAAAATCGGATCTAGAAGGTTCAAAATTCCTGTTGCATATTAATTTTTGGGCTCAGAAAGTTTGATCATATATCACATACATTTGAGCCACTTAAATCGTTAAAAATTGAAAAGACGCAGACTTCGTCATATGGCTACTTTTGTGTTAAATATTTTAAATAACCCTGATGCATCTATTCTATTAAAAAATCAATTGGTCCATCGTAATAATATTCATGACAGGACTCGTTTTACCAGTCATTTAACTATGCCTCACCATCGTTCAGCCATTTATAACATTATCTCTCTTAATGTAACTCACTTCAAAAAACAATTTAAAAGTTTTTTATTGACACTTCAAAGTACTTAACTTAAAGTGTTTAATGTCACAATTTCAAATTTCTCCATAATTTGCTTATATTTTAAATTCTAACTATGCAATTACTTGTGAATTATTTTAGATATACTGATTTTATCTATATTTCTTATGTATAGATTTTACCATCTATTCAAGTTCACAAGTACCTATATTTTCATTAATTTATATACTTACACCCTTACGTATACATTTTCTGCATTACTTTTATGGTTAAGTAGAGTTGTGCTAGACTCCGCCTCATTGTGATGTTCTTTTTTTTGAATATTGTTACACTGTCTGTGTAAATATGTAAAATAAAAACGATTATTTATTTAAAATTTACTAAACATGGGCTAAGTCAGCAACAGGTACATTTTATATATACTTAATAAACTTATTATTTAAAAATATATATATTGTTTTCAACGTGCATCTGTTTCTTGCTGACTAAAAAATAGTCCTTGTTTTCATACAATCTACATGCTTTTTATTATGTCTAAAGTGTAGATTTGTAAAATGAACAACATTTGGCCTAATAATACCTAAAGTGTATTTTTATACTTTACCATCAGAAATGTTTTAAATTTTATACAGATCTATTAAAACGGCAACACTGCAAAAACTTTAGCACGAATCGTATAGTCCATTATCTACAGAGTCAATCTTCAGAGCAATTAGGAAGCAGGCTATTTTTTAAATTTAGGCTCTCTGGGAGCCTCTTTGAACTAGATAAAGAAAACATTGCTAGATCCTCAGCAAAAAAATTGCAAAAAAGTCCCAAAAATGTATTTCTTTGTCAAAACTTGCCAAAATGTTTTGGATGAAGCAATAATGTAACAAGCCCCCTCAAGTATAGAATTCCCCTACGTAAAAATAACACAGCTTATAAATGCATATAATTATTTGGTAATGGCTTTACACAAATCCTATAAACTGCATATTATTTAATTTTTTTAAGTTATCACCAAATAACTATAATGCATTCATAACATGTGGGAGAAAAATTGTGGGTAAAGACGAATTTACGGATTGTTTAAATTTAATTTTTATTCGTTTTAAATTCATCATTGTATTACTCAGGAATCTCCGAACTATTTTCTTTCTGAAGAGCTGTCCCAGTATTTCCAAGCTTCTGTTCAGCTCCTTTGTTATGATCCCCGTGGTGAATAATACAATAAGTACGATGGTAACTTTTGTGTTGAGCATATTGTGGGTGTTGGGGATCGGGATATCTGCAATGATGACCTCTTGTTTCTCTTTATCTCTTGCTACCATGTGAGGTTTGTTGAAGGAAATGCAGGGATCAGTAATGATGAACCTGTCGTAGTAGATGATGAATTGTCTGGTTTCAATGATCTAGGTATATACTTATAGTATGGCAGTTTAGACGTCTCTATGATGAGTTCTAGATTACAGGACATGTCTTGGTGTATCACTGCGGCGAATTGGTTGTGACGGTATAGATAGTGGTTCTGAACTAGTAAGCTCTAGGCTGGTGTGACGTGTTGGATTGTCTCTAGCATTTCTTTGCATTCTATATTTCTACACCTGTCGTTTCTCACTTTGGAATTCTTGACTACATGCTTTAGGTAGTTTCTCGTATTCGCCACTTGATCTTCTATGACCACGGTGAGGCCCTCTATCTCCGGAAGTAGTTCACTCTTCAACCACGCGTTCGATGTTGCTTTATCAACATAGGATTGATTGCACATCTAATTGATAGCGATGCTGGTCGTAGAGAGGCTTTGATAGTCAAGCTTCTTTCATGTGTTAAAGTCTCTGCTCACCGGTGGGAGCATATTCTTGCACTTCGTTTAACTATTTCAATGGAGAGCATTTAACTTGAAGGTACGTTCATTTATGTAGTAGCGATGTTATTGCTCGTCTATGAAAGTACTATCTTAACTTTGAGATCTGACTGGTATGAACACTTTGAAGATCGACCAGTTTTCTTCCCCGTTTGAACTTGAAAGGTAAAGCCTCTCGACGCGAACACCCGAATGACTCATTCTATTTTCTGTAAGTAGCAATCTAATTGATCTATTGATTTCTTCTATATCAGATCTGTATTTGACCATCTCACAACTTCGAAGGGCTAGGACAGGGCCGGCAGAGCACAGGTATTGATTTTGTTTTTCCCTGTCAGCTTCGTTCGTAATATCTTTTAATCCTAATTTCGAGGTTTTGCTTAAGCTTTTCCATTTCTTGTATAGACGACTAGTCGTTGTTCATATCCAAGATAGATATACAGATCTTTAATAAGGTTAATTTTTCTATGTTTTATATATTCGCTAAACTTACTTGTTGTTTCAATTAGCGGATTTAAACTTTTTTCTGTGTTTGCTTACTGTATGTGCAAGTTTGAAACATTTGTACATTTCTCTAAACGTCAATCCGAATCTAAAGAGCCCTCGCTTAAAATTTTGTTAGCATTAGCAAGAATTAACACCATTTTTTGAATTTGTAAACTAGACTAGATATTCTAAACAAAAATGGTCCTCATGTTTTTTTTCTAATGATAATAGTTTGTGAGATAAATCGATGGAAAATTATATTTATTTTTTTCACCACTCACGTCTGCTGTCAAGACAAAAATCTGAAAGTTGTGCATTGGGGGACCAAGTTTACAATACCTTTGAAATATAGTAATGTGTTCATCAAAATTGTACCTCTAAACTTTCCCAAAATTTTTTTACTATTCCTTCGTTTGATCAAAATACAAGAGTTCTAACCATACTACACCACAACTTGTTACGTTCTGGACGCGCGTTTCGCTAACCAAGTCAGCATCATCAGCTGTTAGTTTATATCATCTGCGGATGATGCTAACTTGGTTAGCGAAAAGCGCGTTCAGAACGTAACAAGTTGTGGTGTAGTGTGGTTAGAACTCTTGTATTTTGATCTATCTTCCACCACAGGTTCCAGTTTTAGGACCTAATCTTTCGTTTTACAGATTTAATCACCTTTCAGGGGAGGGAAGTATTGTAATCGTGAAAGAATCCCCTTCGAAATTTTTGCAGATCTTTGCATTTTGGAGTTCTTAGATCGCAAAACCCACCCATTCCAAACTACTTATTCAATTTACTCTACATTTGGTTGAAAAATCAAAGTTCATAGGTAGTTGAAATGGTTACATTTTGGTCTAAATCTAAATCGAATGGTGAAAAAAAGGCGGCAAAATGAAGTGTTAAAAATTCATAATTAAAAAAGTCTTGCCAAAATTACTGAAATCCGGTAAAAATTAACAGAATTATATTATTAAAAAAATATCTGGGTTCCATAATAAATTATAAACTATTGCGTATGACATTATCATTTATGTGAAGATAAATGGTTGTACTGTAGTAAATTTTAGTATGCTTTAAATAGAAGTTTAATACTTGCCACCTTGTGCGGGACATTTTTAAAAATGGTCCCACGTGTAAAGGTTCAATTATATACTGTCACACTTCCTTTCATGGCAAATTATATCTACTCTATTAGATTCATTCAATGATGCAACGTCATAGGGTCGATATTGTTCCCAAAAAAATATTACACCCGAGTTTCTTTTAAGCCAAACAATGACATAATCGAAGACATTCAGCGGCTATTCCTTTGTGTTTAAAAGAACTTTAGACCTACCTCCAACGAAACCGAATTTTTGCAGTTCATTGGAAATCGAATAGAGAGAATACGAAATTATATGCGGTTTTGTCAAACCCCTGGGCTATTGTTACTGAAGGAATTGAGGGACTTTGTGTCTCACCAGCAAAAATAAGAACGGTTCGAAGGCTCGCCATAGCTAAATAAATTCTGGTACCTTGTGTATTGAGGTGTCAGAAAAAAATATTCAGCTTGCGGTTCAAACAAATATCAATATCTGCACTTTATCTAAAAGAGTTCTTGGTTATGGTGTTTTCTACAACTTTTTCTATTAATTAAAACAGACATGACTTTACCAGTCTTTAAAACAAAAAATTAGAGATATAAAAAATCTTCTAACGTATCTTGACTAGGGTAAAATACTGAATTATTGACACCTTATGGAAAGGCCGAGAGAAATGTACATTTTAAATGTAGTAATATGTTTTTACTTCCCTCGTAAAAGGAAACTATTGCAGTCGTAAAAAAATCTCTCTCGAAGATTTTTTCAGATATTTACGTTTCAGGGTCCCTAGATGCCAAAAAACATGCTTTCTCAATTCTGTTGGTGTGTCAGTCTGGCTGTTCGTGACGTAGCTACAAAACTACTTATTCGATTTTGGTCAAAAATTAAGGTTCATATAGGGTAACATTTTGGGGACCTGGTAATATTTTGGTAAAAATCCAATATGGCAAAATAAAATGGCGGCCTAGTGAAATAATAAAATAATTGTGGTCCAGAGATGAACCAGTAAAACTGTGGTACTAATTCGAGATTACGGCCAAATAAAATATTTGTAATCGTAAAAAAAATCATCCTCACAGGTTTTACATGTCTTCAGGTTTTACCGTCCCTAAATGCCAAAAAATATGTTTTATAAATTCCGTTTGTTCATCTGTCAGTTTGTCTCTCTGTTTAGTTAAAAATTAAGGTTCATATGGAGATGACCTGGTAATATTTTGGTAAACCTTCAGTATGCCGGAACAAAATGGCAGCCTAGTGAAAGGTTTTTATTATTAAAAAAAACCAATTATCCGATTTATTTCGAATTTTGGACAAAAACCAAGTATTTTAAAGAATTTAACTGATAACATTTTGTTATAAATATAAGAATACGAAAAAAACTGTTTCTTAGATTAATTTCAAATTTTCAAATTTTTTTAAAAAATCGTGTTCAACTGACTTTAATTTTTGCAGACAAATTAAATGAAATATAAGGACAAACTGGTACGAATTCAATATGACGTAACAAAATGGCGGTGCGTGTTAATGTAAAGCAATATATTCAATTTATTTATTTTAAATGATGCCTATAAAAATTAAGTGTGGCATGTGTAGAAACTGGTAAAATAATGGTAGGAATCTAATGAGGGATATATATATATATATATATATATATATATATATATATATATATATATATATATATATATATATATATATATATATATATATATATATATATATATATATATATATATATATATATATATATATATATATATATATATATATATATATATATATATATATATATATATATATATATATATATATATATATATATATATATATATATATATATATATATATATATAGATACATATATATGTTTTTAAGAAATATTAAGGAGTCTTTAATAAATAACCATTTTCATACTACGAGTTTTTAAACAACGAACTCATGTTTTTTTATAATAACTTAAAGAAAGCAACAAAAGAAAAAAATGTTAATACTGAATACGTTGCACTGCCCTATACAGACTGTCTATTAGAAAAAATAAATCACATCTTGTCGAAACACGACATAACTGTCTGTCATAAAGCACAGAATTTACTAAACGGTCTTTTCACTCCCTTGAAAGGCAAAGTAATAAAAAAAAGAAATCATAGGAATGACAACACAATACTGAGATAATCGATTAAACGGCCACAAATACACCAAAAATTCATCTACTGCACTCCACAAACACGAACATACAGAAAAACATTAATTCGATTTTAAACAAACCAAAATTTTATAGCAAGAAACTAATTATCAAAAACTCACAACAAAAGAAATGATACAAATTAAAAAAGAGAAAGATGCCGTCAACGATAAAAAGACATCAATAACTTAAGCCAAATTTATCATAATCTGATATCTAAGTAAATTAATGTAAATAAACAAACCACTCCATACATAAAACCCTGTACATGTCAGTAATAGCATAAACCCAAACTCGGTACAGCAATACAAACCTAAGTAAATATAAAAAAAAAGAAAAAATTGTCTCGTTTTTATCTACCAGAATTCCAGACCTGTCGAAATTATTGCAATCTCAAAACATTCGTAAAACTGACATGTTTCCAAGGTACGTACTCTGTATAATATTAATTTTGTTTTAAATGTATTTTTGTTTTCATGATCATAGTTTAATATCCAATCCAATCGAATAAAATGCAATGCTGAAAATGCGGCATTAACCTAGTGGAGCGCCTTAGAGAAATCCGAATAAATTCACAATGATACTCCAAGGACTCGAACACAAGCTGCACAATCAGACTCCTACTTTATCGACCTGGACTATAAAAGGAACATCGGAGGACTGTAAAACATTTTGTCAAAAGTAGGTTTTGCGTGACAAAGACATTACTTGTTTAAATATTTTAGTTTTGTTTAAAGTGGTTTATTCTGCCTAAAAGGTATCACTATATGTTTGCCCGTTGTCTCTCTCTGGACTGGGGCTGCCTATAATTATGCGTATGCTTTTAGCACAAATCGATGTATTCCATCTTAGTTGGGTCATTAGGCTAAACGCTAATAATTTATTGGCCTTATTCATAAATAATATAAAGTAGAATGCCATATCGCCTATGGAATAAGGCAATTTGTTGAATGTTTCACACAAATGCAGTATAAATACAACAAAAAAAGCTTAAATATTGCCTAATATTAGTATTTTTGGATTTAACTTCCTTAACATCATGTCAGATGCAACAATGGTAACATTGAAAAAAGGAAACACCGAAAAAGAATTTAAAAATTAATAAATACCATTAAAGTCGAATTCAACAATAAAATAAATTATTGGGAATTATATATATATATATATATATATATATATATATATATATATATATAAGTAGAAAAAGATTAACGCGGTAAGAATTATTACATAGCAGAAAAAAGGTTTTTTTTAGGATTTAGGGACCCTAAAAGGTAAAAATCTACAATCGTTTCTGAGGGTGATTTTCTCACCATTACAATACTTATTACTACTTTTACTAGGGAAATAAACACATTTTCCTTCAAAAAGTTAAAATTAAACAATATGATATTTAAGGTGATTACTCTGCCTTATCATTAATCTGACAGTCAATTCTAGGAAGTTGTTGGCCTACCATCGCCAGCTTAGAATCAGATTGTCAAGGCTAGTTCAAGAGCTTTTCATAAAAATAGGCAGAGTGACGACGCAGGAGGAGGACCAGTGAGGATGTCCAAGGGGCCAAATAGAGTATAGCATCTTATTACGTATACAGAACATGTTTTTATAACAAAAAAGCGAATTTAAAAAAATAAGTGGTTTCCTGATATTGAAAATACTGTCATACGCTTAAAATATTTGCTCTGTAAAAATAAACTATTATATTTTATTTTAAAATATTTAAATATTTATTATAAATTACCTATTCCAATGTTTTTAAATCACTTCAAAGTCCACACGTGCTCTCAAAACAAGCACAAATATCAGCTAAATATATTTCAATTATTAACTTGTAATCCAAAGCATTTTATTTGTAAGCGCTTTTTGTATTTACCCGTTAGTTTAAACAGTTAGTTTAAACAATGTATATTAAATCATTTTATCGGCTCAACATTTTCAGTTTTCAGTGTTTCCGCAAAAATGTTTTCAGCTGTAATAAATATAATTTTTTTAATTATAGAAAAATTTGAAAATAGGTTCCTAAATTCTAATAACAGAATTCATCTTTTTTCACGACTTGTTTATATACGTAAAATTCAAGTTCCTTGAATCATAGATAAAAGCTATAAAGCTGATAAAAAGAGCCTGTATTTAACATATTTTAAATTATAATAGGAAGCTCTTAAAGTTTGTTAGTAAGATCATTAAAAATGTTTTGATCTCGCTTTAGTTTTGAGCTTTGTGGCATCTTGTTTAAGATTTAATAAACTTAACTTTCATCATTCCTTTTTAAAATCATTTCAGTCATAATTAGGGCAAGGGAGGACGCATTTTCCCATAGGGTTCGGAACTTTTAATAACTTTTTTATTTTTTTTTTTCAGAAATTGTAGTAAATATTTGATCATTAATTATAGAAATGTACACATGTACACAAATAACCAACGCAGCAACATTGTATAATTTTATTTTGAAAATCGTCCATTATTGGGATTCATAAATGTTAGATATTCACCCTCGGAATACATGATTCGTCATTTCGTCCATCGTGCATGGTACTGTAAACGATCTTCCTCATATTGGGTTACGACGGTCAGGTAGAACTAAGGAGAATACTAAGCATGTGTGAGAAAGAGTTGAAGAAGAAAATTCAGAAAAACCAGGAACCTCGAGGCGGAAGCGGACTATTTAAATGCGTATCGTATGCACGTCGATGTAACGTATTTTGAGTACTACGTGTAACATACATGTCGTATCTATTTCCAATAAAGGACCAGGGAAAACTAGAAATCTATTCGTTGTTTATTAAATTCCCACATGATGAAGCCCACTGTTATCTTAATAGATTTGTAAAAAAAAACCTTGTAGAATATGGAGCACAAAAAATCCAAGGCAATACCTACCACATCTCTAGTAGTAGCTGATAGCGAAATCTATGAGGCAAGCGCACAAGTGCCATTCAGCAAAGCCCAAACTAGAAAGTCAATTTTAAAACCAAGATTCTCCGCAGAAATGATTTGGCCAATGAGAACAACGCATTTTTAAGTACAACAAGACATACGGTATGGAAATAAAGCCGGCTGGCACGAGATTAAGAGGTCTATTTTGAATATGACCAACACATGTAAATAAAAATCAAAAAGCATCTTAAATTAAAGAGGAAATAAAATAAAAGAGAAGAGTAGAAAATAAAGGTAATTATTTCCCCTTTTATTTGGATGACATATTTTTGAGAAGATGGATTATTTTGTGCTAGAAATCTTAATTCCAAGATAGAAAATTTTTACATCGAAAACATGAAGAATGATATCCGAAAATATACAAAGTGTAAAACAAATTTGTAATTTTCATTTATATTTTTTAGCTCGCGAAGCCAGCTAGGGATTCAATTTCTGGTTCAATTTCAATAAAATACCAGTTCCAGTTCAGTCCAAGTACATATTTTAATCCATAGCACATTAACATGGTAACAATTTACTCAAGTACACCACGTGTTCCTGTTAACGTTGGAGGTCATTAACCTTAAGCCATCAAGGACAAGGTCGCCGAGAATAAAAATAAATATTGCACTATTATCAGAACACAATATCTAGTCGGTTCCTGTTTTGGAAATTTGGGGGCTGAACCTCAATTTTGGTCTTTATTAACCGAAGCAAAACAAGCATTAAAATAAGTACCTTTTTTTCGGACCCTCTGGGGTGCACAATATCGCATATAGTGCTAAAGCTGATTTTCTTTTCTTATTTAAATTTAGTTAATATCAAATAATTTATATGTCCTTTTATAAAACTTAAAGAATTTCTTGTGAAAGATGGCACATAAGAGGGGGTTATTTTAAATTAGTATCAGGGAACAGGATTGTTTTTGGGGAAATAATAAAAATTCGAATTTTTATTTGTATAAGATAAAAAGCGATAAGGTTTAAGATCCTAGATAAGCGTTTGGCTAAATATTTTAAATTGTAGATAGCTATAAGACTATATGACGGATACCTAGAAATAAAAAATAGTTTACTGTAGGAGCAAAACACATTTGTTTGCTATTTTATACTGTCATGTTCAATAGACTTCCAGATTATTCACAATTTCAGTTGTTTTATTTTGGTTAGCTACCTGTAATTTTATCATAGCAGTTACCCGACTGTTACAGGTCGTACCCAAAAAGCATTGGATGCTTGTTTGGTAAGGAATAACTACTTAGAACATTTCTGGCCCATCTTTTTTAAAAACGATATATCAATGCTGAGACCGTTACTGAAGGAAAGTGCTGCAAAATATCGGAAGCCCTGCAGTAGAAAATAGAATTGGAATGTGGTTTAGTTAGATTGGAATTTGGTTTCACTGGCCGCAATATGCTATTGAAAGAGCAAAATGTTAATAAAACAAATCAATTATTAAAAAAGTTATCAACAGAGTTGAACCCTATGGGATTTATGGACCACCTCGTATATATTTTATTCAGATTCAACCTACCGTGATTAACAATTGCATAATAAAGTGCGGGATACAAAAGAAAACCGGGTGGAGTCAATCGGTTTAGGAAGGTCGGCCAAGAAATCTCTTTAAACCAGTGGTGTCCCGTTGTTCTTTAAATAATTTTGACTATACGCACTTCAGGTAATTAAAAAATGCAAATATGTTTAATGAACCTTTATCTATATTTGTCTGTTTTCTTTCGTGTACCGCACTTCTATATCTCATTTGTGTTGCAAAAACGGCAAACTTTCCATTTTTCAAATGATTTAATTTTGATTTTTCTTGATCGATTCACCTAAAAATATATTTTTTTCTTGAGTTCTGTCATTAACGGTTCCCGGGCTACTGCCTACGTCCACTATTATTGGACCACCCAGTATAGTGATACACGATTTACAAGTCCAGATTTTACAAGGGCAACCAGCATCAGATCCAGTGCACGCCACTGGTAGAAATTTCAAAAATTGATTGTTAATAAAAATGCCCTTTTATGCATAAAAGACGTGTATCAAATTTCACACAGTTATTTATCTATAATAGCATCAGAATTAGGATTTTAAAAGAATGTTTTTTTAAAACCCTGTATCTCCAAAGTTAAGACTTTTAGGTTCATAGTAAACTTTTTTCTTAAAAAGGTCCAAGAATCACCCCCCTTTAACATTAGCACGCAATTAGGAAACGTCACTTTACAATGACGCCCCCTGTACAAAGTAATATGATAGACGGAGACAAACGGTCACTTTTGGCATACGGCAAAGTCGAACTGCATAAGTTAAAATTTTGATAAATCTTGTTCACTGGGATCACTGGAAGTGTTGGCTCCCCTACTATAACTATATTGATGTGTTAATTTTGAAAAAATATGAGTTCTGTAGTTTTTCACATATTAATTGCAATATTAGATATTTTTTGACACCCGGTTTTGAACAGAAAATTAATTATTTTGAAGCAGTTTATTGTCAGCTACTTTACGAACAATTTTACAAAATATATAAAGCCATTTTTGAGGTTGACGGCTGTGATTCTAATGGTTCGATTCCTTCCAAATCGTTGTCTTCCTCTGAAAGTGATGAGGTTTCGTCGTCACAACTTGAAGATCCCAGTGTGATAACTAAATCATCAATAACCGTTTCAATTTTGCCATCTACTTCCCACTATTTATCTTCAATCGAACGAACATGTTTTACATACGATTTCCAATTTTCATCGGATATTGAGTCAATCGCTTCTAATGTTATTTTATTTAAATCTTTAATTGAAAGTTCACCGGTGTTGCGCTCTCGAATATATTTTTTTACTCCTGCCCATGCAAGTTCAATAGGGTTGAGGTCGCACATCTATGGAGGCAGCCTTAAAGGTGTATGACCGAGGTTACGTAAAAGACCGTCAATTTTATAATTTTTTTCTCTAGGCTTCTTGGCTGATATTACTTCATATAATTGATATTTTCTCTAGATTGGATCATATACAAGATTGTTCGATTTAAGCCACCATATCATATGAGCTTTTGTAGAGTAATTAGTTGGCACTTTATCTTCTACGTGAGAATGATAAGACGCATTATCCATTACCACGACTGATTTGGGAGCAACCACTTTTCAAAATTGTCTCTATTCATCTGTCCATGATAGTCTCCAGTTATTAGTCCCGAGCGAAGAACTAAAGCAGCACCTGGAACAAATCCGGCTTCTGAACCAGCATGAACTACAATAAAGCGACTACTAGAGCGGATTCCCTGAACAACACCTATAACACATTCACTTTGCCAGCATTTGTTCACTGTCATATCATTATCTACCCAGGTTTCGTCTAAATACACAATATTGCATCCTTCTTGCCTATATTGCCTTGCAGTTGATAGATATTTCCCCCAAACAAAACCATCTGATCGTAAAAGCCGAATTAAGGTTTTATACCCGTACGGAAAATCTATTTTGTTCTTTACAGCACGAAGTAGGGGTTTGTAGGTCGGAACCTTCTTCAATTTTATATAAAAATCCTTTATTGTTCGTCGAATTACTTGAAAATCACCATCGTCAATTTTATCTTTGTATAATAATCAGATCTTTTTTTACCAGAAGATTTTAAAGGTGAAATAGGACATGAGCGATCATTATGTTCTCTTTGAATTTTTCTTACATTACTTTCCGAAACACCAGTGTAAAATGCAGCGCGTTGTGTTCGATTTTGAATTGGAATAGTCAAACTATTATTTTCAGCTTCTCTACTACAGGCCTCAATAACGCTCGCAATAACTTCACGTGCACCGCTTCGAATTGTGTTTCCTCTTTTGCTGGCCATCGTTACATGCTCGAAATGTATAGGCGCCACTGGAAATAGCTAGAACCTTCTAACGGCAAGTGCATGGACACTCTAGGCACATCCGTATTACAAGTGGTCCAGTGCGAAATTTACTAAATCCTCGATTAATTTTCTGTACTATTACAATAAAATAACATAAAATTTATTTGCGTATACAAATTTTAATTTTCCGCTTGCTTAAGACTATGAAACTTTATTTTAAGGACCGCCCGGTTTTCTTTCGTGTCCCGCACTTTACCTGAATAGTTCGGTATTTTCTATTTTGTTTTCTTATTCTTTTTATATTGCATCTAGACGGTTCACTCCTCGAACGGTTGGGCGAAAATTAAATTATTCTTCAATTTTCAAAAAAAAAAATCTAAAACATCTGATCATTTTTGGAATCTTTTCAATTCAATTTTTTTCTTTATTTAATTGCTCACGTAGCTATGTTTTTCAAAGTATATATTGCATGTTTTAAATGTCATACGTAGATTTTTAATGCCATATATGTTTACGCTTTTAATCAGAACTGTGCAACAACGGGCTGATCGCGGCTCCCGTTTTATTTTGCAAGCTTAAGGATCTCGATATATTCAATAAATTTTTAAATATGTACATATATGCCCCTAAGAAAAAAAAGCATTTTATATATATGTCGGCGGATTCAAGTAAAAAACAAGGGAAAGTATCACATCATTATAAATTTATAATTAGGTTGGAATAAGTACCCTTTCATAAAGTTGCAGAAAGTTAATATTTACTTATATTATCGACTGTTTATAAAATAATAAATTTTTTAACTTAAGTATATAATATCTGCCTTCCGGTTATAAATTCAATTACAAAGATCTTCACTAAAATAATTAGGTAACATATTTTACTCATCAAGTTGGCGCCTGTCAGTAAGTGGCACTTATACAAAATGGTCTCAGTCCCACGCTAAAATTACGATCCAAAAACTAATCAAGATTGCAGTTTTGTCAAATGGAATAGTTTTTATAATTGAGTCTTCCTTACAGTTTGATATTTTAAATTTCGAGTTTATTTAAAGTTGTTTTTTTATAATTAAGTTTCGCCAGATTATAAAGTTTCTGATTTTCGTCAGCCTTAAACAGTATGCACAGCTTCTTCATTTGTTTTTTCGTGTATTAACAAATGTTTAGTGTTTTCAAATGCAGCTACAATGATAAATTAATTTTGTTGCACGAACAAAAGTCAAAAAACTGTCTCGAAGTACTCGAAATAGGCATCGATTTCGATATGAAATAGGGTAAAATTATTTTTATGCATACCATGACAGAAGTTTATAAATAAGGTACCTTTGGGTAATAAGGCCCACTTTCAACTTTTTTTAATATAAAGAGTAATTTTTAAGCACTAAAAAAACGTTTTGATAAGAATACTTTTATTTAGCTTCTAATAACATAAAAAACATATTCTGAGTTAAAATATATATATTTTTTTGGATAAAAACTGATAACTTAAAAAACGTAAAAAATGGGCCATATTTCCGCCTTGAAGGCTAATATTGCCCAGTGAAAAATACATTGGCGGAAATATGGCCCTTTATATTTGATCAACATTCAGGACAGATAAATTCTTCTGTGTCGTGGGCGGTAAGTCCAACACATTCTTCGTGCACCCACACATGACATTTTGCACATTGTCGCATATCTGCAACTCTTGCTTCTTTACATATTAAACACATCTAGTTACTGATATCATCTTCTTCCTTGTTACAACTTTGAGTTTCTTTATTATTTTTAGCCTGCAAAGGAGATGCCTTTGGTGAAAATAGGTCTCTCTTTAATACTTGAGCTTTATAGTTTATCGCTTTTCGTCTAGGAGTTGTTTGACACTTTACAATAAAATCGGGAGTAGGTAGAAGTTCCACTATAGTTCTAGGATCTGTGTTTTCTTTGGAGGCAGGCTTAATGAAAGTTACGTTTAAAATGTTAATTTTTGATTATATTTTATGGCTTTCATCTTTCAAATAACGCAGTTTTTCTACAAGAGATTCATTTTTTTGTTTTAAAAGAATGTTTGTTGCTTTTTTGTCGTCTTTTGTTGTTTCTTGTTGAACGCTAAGTTTTGGTTTTTTTACTGAAACACTTTCATCATTCCAAAAAGAGCAACCCGGCTTTTGGTTATTTGCTATCTTAACTTTTTTAGCTAAAATACTTAAAGGTATCTCATCTTCATCATCAGACCACTTATTTTCATCTTCGTCTGGTTCCTTCATCTCTCTAAATGTCAACTCTGAGGGTACAAATGCTGTTTCTGGTATTACAGATGGATCAAATGGAAAGATTCCCGTTGATCTGAAACCACTCTGTATGTTTGAAATGTTCATGCATTGTTTCCACACCGGATTTAAAATTTGTCCAAATTTTTCTTTCTTTAAAGCTCTTCGAGCTGTAGGATTATCGTTCCAATAACGTAAGAGTTCGACTTCCCAATAATGTTCAAACGCTCGAAATACCGCCTTATCTAGGGGCTGAAACTCATGCATCGTGTTAGAAGGCAAGCAGTAGAGAAAAATTTCATATTGTTCCGTAGTATCTACAACCGAAATATCTAAGTGGCATGACGCACCGTCTAGAATTAACAAAATTGGTCCAGCTCGTTTAAACTTGGAAAAATGGTGCAGCCAGCGTACAAAAATCTCTCTAGTTATGCTTCCTTTTTCAGCCATTGCAAACACTGAGCCATGAGGAAGATTTTCCTTGAATGCTTCTTTTAATCTAGATCCCTTAAAAATTACCATCGGCGGTATTGCATGACCCAAGGCATTGACACATGCAGCTATCGTACAATTTTTAGCATGTTCGTTTGAAATTAAATGTACTCAACGTGACCACTTTTGAGCCAATACGGATTGATTATGATGTAATGTCAACCGGCACCCCTTTTCATCGATGTTAAAAATTCTTTCTGGAGAATTTTTGATTTCTAATTCATCAATAATCTTTTCCAGTTTGTTAAAATGATCTTTTGCTATTATGGGATTTAACTTTTGCACCCGGGCTGGATTTAAATTTTGGGGTTTTTAATCTGAGAGATGTTTCTGTGTCTTCTTAAAAAAGATTTGTACCAATCATATCCTGCCATTTCTCTGTCGCTGGAAAATTTATTTGGAATACCATTATCAACGCAATATCTAAACACAATTCTTCTTAGAGTCTTTGGAACTAAAGATACCCCCATGTTTGCTAACCTTAGAATCCTTGCCACTAGCGCTTGTTCTTTATCCTCAGATAAAATGCTTTTTCGTCTTCTGTTTTTCAGTTTTCTGGTCGATTTTCCTGTCTTCAAATGGTTGCGAAGAGTTGTTCGTGGAATTCCACATTTCATTTCGACTTCCCTTTGGGACATACCTTTCTTTAGCAATATAAGAGCTTCACTCTTGCGCGAATTCCTCTGTTTTTCTTCCCCATAATCTAAAAGTTTTAGTTTAAAAAAGTATGACACAAATAAAGTTCAAGTCGAAGATATGGTCCATTACAAAAATAAAAGCTGGGACATATTTTCGTTTAAAGTTTTTAATTTAGGTTTATGTGTCTATATTATGTAAAAAACAAAGTCTTTTTACAATACAAAATTGTAAATTATTTGACTTAATAAGAATAAACCGATTTTTTATACAACTCCACAACATAATGTACCCACCTTAAAAATTACAAGCTTTAAAACCACAGAATAAAACTAGTATTCCTGTACTATTATGTAGAAATGCCTGCTTGCAACAATAATATACTTATTTGGTTTTACCTTTAGGCTACTAATCTAAAAACAAAAAAAACATGTTTGAAAATAAGGACGAAAATACAACCCAGGGCGAAAATATGGCCCGCTTTAAAATTTACCCGGGCCATATTTCCGCCCGACAGCTTTTTCAAATTTAAGGTTATGTAACTAAATTATAAATACTTACAAAAATTTTAATACTAAAAAACAATATTAAAAACCATACTGTTATTGAGATAATAAATACTTACAGACTTTTTTTAACACAACTCGAACTGAACGTAGTTTAAAATTGCAAAATTTTATAAGAAATACGCAGCAAATAAAACACGTGGTCATTTGTCGTTACACAAGCAAACAACTGTTCACTGAATCACGAAAATGTTTTCTACTTCTGACCGGCTTCATAGTTTTTAGGCAGGGGATAGATGGCGCTGCATATCCCTAATACTCAGGATGGCCCTTATTTTCGCCTGGGCCATATTCTTTTACTTTTGTAAGGACGTAGCCGATGCACGCATCGGACAAGTGGCCCTTCTGAAACGTACACTACAGAATGCTAAACATTCCAAATGGTACGAATTCGCATGCAAGGTCAAATAGATAAAGTAAAATAGCCCTAAGAGGCATGTCGAATAGAAATAAAGAAAAAAAAACACACAATAGTTCGTCAAAAAAGCAACACAATACATAAATAATTAAAATTAAATTGAATTAAATTGAAATTAAAGTGAATAAAAATAGATACAAAGTATATATAGATATAAAGCAATCATAAAAGCAATTCGTTTAGCCGCCTTTTAAGCTGTAAAGTGCTTAAACTGAAAATGTCATAATCAGGGAAGTGACAATTGTAATTGCGTACCAGTCGATCGACAAATGCGCTAAGCCCATAATTTGTACGATGGTATCCTTCAAAAAAGAGTTGAGATTGCCTTGTTCTCCTAATAGGAACCAGAAATGCGACCGACTCAAGCAACATCGGACAGTCAATATCTCCACTGAGCAGTTTGTGAAGAAAAACTAGAAGTGCCTTCTTTCTTCAAAACTCAAGTGTTTGAAGGCCACACAGAAGAGCTCTGGTATTATATGATAAACCCTGGTACGGAAAATTAAACTTATACAAAAGGTATTTGGCAAATCTATTTTGGACTTTTTCGATTTTATCGATGTGGCACTGATAAGATGGACGTTTATGAAAACGGAGCACTTTACATTTAGTAACATTAAGAAGAAGATGGTTAATGTTGCACCATTTGATAAGCTTTTCCAAGTCCGATTGCAGTGGATTTGATTCAGAGGAAACTGATGAAAAGAATTTTAAATCGTCTGCATATAAGAGGCACTTAGACACTTTAAAGCATGATACTATATCATTTATAAATAGTAGAAAGAGAATTGGACCAATATGAGAGCCCTGTGGGACACCAGATGTCAAAACAACCTCTCTAGAAATTGAACCACATACGCTAACTCGCTGACGGCGATTGAATAAGTACGATTTTATCCATTGCAGATAGGTTCCAGAAAAACCAATTCGCTGCAATTTGAATAACAGAAGCTGATGGCAAACCCTGTCAAAAGCCTTCGATATGTCAGTATATATAACATCGATCTGTTGACCAGCCTCAACCGATGTTGTTAAGTAATTCTGGAAAATTGCAAGATTTGTAGTTGTTGAGCGACCACTATAAAAACCGTGTTGCATACTAGTGATGTAGTGCTTCAGAGACTCAAAGATATGATCCGTGATAATTGCCTCAAACAGCTTTGGTATATGCGAAAGCAAGGAAATACCTCTGTAGTTTTTAATATCGCTCTTATCCCCAGATTTAAAGATCGGCATGAGAGTGGAAAACTTCCAAATTTCGGGAGAGGAACCCAGATTAAAAGATTTCTGAAAAATTTTACAAAACCGGTCTATTTCTATAACGAGGGGTGCTCACTATCACAAGATTTGTATTACTACAGGCTTTAAGTAGACACTGAACCTGTTCTGCTTTAATTGGAGTCCCCCTAATAGCATTCTCCGGTCCACAGAAAAACACAATACAATCATCCTTTGTGAATTTGGCGCAGTAGGATATGCATTCTGAGACCAGTTCCTCAAACAGAAACTTAGAACGCCATTGACAATTCAAGTCAAATGTTCCTCGTGTAAACCTCCTAAAAAATGACATACAGCCTCTAGCCATCTCGTTGCCGATAATCAAAAGCTGACGCCTTCTCTGAACAGAGCCCCTAACAGAATTTGCACTGACTGATTCGTTATGTGGTTTACTATTAAGCGAGAAAATCTGCTGATTGAGGAGCTTGATGTCCTTTGCATAGCATTCGTTCTCCTTCTCCAGCGTCTCGATGGTAATGGTCATACTACTGCTAAGCTTAGTTAATTCCGATACTTCATTTCTGAGCTTGTCTTCGGATTCACTGCAGTTTTTTATTTCTGTTGTTAGATACCTGTTTTTATCTTCTAACCTTCTTATTTCAGTTCTGAGTCCCTCTAACAGTCTATTCTGTTTATCAAGTTCGGCAGTAAACTTTCTCCCTGCTTCTGCAACTTCATCCTCGAATGCATCGCTGCTGCTTTTTACACGACGAATATGGTAGTCCCTCTCTTTTAATTCCTGTTTTAAATTGAGAATTTCTGTTAAAAACCGCTGACATTCCTTTTCTTTCTCTAAAGCATGCTCCTGACATTATAGGGAACAGTAGATCCTATGCCCTCCAATCACAACTGCTTTAGGCAGACGCTCAAAACAACTAGGATGAAAAACACCGAAACACACTATGCAGCAGTAATTAGCAAAGTCTTTACTTCGACAACATTTAAAATTTCGGAGCATTTTCCCTGAGCTAAAGAGACAAAAAAAAACAATCAATGAGGTAACTATAAGGAAGGAAAGGGCGTAATATATACTTAAAATGTGTACTTAATATCTAATATAAAATTTAAAAAGCCGATACAATAATAATAATTACAGTGATAACATAACAAAGACGGGGACACTCGCTTCACGCCCAGGGGTCTGTCTGGACGACTTAAAAGGCACAAACAAAAAAGACCACTATAAAAAGGAACAACAGGAAGGAAAAATAAGGACTAATTATTATTATTATTATTTAATAAATTCAAAATTTAAGGTTGTTCTTGCTAACAGACACTAATAATGTGCATTGCTAAAACTCTACTCAAAACTGAATAATATAAATTAGATTCCCCTGACCCAAGTAAATTAAAATTACAATTTGGGATCTTCTTATCAATAAATTTGCATATTCTGTTGTATTGGAATGTTCATGGAGTGATAAATTTTAAATTTTTTATTGTTCCATTCAGCAAGTGAACATAAATTAGCATTCTATTTCTTTAGATAATAAGATTGTTTATGAGCTACTGGCTTTGAATAATATGATAATACATATAGTTTTTTTCAAGCAACAAATCAATACCAGACACATATATTTTTTCAAAGTTAAAACTACTAAAAACAACACCTCTGTAAGAACACAATTTAATAATATAAACGTATTGCTTGACGAATGCTTACTCGATATTACCCAAAGGTACCTTACCACTCGATTTGCTGCAGTGTTTCAAATACCTGTATTAAGACCTTTAAGGAACGGAAAATATCAACCTCCTTGCCGACTTCCCATGCATCTACATCTAAAATAATAACTGGTAAGTTATTTCGGCATAATTTTGCCAATTATCTAAAAAATATTACATTATAATGTAATAGTTGTTTGTTCTTAAATACGCCTAAGACGATCGTTATTAACTATCATCACTCAACAGTACAAGAAGTGCCAGAACTATATATCACGGTTTATATTTAGGTTAATTCTTTAATACTTTATAGCTTCTAGAAGCACTTAAGTCACCATCTACCCTTCTGACAATTTTTTTATCTTTACTTATGCAACGAAAATCACGACTATACTCGATCATTGCAGTTTTTTGTAGCCAGCTGTCCGTCGAAAGGTAAATGTTGCAGATACGCCGCTGAGTAAATTAACTCAACATGAAAAAACTTTGTTGAATAAAAATAAAAGCTTTTGGCTGATACACTCCGAGGGCTTTTAAAATAAATGTCCCACTACCAGATTGATTTGTGGATGTCGTAAATTTGCGGAGACAGTCACAGTGTAAACTAAAATTAGCATTTTAGTGTTTCCCGCTTCCTTTGGAATGGCAGGTGGGTTAATGGGTTCTGGTTTACGATTTCCTACGCATTTTAAAATTTGTTTGCTTTTCTATATGCATGTGTTACTGTAAGTGGATTTGCAGCTAAGCTAAACAGAATTCCTCTACTGGTTAGAATTTTTGCCCTACTAATAAATGTTCACCTTCGAAATTTTGTTTATTTTTATAAGCCCGTTATCTAAAAGGTATCTCCAGTAATTTCGGAAATTTATCAAAGCGTCTGAGAGTTATTTTAATTGAATAGAGTAATAATTGGGAAAGCAAGTAACAATTACTTTTTTATAACGATTATGATGGTACTATTGCTTTCTAAGAGCTACCAGGGTTTCAACATTTTAACATGTAAAGCAAATTATGTTTGGTAAAAGTAACATACTGCGATGACCTTTTTGATAACCTGTAACCATAATATAGTATTAGTAAAAATAGTAATAATAATAATAATTATTATTATTATATACAATAATAATAAAGTGGTTTATTATTTCTTTGTCTTTAAAGATATGTCTGTATAATCAGTAAAAAGATGCATATTTATTAAAATAATAGTATACAGTGTGTTTTATATAAAATGACAAAGACGATGCTCATTTTTCGAAAATTTACTTTGCTCGTAATAGAGAAGTATTGTAGTCGCAAAAAAATCACCCTCTGAGATTTTTCAGATCTTCACGTTTCAGGCTTCCTAGATGCCGAACAACATGTTTTCTCAATTCAGTCGTTCTGTCTGTCTGTCTGTCTGCCTGCTCCCGTCATAACTAAAAAACTACTTACCCGATTGACTTCAAATTTTGGTCAAAAATTTAGGGTCTTATGGGGATGACCTAGTAATATTTTGGTAAACCTCCAATATGACAAAAGAAAATGGCGGCCTAGTGAAATGTTAAAAAAAATATTAAAAAACTCCCTATTAATTTTATCCCAAATTTTGGACAAACATCGAGTATTATGTTGGAATCAATTGGTTACATTTTGATACAAATCCAATATAGTGGAATAAAATGGCGTCTTAATAAAATATTTGAAAAAAATATTGGAAAAACTGCTGAATGAATTGATTTCAAATTGTGTGCCATAACTAATTGTGGTATAGGGATCAACTAGCAGAATTGTGGTACTAATACAAGATGGTCGAACAAAACGGTGGCAAAATCAAATGTATGTATTTCAATCTACCAATAGCAATAAACCACTTTTAACCAAAAAATGTTCTCAAAATAATTTATTTCCTATAAAAATTGTATTTTCTTAAAAATATATGTACAGGGTGATCATTTATAATGTCCCCCCCCTCTAACTTTTTTATTTGACGTTTGGTAAAAAAACGTCAAATATAAAAGTTTCACAAAAAACAATAAGCTATTTGCAGCATACATTTTTATATATACAGGGTATTGCCAAAATCACCGACAGATAAAAGTTATATTTTTTTAAATGGAACACCCTGTATATTATACGCTAAATTAAATCCTATGAAAATTCTGCATATTTTTTGTATAACATGTCCTATACCCAAATACAATAGTTTTCGAAATATCTGCGATTTTATCATTCAGAAATAAAAACATTATTCTAAAGCTTATAATTTAGCTTAGGTGGCTGTGAAGTAGATCGATACCAACAAACAAAATATTTGTTTATAAGTGACAGTGACAGTTACACATTTAGCAACATTATACGTTCTTTTTATTGTAAAATGCCTTATTCGGAAAGAGAAAAACAATTAATTTTGGAAATTTTTATTACAACAAACATCCAGACTAGCGAGAAAAAAGAAAACATTGGAAATTGATGAAGGCAGTGATTTAAACATTTTACTAAAAGTGGAAGAAAAGCCCAATATTTCCATAAGAAAAATATCGGGAAGCCTGAAAGCTTCAAAAACAAAAAAAACTTCTAAAACTTAATTAATAATTTAGATAATAATATAATACATTTATTCTTACAAATGGAATTGTTCAACTGGTCCCCCGTTTTCTTCAATACATTTGATGTATGTATCTTCAACAATCGATCCAAAGCGGCAGTGATAGACTGGGAATATTCTTGATTTAGAATTTGAATTTCCGTTCTAATCAAGACTTTTAGGTGTTCTCTATTTTCGATGTTATTTGCGTTCACACGATCTTTTAGAGTTCCCCATAAAAATGCATCCATCGGCGTCAAGTCAGGACTGTTAGGTGGCCAGTTTATCGTACCATTTTTTCCAATCCATTCCGTGAACTGTTGGTTTAAATAGTCTTTAACCAATACGACACAATGAGGAGGAGCACCATCTTGTTGGAAGACGAGGTTTCTCAGTTGCTCCAATGGGATACTAGTTTTTCCGGTTATACAGAAAATATTAATTTTTCAAAAAAAAAACCGATAAAATTCTCATAAAAAAGGTTCTTGATTGTTTCATTGCAAACTGAATCTTCTTAAATATATGGGATGAATAACATTTGTTTTCCAACTGGCCCCTCAAAAACATATCAAGGACTTTAAGCGGAGGGGGTCATGCTATTGTTCCATATTCTCTGTCCAATATGTTTAACCTCTAGATATTTCAGATTCATCAGTTCATAAAATTTTATGAAAAAACAACGGAAATCATTATTTAAATTTTTCTAGCATATTTGTGCAAAATACCGATCGTCGGGATTTGTTATCTTCAGTTATTTAAATTTAAAAGGCCTAAATTTATGATTCTTAGAATCCATGTAGTTTTCTAATTGGTTCCGGAGAAAATTCATATAACCATTACCGTTGAAAGTATCTTCGAAAAAATGAGGGCCTATTATTTTATTGTTTAAAATAGCACACCACACATTAACAGTTTGACGTCCTTGAAACTGAAATTCCCTGTAGCAATAGGGATTTACTGTGGCCCACTGTCTGCTATTTTTTCGATTTATCATTCCACTAGTAGAAACCGATGACTCGTCGGTCCAAAAAACATTTTTTAAATAATCTTCATTTTCATTAACTTTTTCCAACATTGCATGGCAAAATTCAACCCTTTTTTCTCGATGCCTGGGCGTTAATTTTGTGGTAGGCCTAATTTTGAATGCCTTGTATCCTGCGTTTTTGAGAGTGGTTTGAATCCTCCCATAAGATGTATTTTTTGGATCAATAAGATCTTCTCTCAGGCTTCCCGATATTTTTCTTATGGAAATATTGGGATTTTCTTCCACTTTTAGTAAAATGTTTAAATCACTACCTTCATCAATTTCCATTGTTCTCTTCTTTCTCGTTAGGCTGGATGTTTGTTGAAATTTTTCATAAATTCGATGAAAAGTTTTTTTGTCCGGAATGTGCATCCGGGGGTTAATTACACGTAATTCTCTTTGAGCCAATTTAGCACTCTTATTTGCTTTGATAAAAGTTTCCAAAATTAATCGTTTCTCTCTTTCCGAATAGGGCATTTTACAATAAAAAGAACGTATAATGTGTAACTGTCACTGTCAGTTATAAACAAACATTTTGTTTGTTGGTATCGATCTACTTCACAGCCACCTAAGCTAAATTATAAGCTTTAGAATAAATCGCAGATATTTCGAAAACTATTGTATTTGGGTATAGGACATGTTATACAAAAAATATGCAGAATTTTCATAGGATTTAATTTAGCGTATAATATACAGGGTGTTCCATTTAAAAAATATAACTTTAATCTGTGGGTGATTTCGGCAACACCCTGTATATATAAATATATGCTGCAAATAGCTTATTGTTTTTTGTGAAACTTTTATATTTGACGTTTTTCTACCAAACGTCAAATAAAAAAGTTAGAGGGGGGGGACATTATAAATGATCACCGCGTACATGACCTGAGAAACAGGGGAATGATGACAAGCAATGATTAACTTAAAAAACAGTATATTTCTCAAATCAAAATTTTTTTACAAAAATATGATCCATTTTAATAGGTAACAAAACCTTAATATAAATGTAAAAAACACTAAATTGCTTTTAATAACAAAAATAACATAAAATAGAAACAAAATGCCGTTATTATAAAAAAGAACACATATTTTAAAATTTAAACAGATTCATAAATATTAATTCTTTTACCGAATTTATAATAAATACGGTTTCTTTTTAAAACGAGCCTAGGTCCTCAAAGAACTTTTAAAATGTGTTCTTCTTTTATGTAACTTGTATCGTTAGGGCTAAGTTTAAATAGATTTTTTCCCCTTCGCAAACCCGCAAAAATGCTACCTTTACTTCCCCATCTTGCTCAATATCTGATCGATAAACCGCAACGTATCTATATTCAATATCTTTTAATGAAGGCACTGTTACTAGTACATAAGTACCATTTTGAATTTGTGGATTTATTATTGGCTCCTTCTCATCACTATAAATATCACTTACCGATAATTTAGATTTTCACCTATTTTGGGGTGAAATTGCTAATGACATTTTTATTAATGAGAGTGGCAAATCATCATCAGAATCTGAGGATGTAAAAGAATCAATAGCTGGAATTTAAATATAATCGTATGCAAGGGTTCCTAAAGCAAAATTATTTGAAAACATTCATAGCAAGATAAACAGCGTAACCAGAGCTTGCTCGAGCCACTATTAGCGACAACTTGGTAGACCCTAATTGTGCCTTTAAAAGACAAAACCTGAATTTGAAACAAATTACTCGTAAGCTTCTCAATTTCATTTAAAGAAATTACATGAAACTTTACCCCTAAGTATATCGAAATGGGTACTTAGAATTGGGATGTCTTTGCCTTGTGCTACTGCTTTATCAGCCATTCGTTTGCAGACTCCCCCTATGCCTTCAGGGACTCCTTTACCGTGCCTGCTTCATGATAATTCCAAAACACAGATTTTCTTTGAGGATGGCATTTTATAAACGCGTTACTGAGGTATGAAAACATGTATTTATTTCGATACTGAGTTGCGGGGCTTTGATGTACTCCTCAATTATAGGTTTCAAAGGGGCTCATATAGCTCCCACTCCATGCTGTAAGGATTCAAATAAAGTGCAATAACTTTAATGCCTAATTTCTCCCTCTGTTTTCTTATAAACTACGACAGTATATAAGGATATTTGCTGCCTAGAGCCTCCAAAATGAAATAATTGGGTTTCCTCAGAATATTTCAGTGCATAATTCTCACAAAAATCACAGTGAAGGAGAATTTCCGAGGCACCTAGGTTTCTTTTTAAATTTGTCTATAGTGGAACGCTGGTGTAAAATGTTTGCTTCATATTTCATAAATTTAATTAGATTTTTATTAAAAATATTTAAAAAATCACAAATATTCTTCTCCTGTGGTTGTTTTGCTCTCTATTTTTTTATCATTTCATTGATACTTTTTTAATTTTTGCTTCTGTCTGTCCCAAATACTTTCTCTTTCTTTTTGTTATTGTTGTTGCTTTTTAACGAGATTTTCACATATTTGTTTACTTATTTCCTTTTTCACTAATCTCTCCTATCTCTTAATATCTCATCTCTGGATTTCTTTGAACCATGTTTTCCTGCCTCAAAGAAAAAATACATATAAAAATCTAAAAATGGTCATTCTAGTGCCTATTAAATCATTCCCATGTCACGAAATTGAACCATGTTTTCCTGCCTCAATGAAAAAATACCCATAAAAATCTAAAAATGGTCATTCTAGTGCCTATTAAATCATTCCCATGTCACGAAATTAACACGGGAATGTTTATTTCAAGATTAACTAAACATTTTCGTAATAAAAACTATAAATAAAACAAAATCTATATAATAAATAAAATCCAAAACTCTTCATATTTAGGTAAATAAAAAAATAAAAAAAATCTTAAAAATCAATAGAAATCAGACTTAGCACTTACCATGGAAATGTTTTTAAAGATCTGATGTAGCAGAAATATTAAGCCATTAGGATTTAACTTACAAGTTAGTAATTTAAGTTCAATGATACACATTGTTTTTATAATATTTTATTGTAAATTTAGAATACTTAAAAAAATCTCTAGTGGCTTGACATAATAAAAAATAATGAACTGAGCAGGCAATAGCGTTCCTAAAATTTTAAGGTTTCTTTCATATTACACCGGTGGGGACAGTAAATTACTCAGTATTAAAATGATGGTGCTAGTGCATACTTTGCCAAATTCCTATGGGTTTGCAGCCGGAAACCACCGAAGCCCCAATAGGTGGCGCTAAGTGTTATACTTAGCATGTAGTACTGTTTCAGTATAATAGACGTTTCGTTTTCGATTTTGTCATATCGAGCAATCTGTTATTTCAGATCTCCCTGGGTACAAGCCTGCCTGATGAGGGTAAAGGCCCAGAAATCATGATCGCAGGAGGGTACCCTGTGACATAATCGAAAGCAATTCTTCTTGTAGGCCGTTTGCACCTGCAGAAATTATGAATTTCTGCTATTCTACATATATCTTTTCCGGCCAAGAACTTTTGATAAAGGCGTGTGGAAGCGTATTTTTATTGATTTTAGTATATATATATTTATATATATATATATATATATATATATATATATATATATATATATATATATATATATATATATATATATATATATATATATATATATATATATATATATATATATATATATATATATATATATATATATATATATATACATAAAAATTTCTCGCTTTTTTTATTATTTAGCCATATATAAATATATTGTTAATTAATTGCTTGGGGATAGGTTAACTCATTGAGAAGCAAAACTACAATTTAATCGACGTTGCGCTCATTATATTGAGCTTTTTCAAGATATTTTATTTTCTACAATAAAAACATGTATAGTTAGTATTTAAATTGATTAAAACATTATTGAAAAAACATCACTCAAAAAAACATTACATTTAAAACAAACTATGATCATGAACACAAAAATACATTTAAAACAGCATTAATATTATACAGAGTATGTACCTTGGAAACATGTCATGTGTAACGAATGTTTTGAGATTGCAATAATTTCGACACGTCTGGAATTCTGGTAGATAAAAACGAGACAACTTTTTTCTATTTTTTTTAATATTTACTTTGATTTTTACTGCTGTACAGAGTTTGGGTTTATGATCTTACTGAAATGTACAGGGTTTTATGTATGGAGTAGTTTATTTATTTAAATTAATTTACTTAGATATCAGAATATAATAAATTTGGCTTAAGTTATTGATGTCTTTTTTATCGTTGACGGCATCTTTCTCTTTTTTAATTTGTATCATTTCTTTTATTGTGAGTTTTCGATAATTAGTTTCTTGCTCTAAAATTTTGGTTTGTTTAAAATCGAATTCATGTTTTTTTGTATGTTCGTGTTTGTGGACTGCAGTTGATGCATTTTTTGTGTATTTGTGGCCGTTTAATCGACTATCTAAGTATTGTGTTGTCAATCCTATGTACTTTTTTGGGCAATTGAAACATGGAATTGAGTAAACTAGGTTTGATTTCTTTTTTTTAATTACTTTGCTTTTCAAGGGCGTGAAAAGACCGTTTAGTAAATTCTTTGCTTTATGACAGACAGTTATGTCGTGTTTAGACAATATATAATTTATTTTTTCTGATAGACCGTCTGTGTAGGGCATTGCATGCAAACATGAATTCGCTTTTAAACAAACCAAAATTTTAGAGCAAGAAACTAATTATCGAAAACTCACAATAAAAGAAATGATACAAATTAAAAAAGAGAAAGATGCCGTCAACGATAAAAAAGACATCAATAACTTAAGCCAAATTTATTATAATCTGATATCTAAGTAAATTAATTTAAATAAATAAACTACTCCATACATAAAACCCTGTACATTTCAGTAAGATCATAAACCCAAACTTTGTAAAGCAATAAAAATCAAAGTAAATAATAAAAAAAAATAGAAAAAAGTTGTCTCGTTTTTATCTACCAGAATTCCAGACGTGTCGAAATTATTGCAATCGCAAATCATTCGTTACACGTGACATGTTTCCAAGGTACGTACTCTGTATAATATTAATGTTGTTTTAAATGTATTTTTGTGTTCAAGATCATAGTTTGTTTTAAATGTAATGTTTTTTTGAGTGATGTTTTTTCAAAAATGTTTTAACCAATTTAAATACTAACTATACATGTTTATATATATATATATATATATATATATATATATATATTTATATATATATATATAAATATATATGTAGAAAAAAAGACATAAAATATTATAATCTTGAAAAACTCTGTAATAATATTAATGTTGTTTTAAATGTATTTTTGTGTTCAAAATATATATATGTTATATATATATATATATATATATATATTTTGATATATAAATATTTTTTCAGTAATGTTTTAACCAATAATTAAATACTAAAAACATAAAACCCTTTTTCATTGTAGAAAATAAAATATCTTGAAAAAGCTCAATATAATCGCAGCGACATGTTTCCACGTCTCTGATTAAATTGTTTTAAATGGATTTTTGCTTCTCTATTTGTTTTAGTTAACCTATGTTTTAACCAAGAAAATAATTAACAAAATATATATATATATATATATATATATATATATATATATATATATATATATATATATATATATATATATATATATATATATATATATATATATATATATATATATATATATATATATATATATATATATATATAGTATATAGTGTAGAGTCTTGCATACTGATTTACCTATTGAAAATTTCCTTTCATAAAGAAAGTGAAATATAAAATTGGCAAATTTCCTTTAGCCGGAACTTCTACACAAAATTTGAAATTAATCTAATAAGTAATTTATTTATTTAAATACTTTATTAGGCCGATTCATTCTTACGTAACACTTGATTCTTGTGTAAAATTTGAGGTAAATTGAATAATTAGCTTTTTTAATAACAAATTTTTCACTAGGCCGCCATTTTGTTCAGGCATATTGGATTTTTACCGAAATATTACCAGGTGACACTTCATTTTTGACTAAAGAACTCAATCTAATAAGTAGTTTAGACAGACAAACCGACAGAATAGGTAAATAATATTTTTTGACATTTAGGGACGCTAAAGCGTGAATATATGTAAAACCTGAGCGGGTGATTTTTTTGACGCTTACAAACATTTTATTAGGCCGGCATTTTATTTCGCTATCTTGAATAATACCCCAAATTATAATAGGTCAGCTCTATATCACAATTAGTTTTGGCACACAATTTGAAATCGGAGCCTTAAGTAGATTTTTCTGGTTAAATTTTTAAATAATTTATTAGGCGGCCATTTTGTTCCGCGATCTTGAATTCGTATCAAAATTTTACCAGTCGATTCAAATTTTGCATATCGTTGCAAAATTTGAGATAATTTAATAATACGCAGTTTTTTAGTAATAAGTAATGGATTTTTACCAAAAGTTTACAAAGCATCCCCATATAACCCTTAATTTTTGACCAAAATCTAAAATCGATCGTAGGGTAAGTAGTTTTTTAGCTATGCCGCGAACCGACAGACAGACAAACCGACGGAAAAAATCTCGGAGGGTAATTTTTTTCGCGATTACATTAGTTCCCTTTTACGAGGGAAGTAATATATAACAATCTTAATAAAATGTAGGTATAAGTCTGTTACCAAACAATAAAATTATACCCATATACCTAACAAAATTATGTTATCCGTGAGAGGTGGAATTTGTTAGGAAGAAAGTTACGGATAAAATATCATTTTTTGACTTGGTAACTATTTAAAATTTAAACTAAAATTTATTTATAATTTTTGACCTCCTGTTTAATATTTTTCCACTATATGGCTACACTCACACATTATAATTGTGGTTGCCATATGTAATTATTTTGGTACTACAGTTTTTATTATGGCCGCCGCCAAGCTTTATTCAGAAAGACACTAGGCAAAATATGTGTTTCAACCGTTTTATTAATCTTAATTTGAGTGCAATTACCCAAATTCCGATTAACAACAGCGGATAACTAGAACATGCGAAATAACATCCGAAATATAACCACTTTACCGAACAATCACCGAAAACTAGGCTACGGATCGATAGTGCATAATTATTTTCGAGTGACATTAAATTAAACAGCAGAGCACAAATGGATGTTTGCTAACATTTTGCAAAACAAACTTCTAATCGTTTAGCCTTCCAACCGGACGTTGCTACGAACGCTGCTCTGCTTCAAATTTAAATAAGTCTGACATCGGTATCAGCTAATTAGCATAACTCTCGTTCCCTAACTTTATGGAATTGCAAACTTTAATATCCATCAAAAGTTGCGCTTTTCAAAACCGTTTATTAGATCGGGCTCGCTTTGGCGAGGTGCCATTCTCCGCATTTTAAATTATTAAATTGCATTCCAAACTTTTAAACTATTAATTCGTGCAAGATATTCTCCTATTAAAGAATATCGCGACACAATAGTATTTTAAATTTGTCCATACATTTTTTTAAATAATGATGTTGCAGCAAAAAGGAAGTTTTAGCAATTGGAGGATAAAATAAACAATCAATAATGTAAGGACGAATAATAATGATAGTATCAATAATAATATTAATAATAATAGGTCTTAGATTTAGATGCGCAGCGTTCGAGCGCTTTTTTATCCATAATTGAGGTCCTAACAGTAAGAATAATTTTAAGGCCAGTTCAGATATCGTCACTTTCCAGATAACACAAAACCATCTGATGGGCGTACGCTGGATATCCACAGTTGGACACACAGACGTCCATTGGATAGCCAGCATTGGTCCAAAAAGTGTACAATGGACATCCATACGGGTATACGAACGACACACTCTTAGTCGTCATATTTGAATCCATGTCCTTCAGTGGACATACATGTAAATTTAAGGAATACTTATGGACATCTACTGGCAACTGATTTTTTCTCATTTTATGGTGTTGGTGGTAAATAAAACGATGATCGAAATGTGTAAACATCATCTATGTCATTTGTATAAACAACAGACAGGGAGGTGGATAAATTAAAGTAATAAAAAATAAGTTCAAGAAACTATATATAAACTATAAAATTATAAAACAAGTACGTGAATATGTCAGCTAAATTTATATATATTTTTTAATATACTTAAGTATATACACTTAGTCACTTACCTACCTTACATTAAATAAAATCCAAGTGAAGAATCAACAAATACGGAAAATCTCGACAAGGAAACAGATCTCAGCCAACCCTAACCGTAAACCAATAATAAATAAGTTAGTCAAAAATCAAGGTTTTACTAATTAATAGTTATTTTTGTCAAAAATTGACTAAATGAATTTAAACGGAAAAGAAAACCTTATTGAAGAGCAGCATAGCCGTGTAGGTAACTCGTGCCAATTTCACCACAGTCACAAAATAAAGTGCAATTTTTTCTATTAAAACAATGACCCTTACCTTTTTAATCAAAAATATGTCATATAAAAAATATATTTGGTTTGGGACAATTCGTCAAGTTATTATTTTAATTTGCCTCCAATATCTTCAGCCGATTTTAGGTGTTTGTATCTATGAAAAATGGCAAACGTGACCGCTGACGGCGAGCGGGCGAGGAAAAATGTCAAGTGTCAAAAATTATTAATCATATTTCAGCCAATCAAAAGCTTACCGCGAAACACGGTTCTAATTTCGCGGGTGATTTAAAATTTTAAGAAACCATTTAATAACTTAAACAAAAACTGTTGATATAAAAGAATAACTATTATAACATTTATGATTATATCTACGGTTTTACACACTTTTTGACACTTATTTCATGTCCTGACATTGAATGGACTCGTTATGGACGTCCTAAAACGGAGATCTATCAGTTGTCCAACCAGGGCTATCCAATGGGTGTACATGATTTGTCCATGGACATGTTGGACGTTGTTTGTAGAAAAATTGGACGTCTATTGGACAACCTGTGCTATCTGGGTTGACCCAGAAAATGTGGATGTAAAATCGATATTAAAAAATATGCTTTAAAAACATAGAAAGCAAGCGATCGGTGTATTATTGCAAAAGATGATGATCGTTCTCCACTGAGTCTGAAAAACAGAGGCCTAAACATTTACTATTCCATTGTTACTGATGAACGGAAGACGGACATTTGGGCAAGGAAAGAACTTTATGTGGGATTTGGTGCTTAGGAAGAATAAGTTATTAGAGAAGCACAGCTCTGACCGATGGCAGTTTGAATCTGGAAACTCATCCATACTTATTATTCAAAACCACGTTATGAAAACAACTACGACAAATATAATACAACGTGTAACAAAAGTAAGGAAACGGCGAAATATCTCATATACCGCTTACCTGAATTTAATGAACATGTAAACATTTTTAATCGACTTCAAAATGATGAAGAGGTTCTCAATTGGACCTGCATGTATTTTTCTTATGTTTGTTTGGGCATATTGTCTAAACAGCTTGACGATTTTGATGAGTCAAACACCAAATTGTAGAAGACGTTCCTCTGGTGGTCCCATATGTTTTAATTTATCATAACAAGATAAAAAAAAACATACAAAATAACTTTGGTGCAAGAACTCTCTGAGAATGATTATGCTAGGCGCTTGGAGTTTTGTGAAATCGTGATGGAACATTGCAATACCAATCTAAATTTTTTAAGTAAAATTGTTTTTTCTAACGTGGCAACTTTGTTTTTGAATTGGAAAGTTAACAGACATAATTGTCGATATTGAGCCAGGGAAAATCCGCATTGGATACGTGAAAATCATACCCAATTTCCCCATAATATAAATCGTTGGTGTAGTATAAAGAGTGCAAATATAATCGGTCCCTTCTTCATGGAAGGCACATAGAAAAATATTTGAATTTTTAAGGACCGAAACTGTTCCAGCTATTGAAGAATTATTTCCGAATTGCTGTATTAAATATTTAAACTTGATTTCTTAGGTAATGGTGCACTAAATGATAAAATATGGTTTTAGCAGGATTTTTTCGGAAAACGAATGTGACGTAGGGGTACAATAGAATGCCCACCTCGGTCTCATGACTTGACGTCCCTCGACTACTTTTTGTGGGGACACCTTAAAAATGGTTTATAAAACTAAGCTCAGTGACCTCAAGGACTTAAATGAGCGAATAGAAATCGAATGTAGACGCATCGAGGAAGCTGACATTCTTTTTAATGTATTAAATGTTTTCTCACAGTATTTGGTCTAGTGTATGGTAGTAAATGGACTACATTTTAAACACCTTACTTAGTTTCAATACATATATATTGTTTCCGTGTTTTTTTACAACCTACTTTTAAAGTTGAGACGCTATTATCTCTTGCTTACGTTCTAGTAGCAAGATGAAGAATTATTGTGGTTTCCAGTCTAGCAGCACGTAGAGCATCTTCTATCTCTTCAGTTTCATGAAATGTTTTGTTATATTTACTTACGGTATATTTATTTATTAGATTTCTTTTATATAATGTCATTAAAAATATTACAAACATCTTTCAAGTTTCGGATTCTATCCCCATAATCCCGTATAAATAAAATTTCAGTTCTTTAGGTTTCAGCTAAAGTACATCACACAGATCTAAAACATCGACGAAATGAGGAGGTATGTCAAAAGCAGGCCGTTTCCATGGATATACAGAGTTGTAGCCAACCGCGAATGATCATTGCACCGTTTCCATAGTTACTCAGCGTCATTACAAACGTTTAAAGCGAAATAATTATAAACCTTTGCACCATTTACAATACAGTAATGTAAGTACTTAAATCGAAATGATCAACAGGAAGAACACAACTGAACAAAATAAAGAATGAAAATGGAGTAGTCGTAACCAACAAAGAAGAAATCGCCAATGTAATAGAGAGATTCTATACTAAGTTTTACTCATCAACAACACCGAATTCTGTATTGAATTCTGGATCAGAAGAAATCCTAGACATCACACTAGGAGAAATTCAGAAAGCCCTGAAACACATGAAAAACGGCAAGAGCCCTGGTGAAGATAGAATCACAGCTGAAATGTTAAAATTTGGAGGACCAGTGCTAGAAAAAAGTATCTGTGTGCTTTTGAATAAATGCCTACTAGAAGGAAAAGTCGCAGAAAGCTGTTTAGATGTGGAAATTATCTTACTATTCAAGAAAGGAGATTCAGCAAATATCGAAAATTACAGACCGATCAGTTTATTATCACACTTGTACAAGCTTTTTACAAAAATTACCACTAACCGACTTACATCAAAATTCGACACATATCAACCTGTAGAACAAGCTGGTTTCCGAAAAAGCTCCAGCACAATCGACCATTTGCAAACAATAAGAACTCTTATAGAAAAAACCACAGAATACAATGTACCAATACATCTAGCCTTTACCGACTTCCAAAAGGCGTTTGATACAGTCGAGATTGGTTACATACTGATGGCCATGGACCGTGCACGAATCAACACTAGATATAGTACACTTATCGAAAATATCTACCATAATGCGTCTCTTCACGTCAAAATAGACGAGGAAACAAGAACTAACAAAATCAAGATAGAGAGGGGCGTTCGTCAAGGGAACACGATATCGCCAAAACTATTTACTCTGGTACTCGAAGAAATCTTTAAGAAACTACCATGGGAAAAGAAAGGAATTAAAATTGACGGAGTATATTTTAACCACCCCCGATTTGCAGACGACATCGTACTAATATCAAGTGATATAAATTAATTAGAAATAATGCTTCAACAACTAAGCGATGAGTCAAAACAGGTTGGCCTCAGAATGAATTATTTCAAAACAAAAATAATGAGCCCAGAAAATACATCATATATCGATTGATATTTACTTACGGTATATTTATTTATTAGATTTCTTTTATATAATGTCATTAAAAATATTACAAACATCTTTTCAAGGATGAGGACATTGAAAACATCAGGGTATACAATTATTTGGGCCATACGATCACTCTTGGAAAGGAAAACCAGTACAGGGAAATTATCAAACGAATACAGCTTTCCTGAGAAGCATTTGGAAAACTCTCTTTCGTGCTGAGAGAGAGAGAGAACAGTATACCAATCAATTTAAAAAGAAAAGTATTCGATGCCTGTGTCCTACCAATTACTACATGCGGACTGCAAATAACATGCCTAACGCAGAAAAACTCCAACAAACTGAGAATAATGCAGAGATCAATGGAAATATCAATGTTGGGGGTGTGTCTGAGGGAGAGAATCAGAAACGAAGAGAGTCGACGAAGAACAGGGATTACAGACGTCATTAGGAGGATTGCTGAACTTAAATGGCAATTGACTGGGCACGTCGCAAGACAAC
Source organism: Kuschelorhynchus macadamiae (assembly GCA_030620095.1). NCBI lineage: Eukaryota > Metazoa > Arthropoda > Insecta > Coleoptera > Curculionidae > Kuschelorhynchus > Kuschelorhynchus macadamiae. Next base: position 94,988 of record JAUTXW010000061.1, on the reverse strand, counting down.
AGTATGAAAGATGGCCACTACGAATCATACAGTGACGACCAAGAGAAGCTAAACGTAGTAAAGGTAAACCCCAGATGAGATGGATAGATGATATCAAGAAAACAGCAGGCAGAGACTGGCACCAGAAAGCACAAGACAGAAAACAGTGGAAAGAATTAGATAAGGCCTATGTCCAGGAGTGGGTGAATTAAAAGGCTGGAAAAGAAGAGAAGAAGAAGAACTACAAGTACAGCAACGACGAATCAAGTGTTTTTACAAACTACACAGTACACCCACACTATCAGCCGGTTGCACAAAACTTAATGGCTGTCAAATTTGACATTCCGTTAAACATTCTAAACTTTAATTGAGCTTTCTGCAACGGGCCGTAGGCATATCAATGTACACATCTCAGTGTCCCAATAGAAAAATATAAATAAGATAGTATTGTTTTACTCAAACACGTACTGTTTTACAGTGACATTTTAGAGGAAAACAACTTGTGCGGCAAGTAAGTTGCCGGATTGTACGTTCTGAAATAATAGTTTTTTTTAATTTGCGACTATTTTAAACAAAAAATTTAATTATTGGATTAATACTAGTTTTGTGTAATAAAATTAAAAAATTATTCAGTGGATAATTTATTTGACACAAAATGAAACATATTATTATAAAAATTGTTTTGCTTTAATGACCCGCACATTCTGGTGTTAAAATATTTGTTGTAATTTCTCCTGTAAAATATTTTTCTTTCTGGAAAAAGAGAATGCCTCAATGCGATAAAAGTTCTGTTTAATGGGCTTTACCTATATTATTACTCAAGTACTCCGAACTGACCTCATAATAAATGGTTTAATTAAGAAAAGAGAAAGATTTTACAAAAGAGAAAAAATAAATTGTGTTATCTGGGTGCGGAGGAATTCGTGACCAGAAAATTCCTGGGTAAGGGCCAATTATTCTCTTTATTAAAATGTAATTATTTTGCATACATATTTTTCCATTCCTATAATGACATCTAAGTTATTTGACAAAATAAACAGAGTTTTCTTATTGCATGCGCAAATAAGATTTAATGACATTATCTATCTATCTATTTTATTAAAATATTAGCAATCATTTAGACTGAACATACAAAAATTTTTTAACTCTACACTTATTAAATAAAATAAATAAATAAATGCTTTATTGTCAAAAAAATTTTACAATTTTGTGGACAAAGCTGTTGTAAAAAAAAAAATAGTTTACAAACATCAAAATTAGCAAACAAAACAAAACAAAAACACATCATAAATATTATAGAAAAATAATATTTAAATCAAGAATTTAGAATATTAATATAATAGAATCCTAAAAGAAGTACATTAGAAATGTACTTTGTCAGTCGTACTATGTTATAAACATTTTCATAAATATAATGTAAAAAAAAATAAAAAAGCAAAGTAAAAAATAAAAAATAAAAAAGTACGAAACAATTAAAAAAATACATATACAAAATTCGGTAAAAATGGTTGGTAATGGCAACTATCACACTAGGGGTTCATAAGGATAAATTTATGTGTTGTAAAACTCGTTCACGGTGTAGAAGGCGCTTTCCAGTAAGAATGATTTCAAAGCCTTGCGAAATGAAGTCAGAGATATTATGGATTTGATGTTAAATGGTAGGTGATTATGCATTTTTTTTGCATTGTAGATTACTGATCTTTTAATTAACTCTGAGTGTGGGGTTGGAAGATAGAGATCGTGCTCAGTGTTTCTGAGAGGGTAGTTGTGAGAAGGTCTCTCTAATAGAGCAGGTGCATGCTTACGAATTAAGCAAACCGATTCCAAAATGAATAAGCAAGGAAGGGTTAGTATTTTATATCTTTTAAAGAAATCTCGGCAGTGAGTTCTACTGTTAAGTCTCAGTAGGTAACGAACAGCTCTTTTTTGTAGTATAAAAATTCGATCAAATTGAGTCGCACAACATGTACCCCAGAATGGAATAGCATATCTGAGGTGCGACTCAACAAGAGCAAAATAAACAGTTCTAGAGGTAGAAAAGCTAAGCTCCTCGGAAACAGATCTTAACGCAAAGCAAGCAGAACCCAACTTCCTTGATAAAGCGTCGATATGTGGATCCCATTTTAAAGAATCATCTACAAGAAGCCCTAGAAATTTTACAGAGTTTACGACATCAATAGTGGTGCCATTAAGGTCAAAAGGTTGCAGCGTGTTTTTATAAGACAAGACTTTCGTTTTAGAGATGTTCAAACATAGGAGATTAGAATCGCACCAGGATTTAATGGTGATTAGGTCATTAGATACAATCCTATGTAGGTCCGTGACATCTGGGTGGCTCCACGTAAAGCTGGTATCGTCCGCAAAGAGACATATTTTTCCACTAATGTTTAAATTAGCCATGTCGTTTATGAACAGAAGAAACAAGATAGGGCCTAGTACCGAGCCTTGAGGCACTCCATATTCCATTGGCCTACAAGAAGACATCCTGTTGTCAACTTTCACAACTTGATTTCTGTTGCTAAGATATGACTTAAACCAATCGAGAGGAGCCCCTCTAAATCCATAGTACTGCAGCTTGTTAGTTAATATATTATGATTCACACAATCGAAAGCTTTGGAAAAATCACAGAAAATTGTTGCCGTAGCGTGATGGTTGTTTAGGCTGGAGTAAACTCTATTAAGAAGGGAAAACATGGCATCGCTTGTGCATTTGTTACTTAAAAATCCAAATTGATGTTTTGTAAGTATTACATATCTAGACAGAAATGATAAAAGCCTTTTTTTAACCAGTCTTTCGATGATCTTAGATAGCGTAGGGAGAAGTGCAATTGGGCGATAGTTCGAAGCTTCTTCTGAAACACCTCCTTTGTGAAGAGGTATGATTATTGCAGTTTTAAGGCAGCTTGGAAAAGTACCATTTTGGAAAGACATATTTATCAAAGCAGTCAGATGCTCTAGAGTGCACTCCGGCAGACTTGAATACATTTTTAAAGTAAGCCCATCAATTCCCGAGGAAGATTTATTTTTGATATCATTAATTGTACTGCGAAGTTCTGATAAAACTACTGGTGAAAAGAAGAAACTGTGCAGGTTTACCCTATGATTAGAGAGATATGAAATTGGGTCATTAGATTGAGATACGGATTTAGTCAAATCTTTGGCTACATTTACAAAATAATTGTTTAGGTCCTCAGGAGAGGTAAGGATAGTGTTGGATAAAGGAGTTTTGTTTCTTAAATCATTTACGATAGACCAGGTTTCTTTAGCTACATTTTTGGCGTTAGAAAGTCTATTATTGTAATAAATATCTTTGGCGGCTTTAATAGTCTTATGATAAATTTTTCTGTATGATTTTACATAATTATGAAAAAAGACACTTTCCGAAAATTTCTTTAAATGAGATAGTGACCGCATGTTCATAGAAGATATACGTAAACCTTTAGTGGACCAGGGTTTACTTCTTTTATTTTTGATAGGCCTAAGAGGAAAAGATTCAGAAGCTATATTAGTTAGAGTTTTTAAAACGAGAAAATTCAGTGTCGACATCATAAGTGTGAGAGTCCCAGTCAGTTATTTGACATAGGTGTTTGAAATTAATGAAATTTCTAACCGAAAAAATACGGCTTACTTGTCTAGAGGAATTTTTGGCTTTGGATGTAATTGAAAATTTTGTGAAAATTGCTTCATGATCGGAGAAATCTGGACTTAGTACTGGCACTTGTCTTAGTAATTCTGGTTGGTGAGTTGACGTGCATGGCAATTCCTAATGACTCAAAGATGGACTGAAGACATTCCTGAGCAGCACACACACTGGAAAAGTCAATATTGAAATCGCCACATAAGATTAATTTGCTTTTTACAGGAAGGGACTCGAGCAAACTTAGAAGGTTATGGCAGAATAATTGCACATCAGCATCAGGTGTTCTATAAATACAAATAATATAAAGGTCATAAGTATTGTGATAAACGATAGAAAATTCAAATACTTTTTCAGATAATAAATGATTATACTTTGATATTTCGGAAAAATCGTTGTTTAAAGACATTATCATGGTGCCTCCATGAGTTAAATTAGTTCTATTAAATCTGGCAATTGTGGTATAGTTTTTAATAAAAACAGGTTGATTGATATTTAGCCAGTGCTCAGTGATGGCAATGACTTCTGGAAAATTTAGCTCTTCTAACAAAAGATATAATTCGTCTGTTTTATGTCTTAAGGACTGAATATTAAGAAAAAAAAGATTAAAATTACTATTGGTCAATTTTCTAGAGGGTGCTAGATCCTCTTTTCGCGTCATATTGACTAAAAATTTTTACTTTTTGATGGTGAACCACTAGAATAATATTTACCAGTACTTTCACGAATTTTTTGGAGCCGTAAAATTTTTTCCGAGGAGTAGAAAGATCTATACGCAGCAAGGTCTGAGTCCACTTCAGATGAACCAATCCCATAGGCATCGTGGAAGCGATAATACAACTTGCGCAGGGAGTCCTTGTCACTGGGAAGGCCTTTTGAAGCTAGCAATAATTTAATGCTAGTACTTGTATGCCCCTCAAAACACACACTAGATGGCTGGTCGTGTAGATAAGCAAGAAATAGCCTTAAGGTCTTTAGTAAGGAAGGATCCCTTAATCTGGCTAATATATAGCGACCATTTGCTTTATCCGAATCTTGGGACAGCCGCACTCTTGGTGGAGTCATTGGATCAAACTGCAAGCATCATCTTTCCTTGCAGTTTTCTCCATGCTTAATTTAGAACCCTCCAGTGCCAATGACCTACAAGCTGCTATGGCCTCCCTGTCAGAGCCGATCATGACTGACTTATCCTCCTCAGGCACAAATGTCACTGGTGATTCCAATAATTGAGGCTTTGGTGCAGACAGCCCCCGGCTCTTTGGGATATCTATATTGACATCTTGATGACTAGAAGATGAGACATTATGGGCTGTGGAAGTGGGCGGCGTTTGGATAAGGGTTGGTGAAACTGAATCATTGGTAGGATCAATTATGGTACCAGGTGGCCACAGACTAGCGTTCTTAAGCTGAATTAAGTGATCTTTATTTTGCACCCCAATTTTAAAATCGGAGCGCAAAGTGTCTGCATTCTTAAGCATAGGAAAACAACGCACAAAATTTATTATTATTTGTAAAGATTTATAATACAGACTGAACACTAACATAGTCATTTACTTATAATTACTTATAATACGATATTTTACTTTGTTTTTATTTTTATTATTTTTAGTTAATCCTTACATCACTCTTAATTCTTAAGCAAAATTTAAAGTAAATAACTAAACTTTTAAGTATGGTTTTCTAACAGTTATGTTATGTTATCAATCGATCTCCAGATAACCTTTGGTTTTTGAATTAAATTTGTAGGTAAAAGTAGGTTAAGTCTTTTCTAAGCTATGCCGGGCACCGACAGTATGCCATTCTACCCCGGTCGTTTTATTCCAGATCTAAGAGATTTTTCACGACTTCAATAATTCCCTTTTAACAGGCAAGTAAAAAAGTATATATTTTTCAAATAAACCGCGACAAATTTTGGTCATTTACCAATATTTTGCCATTCGAATGAACGATATTCAAGGAGTCTTTTCTTCATGAGATAAGAGCCATTTCACCCTTGACCTGCGCTCATAGAATCCTCATTCATTGTAAGTTTTCCAGTTTTCATGTGTGTAACTGTGTATTGTACTGTAATTCCTTTACTAAAGTTGCACTCCTGAGTCTAGTCGATGTTATTGTGACAAAGAGAGGGGGAGGTAAATAATTATTTTCGAGCAGCAGATCACAAATGCATGATTGTTAATATTCCAACCAGATATTGAGAGTAAGGATCCTCTGCTTCAAATTTCAATAAGTCTGACATCGGTATCAACTAATTAGCATAACTCTCATACCCCAACTTTATGGAAGTGCAAACTTTAATATCCATCAAAAGTTGCGCTTTTCAAAACTGTTTATTAGATAGAGGTCGCTTTGGGAATCTGGCATTCTCCTAGCTTTAAATTATTAAATTGCATTCCAGACTTTTAAATTATTCATTCGTCCTATACGTATATTAACCTATTAAAAGTGTTGCGACACAAAAGAGCAACTTTTAGCAACTGAAAAATGAAATATATAAAATAACTTGGAAAACGTTTGCTCGAAATGAAGTTGTTAATAAAAATTCAAATGACTGAGTTATTAGATGCCAACATTTCAATATTTCTAACATTAAGTGGTCATGACACCCGATCCTATTAATAAAAACTATATTACTTATTTTTACTAATCAATATTCAATATGTTGGTAGATACACTTGCCTTTTGTGATCTATTGCAGTTTAAAAATTGATCTTGTTGTGAATAACACTTTTCAACTTTTTAATATCTCGACCCTTGTTAACAAAGATAAGTATCATAACAGACTGGAATCCGATTTCACTTGTGCTTACAAGCTTAATAATACAAATTTTGATGATTTGAATTTGATAAATTGGGATGGAACACTATTCAATTTGAGTACGGAAATAGAGTACGCGTCTTCAATTTTATAAAAATTAAAAACATTATGTTAAAACATTTATATCTCTAATTGTATTATTAGGAATATCGTTAAAGTTAAACAATTATTATGATGTCCTTTTTTATAAAGCTTTCTTCTCCAATTTTTGCAAATACTCTTCCTTTGCATCTATTGAATTCTTCGCATTTCCAATATATTGAAACATTGTTTTCTTTGCCTTCTAAATAAAAAGATCCATCGATATATATTTTTTTACTGTCAAAACTTGTATTAAAATATATTGACGTTTTTTGGTTGGTTTGACATGCATCAGATTATTTATAAATATTTACTAGTGTTTTGTTACCTTCATAGATTAATACACTGGTACTTACCAAAAAATTTGGTTGTGCTAATAAATATCTCTTTATAAAAAAAGATAGTAATAAATGGATACAGGAAAACGAAAATTGAATTAACTGCTTTCCAAATTTAATATGAATGATTTTAGATTAATTTAATTTATAATTTTAGAATCTATTTTAAAATATTTAATATCAAAATAGATTTTGTTAATTTAAAAAAAAATGTAATTTCGAAAAAATGTTTTTAAAAAAATGTTTTCGAAAAAATGTTTTTCAAAAATGTGTCAGTGATTTTTTTCGAAAGGGTACCTACCAAAAAAATTCTAATATTAATTATTCAAGATGCAAAAAATGTTTCAAATAAACAAGCACGGAAATAGAAACATTCAGAACACCATCTAAAAAAAGAAAAAGAGTCGAACAGATTGGTCCAAGGGGGGTCAAAAACATCCAAAAATCTCTTAAAATAGAAATTTTGAGCTTTGAAAAAAATGGTAGTCCCGATTCTTGAATATACTCCTGCGTATTTTTCATATCTAGAATGGCAAGATATATTTTGGGGTAACTTTTTTTTTAGTTGAAATGTAATGTATTCATTAATTTATATTGATAAACACCTATTTAACTAATTTTTCTAGGTTACTAAATGTTGTACTAGACACTCCAGTGGCGGTTTGTTAATAAGAGCTGCTGAGCTGCAGCAGTGTTCACAAATTTCAATAAAAATAATTTCAATTTAACTGCATAGTTTTGTTCACTCCGGCAAAGTGTATTCTGTCATACTGCAAAATATATTATCCACTTTCCCTCGGATATTCGTAATTTGACGTCATACAGTGGTTGCCATACTGCGAAGTGACGTTTTCGTAGCGGCCTCTCCAATAACAGCTCGCAGCTGTTATTGGAGAGGTGCGTTGTGACTTCGAAGCGACCAATAAACGATAAGCTATATATGAAATGCCGAGTTGTAAAGAAATTTGCCGGCAGTTTTTTGTGTTAATTCGCTGTGAAATTGCCATCCTTGCGCTAATATTTCTATTCTTATATACTTTTAAGTATATCTTTGCATCGCTGCGTCGTCGGAGCTTAATAAGATGGATACTTTGTAGAAATATAAAAGCTTTTCGTGAAATTAACGAAATGAACATCCTACACCTGTGTTAAAAGTTGAATGCTCTTCCAAAAGTACGGGTAAAATGTATATGAGCAAAGGACCCCGCACATTTTTTATGGAAAATGGCTTTCACTCAATTTTTTTGAAAATGTAATATGTTGTAGTTCTTGATCTCCTAATCAAATGCTTTCATGGCCACAACTAAATCCTGCGGCTAGTTTTTTATATACAGGGTGACAAAGTTGGAGTTTTGCATTTTCCATATTTTACACAAAATTTTTATTTTTTTTTATTTGAAATACTTAAAATATATTTAAATAGGTCAGACGCTTAGAATATTTTTAATTAAAAGCCAATGTATGTAAAAGTAAAATATACTTAAACAGGGTGAAGCTGTATTCCAGAATTCAATAATTTGTCTTTCATATTCGACTGTGCCCAAAATATTAAAATTCTAATTTTTACTAAGAGCTTCATTACTCTAAAACAGACAGTCAGATTTTGCTGGATTTGTGATATTAAAATTAAATGAAAATTAAAGAATTATATCGGACATTTTTGTAAATAGCTGACTGTGGCCATGAATTTTAATATACAATTTTTATAACCTAATCTAATCTGTTTGTAGCTAGAAAATTTAAAAAGCCAGTGAAACTCACACATATTATTATCGACTGCATAGTGTCAATAGATACAACTCAAATAATAAAAATGAGAATAAAATCTTATAGGGTGTTTCATAAAATTCTAGAAAAACTAGGCGATTACTGTTATGTCAGATTCACCTGATTTTTCATAATAATTCCTCAAAGACTGATACAGTTCCATTATAAAAATACTAATACTCAAGTTGTTTAATAAATAGTTAGCCTTTTTTGTTCTAATAATTTCAATAATATCGATTATATAATATATTTTATTATGTCATTTACAATCAGTGGCGTGCCGAGTTTTTAGGTGGGTCTCCGAACACTTTTCTTGGGGGGCCCCCTGCATCATTTCTCCAAAAAAATAAGTAAACAAAAAATGTCGTAAATTCAATTTAAAAAAACATATCATAAAATAAAAAATAACTTTAGTAAAAAAAATTAAAAAAAGGAACGAACGATATACATATTGAGATTAATAGGTATAGGTAAACTAATAATCACAAACAAAAATTTACTAAACATTAAAAACTTTTACAAGAACCATGCATGTGTGTTTCGTGCTTAAACATTTTAATTTAAAAAAAAATGGAAAAAGAGTTCGAGTAGCTCATTTTTTGAAAGGCATTTGCAATCCTAGTACATCCTCAAATATTGGTGACATCTACATTACTCCATTTAAAATGGCGGCCATTCGTAAATGTTTCAAAACTTAAGAAATCTGGAGAATAAAAAGTTTTAAAAACTTGAGATATTTTATTCCTCACATCATTCTTAATTAATACTTTCTTATGAGCATACTTTATTTACAGGGAGTTTTTCTATACAAAACACCCCGTAAATATATATTTATATTCTTAAGATTCTCTCACATTAAAGAATTACCGCCATTTCGAACTGTAACTATAATAACGGCATATTTTGGAGGTAAATTATTGTTAAAAAGACTTTTCAGATGATGTACTATCCGATCGCTCTTTCCATTTTATTGTAACAGTTTAATTTTGTTATAAGTGCATTTCATTGTATGATTAATTTAATATTAAAATCTACTACTTTAGTATTAAGTTTAGTGATTAATATGTACGCCTTGTTGGTTTGATTTACTTAGATTTTAGTAGTTTTCTTATTAGAAGCGGTTACATTGTTCATATTTAAGCGAAATATAAATTCAACACCTTTTGCAGCAAATTTCGGTACACACAGTGTCACCTCTCGATAAGTAGTTAATTTTGTACCTATATCTGAACTCAAGATATAAAGGAATAATTTTCAGTAAATGGTATAAGTTTAGCGTTCCTTCATAGATGTCGCCAAAAAAAAATCAGTTCAAATATAATTGTTGGATTTATTTAATTTTGCCGAATTTAATAATTATATACTGTATAAGAAAAACTTCAAATAGCACATTAGACAAACTATTTATTTCCCATATATTTTACAGAGTAGATATAAATTAAATTTTATTAATTTTGAAAACCTATTTTCGAGTCCTTTATACAAGTCTTGGGATTTTCGTTTTCTTTGACTAGATATGCTGCATTTTTAGATTCGAGCGTGTATTTTGTATAACTCTTCTGTCGCTGTAAAAAAAAACCACAAATCATTAGTACCCCAATAAATTCTTTGATATAAAGTCCATATTATGTATTAATAATATTGAACTGTAAATACTTGTATTAAAAAAAAAAGGTTGCCTTGATAAATATTTCTTTTCAGATATACACAGGATTATTTTTAGACTATAGATACTATATATACACCACTTCATACTTTCTCTTAAAATCTACATTTTATTATTCGTGTTCCCTTTTGCTGTGAATATGTAACATATAAAGGTATTTTCATTTAAGTTAGACATAAATAAACCAAAGGTATTTCTCGATTCAATATTAATATTCTTACCTTTTTTTTCCTGAGACTATATAAACTACAGCCTTCTTATAATTTCTATCATTTTGATATAATTTCTATCAATGTTTGATGTTCCGAAATTCAGATCGACTTTTGTTTTGTCCATAGTTGCATAATTACTTGGAGCCTAATATAAACTGAAATTTCGTTACGTCTGCGTCTGATGCATTTCCTAAAATAGTTAATAATTGTGTGAATAAATTCCTATTTTATGGTTAAATAATGAGTTTATACAGTTGGGAAAATTCTATTAAATTAAACTCAACTTACGTTTCATTTTTATGACATTTAACTACTCCTGCATTAGTACATCATTTTTTTTTACTCTTTGGTACTCTACTCCGGACTAATATTTGACTTTTCTGAGTGGTCCTTTTCCATTAGTGCTTTTAAATTTCAGGTTAGTTGTTTCTGTCAATGTTATTATTGCGTCGTCTCGGAACTTTTCGGATCTATTCGGCTAAGACTTCCATATTAAGTTATTCTCGAAACCCTCCATCCGGTACTTCCTCATATCAAGAGCGCAGGCATCTTTTTCGCTGTTGCCAAGTGTATTCCTGCATTATTTCCTGTATCTTTCTCAACCAATGGAGAGTCGTTTTTCTTGTCTAACATGTTAATCATATCCTTGTTTTATTCCGTCTATGTGCTCTTTTGGCAAGGTTGTTAGCACCTGACATATTCTAGCCAATGGTATTCCGCCACCTTAGTTAACCAAAGTTTTAGATGGAAAGGAAGCTGGGGGAACACTTTTTCACTTTTCTGGTCACCTGCAGATAAACCACAGGTCTTCCAGGAAAATCTTGGAAATCCGTTAGCGGGATTTTTCCTCAACACCGCAATAATTTTTCGGGTGTCTTAAACTGGAAGCTAAGAAATATCGTGCTGATCATTATGTTCCACCTTCTAGAAAACGCCATAATCTGGTTGAACCAGATTTTGCTTTCATAGCTTCTGGCGATTATTCTCCATATAATCCTGTAGCATATGTTGCTTCTGATTCATCCACCTCAACAGCAACTCCACTTCCCTATACAAATAGTACCCCTGTTGTCGAGGTTATTCAACAGCCTCCAATTGTTCCCCCAGCCAATCGACCTTCTATCACTTGTTGGAATTGTAAGGCAACTGGCCATGTGAGTCGCCAATGTCCCAAAGATCGTAAAGTTTGTTGTTATCGCTGTGGTAAAGCTGACGTTACAGTCAAATTTTGTCCCAAATGTTCAGTTTCGGGAAACGGTTTCCGGGAGAGTCGATAGGTCGTAAGATGTCTCCCACTTCAAATATTCTATCGACCAACGACACTTTTCTCAATCAGCACATTTTAGATTTTATTATTTCTCACGCTCATGGTGATGAACGCCCTTATTTAGAAATTTTTGTCTTAGGTCGTCCTATTTTAGGTTTATTGGATTCAGGCGCTTCACGCACTATTGTTGGACAGTCTGGCTATAAAGTCTTACAGAATTTGGGTCTAAAAATCGTTAAACAGGAAACTAGATGCACCGTAGCTAATGGCAGCAGTTGCGTCAGTAGTGGGTTTGTTCAAACTCCTGTAACCTTGTTAGATAAAACTCGTATGGTTGATATTTTGGTCATTCCTGAGCTTTCGCACCAACTCATTTTGGGTATTGATTTTTGGAAGGCCATGAAGATCGTTCCAGATTTAAGGAAAGATGTTTTGCACTTCGCCAGTGATATAGGTTCTTCAGAGATTTGTTCCGTCGTGGATGGCACTACACTGTCCCCAGATGATAAAACTGCTCTGGATGCATTGGTCAAGGAGAAAATCTCATTGATGGGTTCCGATCTTGGCTGTTGTAAAGTAACTGAGCATATCATTGAACTTGAGCCCGGTACTAGGCCTATTAAACAAAGGTACTATCCTGTTTCTCCTTTTAAGCAGAACATTATTGACCAAGAAGTTGACGAAATGCTAAAATTTGGTGTCATAGAACCTTCGAAAAGTCCGTGGTCCAGCCCCGTGTGTTTAGTCAGGAAAAAGGACGACAGCTACTGATTTTGCATCGACTTCCGCCGTCTTAATGAAAAGACGAAGAAAGATTCCTATCCAATTCCTTATATTTCAGCCATTTTAGATCGGCTCCGAGATGCACGATTTATTAGTTCCATCGACATTAAGTCTGCCTTCTGGCAGGTCCCTCTTAGTGAGTCTTCTCGAGAACTTACCGTCTTCACTGTCCCTGGCAGAAACCTTTATCAGTTTCGCCGCATGCCTTTTGGGCTAACTAATGCGCCAGCTACCTGGCAACGTATTGTGGACCGAGTTCTGGGAGTTGACTTAGAAAATAACGTCATGGTCTATTTGGACGACATAATAATTATTTCGAAGACATTTCAAGAACATTTGAGAATCTTGAGTCTTGTTTTTGACAGATTGAGGGAAGCTGGTCTAGTGGTGTCTCGGGAAAAGTGTAATTTCTGCAAACCTGAACTAAAGTATCTTGGATACATCGTGGATGCTCGAGGACTGAGACCAGATCCAGAAAAGGTACAGGCAATAGTGAATATACCACCCCCTCGTAATATCACCGAAATTCGCAGGTTTGTTGGGACTGCTTCATGGTACAGACGTTTTGTACCCAATTTTTCAACTGTATTAGCCCCTATCAGTCGGCTTACTAAGAAAAATGTTAAATGGGAATGGACAACTGATTGTCAACAGTCTTTTAACACCATAAAAGAAGCTCTTGTTACAGCTCCAGTTCTTACCTGTCCCGATTTCAATAGAACTTTTACTCTCCAGACAGATGCTTCATTCTTTGGCTTGGGTGCTGTTTTAACTCAGCAGTTTGATGATGGCGAAAAGGTCATTGCTTACTTATCCCGCTCTCTTACCAAACAGGAGATGAAGCTAACCGTTACTGAAAAGGGGTGTCTTGCCGTTATTTGGAGTGTCGAAAAACTTAGGCATTATTTGGAAGGTGTTCATTTTAAAGTCATAACAGATCATCATTCGTTATTGTGGTTGCATAACCTTAAAAATCCACAAGGTCGTCTTGCCCGTTGGGCTCTCCTTATGACTTTCAACTAATACACCGCAAAGGTAAAGAACATATAGTACCTGATTTTCTTTCACGTTCTGTCCCAGTTAGTACTGACACAGTCGCTAGTGTCAACCAGATCGAATCATCTTTAGAATTTTCTAGAACATCAGACAAATGGTACCGCGGAATGTTGGCGAGGTTAGAGGATCACCCTGAAAAATATCCTTGTTGGCGAGTGGAAAATGGCAATTTGTATAAATTTGTCAAGTCAGCTAATCCTAACTTTCCAGATCATTCTAGTTGTTGGAAGATCGTCGTTCCCAAAGATAGGCGAAAGGAAGTGTTCCATCGTTGCCATGATAACCCAGCTGCGGGTCATGTTGGAATTTTTAAGACATTTTGGAAGGTAGCCGAAAGGTTTCATTGGCCAAAAATGAGGGCCGATGTGGCTAGTATGTTCGCTCTTGTAAAATTTGTGCTCAGAACAAAATAGAGCAAAAACGTCCGGCAGGTTTAATGGGTAATCGTCCTGAAATCAAAGAGCCTTGGCAGTCTATCAGCCTTGACTACATTGGGCCATTGCCTCGTTCAAAACAAGGCAATACACACATTTTAGTAGTGACAGACTATTTCAGCAAGTTTGTCGAACTTTTTCCTTGCAGATCCGCTACCGCTAAGTCCTTGATTAAATTTGTTGAAGATTGAATTTTCCTCGTCTATGGAGCTCCTCAATTTCTAACTTGCGACAACGGGACTCAAATGAAATCTAAAGAATTCCAATCTCTTTGTGACAAATATAAAGTTAAAATATTTTACACCGCATCGTATTACCCTAGAGCTGATCACACCGAGCGAGTTAATCGTGTTGTAAAAACCATGCTTCGTTCTTATGTACAACAAAATAATCACCGAACTTGGGAAGATAACTTATCTTCAATTGCTTGCGCTATTCGCACGTCTCGTCACGAAACAACAGGTTATACACCTTTTCTAGTTAATTTTGGTAGGGAACATAAACTCTTCGGTCAAGATTTTTCAGACAGCATTAATAGACCCGATACTGAAAACCAGGACTACGTTAGAAAACGAGTTGAATCATTTCAACGGCTGTTTCAAATAATTCGTAAAAAAATTGAAACCTCTCGGCTTAAAGGTAAACATCATTATAATTTGCGTAGACGTCCTGTTAGTTATACTATTGGCCAACAGGTTTGGCGTAAAAATAAAAGTTTATCTGACGCCGCGAATTATTTTAGCGCTAAATTATCTCCCGAATTTATAGGTCCTTTTATTATTAAAAGAAAAACTGGAACTTGTACATATGAGCTCGCAGATGAATTTGGTGTAAGTAAAGGTATTTGGCACGTTCAAGATCTTAAACCGGTGCTAATCCAATCTGAATCCGATTGTCCATCTAACTAATTTAGAAAGATCAAAACAATATTTTTTTTATTCACCATATATTTTATACTGCGTATTATTATAGTTTGTATTTTTTTTTCCTTTTCTCTTTATAATTTTAAGTTTAGGCTTAGAAACACTGCAATTTTTTTGATAATGTAAGACTCGATCAGAAATTAATGCTTTTGATTCTTTTAAAATTCACCAATTCTGACTGTTTTCCCAGACTTGATTTATACCCCGATTGTGACTTTTTTTTAACATGGCGTGTCTGCTTTGTATACCAGGCCATTTCTTGCCATAGCAGTGAGCGGTACTAATGCTATTGTTATTTAGTTTCTGGACAAACTTATTTCTTAGAATAGGATAACATGTTTGTCTTTAGTGGTTTATTGAACAACTTTTCTTTTAATTTGTTTATTTTGTCAGTTTGTCAACCTTTGGTTTTAGGTTGTTTTGGCCTTAAAGGTCATCACCATGATTACATGGATCTCACAGCTTAGAATTTACCTTTTTTCGTCCCTGCGTGAATACCCTTTTTTGTGCCCTGCGGCCCGGGCCTAAGAATTTGGTCGCGGCGGGAAACTGTCAGTGGTAAAAGCCCACTAAATGTCCACACCGTTAAAAGCTTCGGCTTCCCATCAACCAAGATCATCGATGGGATATTTCTGGGATTTGTGCCCCGAGGCCCGAGCTTTAGAATTCGGTCGCGGCGGTAAACTGTCAGTGGTAAAAGCCCACTAAATGTCCACACCGTTAAAACCTTCGGCTTCCTATCAACCAAGATCATCAATGGGTTATTTTTTTTTTAATCTGGTCGCGACGATGACGAGTTCCACTCCCTGATTTTGACTAATGTTTTGCTTTTATTATTGGCTTATGATTATTATTGGTTTAGCTTTTCTACCTTTTGGCTTTATTTTGGTGTAGCTATATTATCTTAGTTAATTGTCCCTAACTTTAGTTATGTTTTATTTTGCTAAGTTATTGCCGCTAGGATCGGTTTTCTTAGTAAATTTCCATATTATTTGGGATTTGATATATGCATTTTGTTGTTTCAGTATTCATTTTGCTAATTTATTGCCGATAGGTCGGTTTTTTTAGCTAATTACCTTATTATTTGGGATTTAAGATATTGGAACTTATGCAAATTTGCATTTCGTAACTAAATTGTTGGACGCTAAGCGACGCCAAACTTAGTTTTCTTTATTTTGATTATGGCATATATATTTATGCTAGTTACGTTTATTATTACCCATTTAAGTTTTTTTTTGATTTTGATATTTGATATTTTGGCTTTTGTATATTTTGGTTATACTGGATTTGACTTTTTGTGCTTGCGCAAGTTTGCACATCATGATTATGACTTTTGACCCTATTGTGACTTTTTTATTAAATTTTTTTAGTGCGGCCTTTTTTTTTATAAAAGGCTGAGTGTTGTTGGGTGCCATCAAATTCTGATTTCGACGTTTTCTTGTGTGCTATTCAGTGCAGAAGGAGACAGATCACCTGGAAGGGCTAGTTAGAGGTGGTTGGTGTTTGGCCCCTGGCAGTCTCAATGAGCGGCCATAGAGCCCAGGGAGGATACCACCACGTCGGCTAGAATATGCAAAAAGTGTAATGTGGATAGTTAATTGACATCTGGCCGTTATTACCTAACATCTTGTTTACATATTACCCCGTGTATATTTTCCTGAGCTCCAGTTGACCTATTAGAATTCAGCCAGTTGGTGGCAGAGACAACATTCGGAACACCCTAGTAGCTTTTTTGTTTAGTTTTTTTTGGTCTGCACGGTACATAGTCGCTGCGGCTAGTGTATCTTTCAGCTTGGTCGAGCTATATCAAACTCCCTTTTGTTTGGTGGGACTTTTGGGTAACAATACTTTTTTTATTTGTGAATTTAAATTAATATTTACGCTTTTTGTTTTTCCTGCCTCCTGGTTGCCTAGTCAGACAGAGTTGAAGAGTGACCTGAGGGTGTGCTCGATGCAAGCCAGTGAACGAGGTGCCCCACACTTATTTGGGTGTCACGCAACTCTGGCCACATTCCAATCCAACAACTTTATTGGAGTAGAAATTGTTTTGATCGCTCTTCTTGGGGAATTCCGAAACTCTGAAAGGCGAAGTGGCCAGGAATTTCTTATTTGTTTCGTTTCCTTTTGATTAAAATTTCTTAATTTTATTAGCGTTGTTATATCGATATTGGTACTGTTTTTCTACTTGAAATTTGTAATCTGATCTATTACCTTTGTGGTTGAATAGGCAATTTGTCGCGATTCCCGTATATTTTTTTGAGTTATGGTTGTTAGTTAATTATTTTTTTTATATATTAGAGTGCCATCAGTGGTTATTGGGGTTATGATTTGATTTAAATGGTACCATTTCTAATTGGTTTAAATTAGTTTCTAAAAGAAGTTTTTTATTTTTCTCTTATACTAGTTTCCCTTCTTAGTCATTTCCTTCGTAGCTTATCTTACTCGACAGTTTTTATAGGAGAGTAGTTTGTTTGAACATCTTTCTCAGTGAGCTTCGAAGCATAGTATGGCAAAAGACTGGGAAAATATATTTTATTTTACTTTACCTTTTATATATATTTTTTTTAATTTAACTCTGATCGTCGGTCAACTTTTCTTATAAGTTTCCCTACTTTCCTTGGAGAGGGGGAGTTGTAACAGTTTAATTTTGTTATAAGTGCATTTCATTGTATGATTAATTTAATATTAAAATCTACTACTTTAGTATTAAGTTTAGTGATTAATATGTACGCCTTGTTGGTTTGATTTACTTAGATTTTAGTAGTTTTCTTATTAGAAGCGGTTACATTGTTCATATTTAAGCGAAATATAAATTCAACACCTTTTGCAGCAAATTTCGGTACACACAGTGTCACCTCTCGATAAGTAGTTAATTTTGTACCTATATCTGAACTCAAGATATAAAGGAATAATTTTCAGTAAATAGTATAAGTTTAGCGTTCGTTCATAGATGTCGCCAAAAAAAAATCAGTTCAAATATAATTGTTGGATTTATTTAATTTTGCCGAATTTAATAATTATATACTGTATAAGAAAAACTTCAAATAGCACTTTAGACAAACTATTTATTTCCCATATATTTTACAGAGTAGATATAAATTAAATTTTATTAATTTTGAAAACCTATTTTCGAGTCCTTTATACAAGTCTTGGGATTTTCGTTTTCTTTGACTAGATATGCTGCATTTTTAGATTCGAGCGTGTATTTTGTATAACTCTTCTGTCGCTGTAAAAAAAAACCAAATCATTAGTACCCCAATAAATTCTTTGATATAAAGTCCATATTATGTATTAATAATATTGAACTGTAAATACTTGTATTAAAAAAAAAATGTTGCCTTGATAAATATTTCTTTTCAGATATACATAGGATTATTTTTAGACTATAGATACTATATATACACCACTTCATACTTTCTCTTAAAATCTACATTTTATTATTCGTGTTCCCTTTTGCTGTGAATATGTAACATATAAAGGTATTTTCATTTAAGTTAGACATAAATAAACCAAAGGTATTTCTCGACTCAATATTAATATTCTTACCTTTTTTATGGTTAAATAATGAGTTTATACAGTTGGGAAAATTCTATTAAATTAAACTCAACATACGTTTCATTTTTATGACATTTAACTACTCCTGCATTAGTACATCATTTTTTTGGACTCTTTGGTACTCTACTCCGGACTAATATTTGACTTTTCTGAGTGGTCCTTTTCCATTAGTACTAGAGTAATTAATTAAATATTATTTGTTTATTTACGTTTCCATTTCGCCTAGGCGTTGCTTTTAAATTTCAGGTTAGTTGTTTCTGTCAATGTTATTATTGCGTCGTCTCGGAACTTTTCGGATCTATTCGGCTAAGACTTCCATATTAAGTTATTCTCGAAACCCTCCATCCGGTACTTCCTCATATCAAGAGCGCAGGCATCTTTTTCGCTGTTGCCAAGTGTATTCCTGCATTATTTCCTGTATCTTTCTCAACCAATGGAGAGTCGTTTTTCTTGTCTAACATGTTAATCATATCCTTGTTTTATTCCGTCTATGTGCTCTTTTGGCAAGGTTGTTAGCACCTGACATATTCTAGCCAATGGTATTCCGCCACCTTAGTTAACCAAAGTTCTAGATGGAAAGGAAGCTGGGGGAACACTTTTTCACTTTTCTGGTCACCTGCAGATAAACCACAGGTCTTCAGCGCGGGTCTGAGGAAATAATCCAGGAAAATCTTGGAAATCCGTTAGCGGGATTTTTCCTCAACACCGCAATAGTTTTTCGGGCACATTGTAGTTTGCACTGTGAGTGTTATTTTTCGTGCTAGAAAATCTCTCTAAGAGAGGATTTGACCTGAAGATTGGACCAGACCGCCATTTTCCATGCCCTTGTACTTGGCACGTGAAACCACTTTTTGACTAGGACTGAGTGACCCTATTGGATAGGGTTCAAGTCAGGGGCCAACTGTTAGTCACGGTCCTAATTTCAAGTCAGGGACCAGCTGTTAATCACGGTCCTAATTTCAAGTCAGGGGCCAACTGTTAGTCACAGACAATTTCAAGCCACAAACTTAACTTCAAGACTCGGGACTAATCCCATGTCACGGGCCTAGTTTGAAGTTAAGAGCGCTAGGTGCTGCTGGATTTGGTGACAATCCAGTAACAGATAAATAGATTTTTTTTTCTTAACTTCATTTGTGTGTTTTATTTAGCTCACTCTTTTTCTTTTAAAGTATCAAGAGGAAGCAAGTGCCGCGAAGATCAAGGGGCTTTCCAATTTAAGCCGTTATAAATTGGTGGCGCTCATTTCTTTTTTTTTCGTTTAAGATTTCTTAAGTTTTCCCACGCCCTACTCTCCGGGTTAATTGAGCTAGGGCATCTACATTGCACGCTCTGTTGACCACGAGCTGTAATCTTGATACCATTTTGTGATCGAAATAATTTAAAATTAAACAGTAATAATAATTATTAAATAAGAGCGTAGCAATCTTGCACCTTGGTTTTGAGAAAATCCAGGTTACATTATGTTTTCTTATATTATCACACTCTGAGGAATTATTATGAAAATTTGACATCTGTACTTTAAAGCCAATCAGATGCCTTTATTTTTCTACGTTACCATAGCAACGGGTCGGATTTCCGGAATTTTTTTGCGTCCAGGGTAAGCTGGAGGTGATTACACTGAAAATCTTTTTGACAGATGTCATGTGATAAGACAGAAAATTTACATTATTGCATTATTGTTTAGATATTTTATTCCAAAGTTTGGGCTTTCAATAATAAAACAACTTTATATGGTCGATAACATTTATTACGTATTTACCTTAGATAAACAACGAATTGTTCTAATCTACCAGCTAAGGCATCAAAATATTTTTAAAATTCTTGCATTACTTCTTGCTTTCTTAATGGGGAGTCAGGGGGTGCTTCAGGTATATACAACTCATCAGATTCCCATAAATGTTTATGTTTCAGGAAGTAGATACTATTTTGTTCTGCTTACTTCAGGATAATCTGTCCAAGAAAAAATTCTTAATAAACTATTTCTTGGCATCCGCAAAGAGACTTTTTTGGAAAGAGTAGTCAGCTTTATACTACTTTTATTAGGCAAGGCAATGTTCTGTGATTTATTTTTATATCGTTAATCTTTTTACAAAACTTACATAAAGTGTAACTCTTTAAATTATCCATTTTAAAAAAATCTTCAAATAACGTTGCGCGGTGTAAATGTCACTATCATTAATTAATATGATAATTTAAATATTGTAAATAATACCTACATAATGTACTCTCAGGATAAATTTCATGCAGTTCCGTCAAGTTTAGTGATATTAAATAGGTTAAAATTTCAACTTTAAAATGTCCTGAATCTGATAAAGTATACTTCTCAACAAAAACTCCTACAAGACCGTAGGTAGGTGGTAGTTAATTAAATTGGCAAGTTTTAGTCAATAAAATATACTTCCTTGAATTTTAGTAAATTAAGCTTAAATAAAAATAAAATTTTAGTATGTTTTAAAGATAGTGCAAAATATTTTACTTTACTAGTTTTAGGAAAAGTTTAATTTTAAACCTAAAAAAAATGTTTTTTTATAAGAACCAAAACTATACTGTATAATATACGGATAACTAGGCCACCGTAAACTACATCATCAAGGGGTCTGTTATCCTGACTTTTCATCATTCCCAGCCTAATAAACAATAATTGAACAATATGTCGTTTGCCATCAAGCTACACGAAAATCGAGACGAAAATTAAAAATAAATTTTTGTGTGAAATTTTCTTACCGAATCTTCCCCGTGCATGAATTAATACCAGAAATTATTTCCTCGGTGACGAATTTTTTAAGAAAATTTTCCCTCGTTTTCGACTCGAGAAAATTTTCCGGCAATAATTCAAGCACTAAGGAGATTACTAGTGAAAAATTAGGTGATTCTGACGTAATTACAATAGCATAGATAGTTTAAAATTTTATAAAACCCCTGTACTATTTTCACTTAAATTATTAAAGCTGAATTTAATCATATTATTCATTCGATAATTAAAATGTGTCAATTTTAGTGAGTATTTAAACATTCCAGCTATAGAGTAATCATCCATATTTTTAACTTGTGTATTAAAATTCATGGTCAGTCCACTGTGAGCTATGTACAACAACATTCGTTACAATTATTTAATTTTCATTTAATTTTGATAAACGTATCAAAAATTCAACAAAATTTGATGTGTGTTTGAATGTAATCCAACTTTTAATAAAAATTGAAATTTTAGTGTTGTAGGTGCAGCCTAATATGAAACAAAAATGTTCGAATTCTTAAATACGGCTACACCCTGTATATGTTTATTATTACTAATACATACCTTCCCGCTAGTCAAAAATATTCTAAGCGACTATCTTATTTAAATGCGTACTAATTAATTGAAATTAAAAAAATAAAAATAGTCATAAAATATGGAAAATGCAAAATTCAAATTTTGACTGCCTAGAGGCAGGATTAAGTTGTGGCCATGAGGGCTTGTGATCAGGAGGTCGAGACATATAACATATTAAATTTTCAGAGACATTGACTGAAATTTTCTATAAGAAATGTGGGTCCTTTAATATAAACATTTATTCAAAATGCGGTTGGGTTTGTGGCTGTGAAATGAGAAATTGTTTATTTTATTTTCCTTACCTCCTTTTTGGGGATGATTCAAATTGGACAAGTAGTTATGTGATTTAGTACATCAAAGTGAAAAAGCCAAGCTTCATGAGAATTTGAAGCAGCATTTAAGTAACCAAACGGAAATTACTTTGTTCAGAAAAAGTAATATCGAGGAACAACTGGCCGGTGCATGTTGGCAGAAAATCGCTAATCACAACGAGGAAGTAACTAAAACTAGATTCGTGCTTTCAAGAATTATAGGCGTCATAGAGACATGATGAGGAATTTTCCAGGGCCTAATTGATTACACGGCTAAACTTGAAAACACGTTTTTTAATTTTATGTTGACTTTGTTCAAATATTGCCCGACATATTGTATATTGAAAAATCATCAGTAACGACAACAGGTGAGTTATTAAAATTAGTTAAATTATATATTATTTTAGTTTCGAAATAAATTGCAACCTGCAGCACTGTTAATATCTAAATTGTTCAGTTTTAATATAGCCAGTGTTAGAAAATCAGGTCATATTAACAATGCATTCTAAAATAAGTCCACAGATTTTGGGGAAAAGACATATATTATTTACTATTTTAAGAAAAATAATTGGTAAATTTCCTTTACCCGGAACTTCCCTCGTTGAATATTTCCTTTTATTAGAAATAGTGAAGTGTACAATAAATTTAATAAGTAATTTTTGCATTGACAGCCACCACCATATTGTTTCGTCATGTTGAATTCGTACCTAGAGTTTGTCCCTATCTCACATTATTTTATTTTACTTGGCCGCCGTTTTACGAGGTTATCTGTATATCACACTTAATGCTTTCACAAAATTTAAAATTAACTTAATTAATACTTTTTCAGGTCGCC
The DNA here is from genome assembly GCA_030620095.1 of Kuschelorhynchus macadamiae. Taxonomy (NCBI): domain Eukaryota; kingdom Metazoa; phylum Arthropoda; class Insecta; order Coleoptera; family Curculionidae; genus Kuschelorhynchus; species Kuschelorhynchus macadamiae. The sequence goes on along the minus strand of JAUTXW010000061.1, from coordinate 72,016 downwards.
TTTTTATAAATTTATTAGGCCGCCATTTTGTTTTGCTATCTTGGGTTCATACCAAAATGTTACCAGCTCGTTCTTATATAATATTAAATTTTTGGGTAAAATGTGTTTAGTTATTTTTTTAGTAATATTTTTTTAACATGTGACTACGACTCCGTCTTGTTCCACCACAGTAGATATTTACCAAAATATTATTAGGTCATCCACATATGATCCTTAACTTTTGATACAAATGTGGAGTCTTTTGGGAAAGTACTTTTTAAACTATGCCGAGCACTGACAGTGACGCTAAAACATGGTGATTTTTTCCTGATCAAAAGAATTTTATTTGGCCGCCATCTTAAATCCGTACCACAATTTTACAAGTCCATATACCATAATTAATTATTGCGCAAAATCTGAAATCAATCCACTAAGTAGGTTTTTCATGCTGAATTTTAAATATTTATATAAGCCGCCATTTTGTTTCGTCAATTTGGAATCAAACCCAAATTTTACCAGTTAATTTTTTCATAATACTTGAGTTTTGTGCAAAATTGATTGGATAAGTAGCTTTTTAGTAAATTTTTTGTTAACATTTCGCTAATCTGCCATTTTGATTTGCCACATTTTATTTTTACCAAAATGTTACCAGGTCAGTCCCATATGACCCTTAATTTTTAACCAAAATTTAAAACCAATTGAATTAATATTTTTTTAGTTATACCGCGAACAGACAGACCGACGGAATTAAGAAAACATGTTTTTCGGCATCTAGGGAAGATCTGAAAAAATCTCGTAGAGTGATTTTTTCACGATAACAATACTTTTCTTTACGAAGACAGTAAAAAATATTAAAATCAGGAAAATATTTAGTTTAATTTTTTAAATGTTAACCAAATAATACCGTTTAAGAATGACGGGAGCTCTGATAGAACACAAAGCAAATAAATGCCATATGAGTGAAAATGAAATCATTATGCTTTTAAAAGGGACTTCAACAAAATCCTAGAACTGTTTTACCTTCTTAAACGGGGAATTTCGGAAAATCCAGAAATTAAACTATATTTCAGGGCCACTGACGAAACAATTTTATTGTCTAAAAATCTCATTTCATTGAAGAGATATTTTAAAGCAAGTAAAAACACATTTCGTCCTTGTAAGGGTAGAATTTAAAAAAATCAGAAATAGATTTTCGAAAGATACTATAAAGAAAATTGTCTTAAAATTTCATATAATTACTCTTTTAAAAAAAAAGTAAATTCATATATCGCACCTTTTTACGCTATGAAGGGTAGAATTAAAAAAAATTAGAAATTGATTTTTAGAGGATTGAAAGCCGTTGGCAAAAAACTTTTTTCAACTTTTTAATTAGTTTTTCACCCTTAAGGATGGAATTTCGAAGAATCCAAAAATTTAGTTTTAAACAATTTATTCTTGAAAGCCAAATTACACTTCTTCTTTTTTTTATCCATTTTAAGGGAAATTTCCCAAGAATTCAAAAACGATTTTTGAAATTGTCAATTGTGAAAATTGTCATAAAATCTCACTTAGTTGAAACGATAATCCTGGGAAAAGCAGTGCACAAATGGCATCGCAACGAATTTGAAAAGCTATTTACCCCTTGTTAACAATAATTGAACAAGATATTTTTTTTTAATCCTTAAATTGTAATATTTAGGTGCAAAAATGGCTGTTTCTGATAATATTGGGAAGTTAAGAAATCATGATTCTTGGGATTAGATCGTGTCAAATTGGAATTACTATCCGACGTTTCACCTTCGATTGCACGAGGCATCTTCAGGGATCTTTACTCCACGAGATTTGAATACTGAATTCAGTGTCTTAATTGACCAAAGCCGTGAAAGCTTCCGTTGAATATTGGGAAGAATAGCCGAACTGCAAGTTTTTTTTGTTTAAAAAAAATGTTCCCCATTGTAATCCGTTAATTTGTATGTGACGAATTTTCTTCTGGAATTCTATATTTCTTTATGGTAGAGTTCTCCCTTACAACCGTATTTTCTCAATACCTCAAATAAAAACACTAAGTTTGTTTTAGTCCATTGGACGAAACAGTTATAAGACAAGTCATGTCAAAAACTGATAAAAAATATTTCCTTAATTACGTAAAAAAAACCGCCAACTCCCGCATGTTTTTTTTGTCCTTAAAATTATTATTACCTGATAAATTGATAATAAAAATGCCTAATATATAAATAAATCCTGCCCTTATCTGCCACCAAGTAGACAACCCATTTTTTAATTATGCGTGGATTGTTCAATTTTGTCAAACAAACAATGGAATTAGATATATTGGTTGCTTAGCAACATAAAGTACGTTGTAGCCATTCCTTTTGTTTTGACAAATCCTAATCGATTACTTATTTATGAAATCTATGTCGCTAAAAGTTTGTTTTTTTTTAAGTTTTATTTTCCTTATCGATTCCATACAATATAGTGCAGATGCAGCCTCCATTTGAAGATGTATGAATCTGAATATTTTTTAGCTATTGGCGTTTTGAGTGGTATTTTGGTGCCTTTCTTATGATATTGACAAATATCAAGTTATGAATAATACGTCAAAGCAAATTCCGGAATCTCAATTTTGATATTCCGAATGCAAAACGTCTCTCAAAATACGGTAACTTCAACGGTACTCAGTAGTCCGATAAATTTTGATCCAAATATGGAAAATCTATATACTCATTTGCAACATCTTAACAAAACTTAAAATGCTTCTACAGAAAAACTCAACTTTTGGACTTATAATAAATTATATATCCCGAACACCACATAATTTACTTATAATAAGTAGTTATTAATAATTATATGAATAATTATTATTATTATAGTTATTAGTATTAATATTATTATTATTGATGTCTGTTTTAATATAATTTTCCAATATCACGCATCTGTTATACTCATTGGAAAATGAAAGTTAGATTTTTTCTTATACATCTTAGAAAACCTGATATATTCTTCCGAGCCCATACAGAAACGCTTCACAAAATATCTTACATTTAGATTTATAAAGTGTGTGAAGGGATTCCACATATTGTAGCAATGTTTCATCCTGTAATAAAATATAACCAAAATGTTGGCAAAACAAGAAACACTCTCATCACACATCTTAAGATTTTGATCTCACAAACAAGCGCCCCCTGTGCCTTTGCAGTAATCCGCCACTGTGGGTATATTAGGATTCTTAGATACCAGATTTGCGTTCGAAACATAACTGAGTAAAGAAAAAACTTTTTATGAATAGTTTTGTATTTTCCTCTGAAATTTGATGTTTATTATACCCTTATTCCCAACATTTCGTGCATTCCTGGCAACATATTTTTTTACAGCATGCAATTAGTGTTATTTAGTTACCTGTTTAAGTTTCCGATCGCAAGCTTAGGTCATAACTTTATTGCTAGCATTAAAATACCAAAAATGAGTTGCTTTGTTGACATTATTGGTCATAAAACTGCAGCGTTTCTTTTATTATCTGGATTTTTGATTTTTACTGTGTCTAACCATAAAGTTTTCGTTGTAAATCTATAAATTTAGAAATTGCCTAATTTTGGTCCGACTTTGCACAAATATTTATAACTTTGCTCAATAGGCATTTAAAATGTCAGTCCGTTTAAATGAATTATGGTTTGATTATTAAACTAAAAGCCCCTTACCTTGACTATTCATTAGGATGCGTTCTTTGAAAAAAAAATTCTTGAAACTCTCGAAGTTTTAGGAACTGTACCTTTAAGTTTTAAAAGTATAAAATGGCTTCCATCGAAACCTGGTATGTCGTAGCAGCTTTGTGGAACTAATATGTATATATATATATATATATAGAATAACATGCTATTTTATCATATGAACGTATGTCCTAAACGCCTAAACTTTTGAGATACAGGGTGTCAAAGTTTTAAAAAATAAATACTTTTTTTACAATAAGTTTGTCACTACTGTAGATATCTTTATGAAATTTGGGTCATGTATTTTAGGAATTAATACGCATTTTTTGATGCATCAAGAATTCAATTATTCTGACCAGTGCCGTCCATGCGGGTTTTGCTTTGCATATTTTTTGGGAAAAAAATAGTACGGCACTGGTTTTTCTTGAAATAAAAATTATTTTTGAAATCTTCATTCATTTCTGAACAAATTTGCTCTCTTGGTATTTTTTCGTCAGATGCATAGTTTCCGCTTAAAAAAATAAAATAGAATTTAATGCAAAGTCAAAAGCTTCGGAGTAAACAATCTGCAAGCTCAGATTATCTTTGTTTAAATTAATGTTTGTGATACAAATTAATAAGGTATTTTTGAGAAATTTGTTACACACTTTCCATGTACTCATCAAAACGCATTTTCTGGTGTACAACACATTTTTTTTATTTTGAAATTAAATTAAAGAGAAAATTAACTTAGAAGTAAAGCAAAATAAATTAAATGAGATGTTGGAAATGTCCACCTCCAGCATAAATGCATGCATCTGCTCTCTTTCTCATGGACTCACGAACTCTTTGGAAAATGTCGGGTGTATTTCGAATAGTTTCGCAACAAACTATTATGTATCGATTCCTCAGCTCTTCTACAGTGTGAATAGGTGTGCTGTAGACCAATGTTTTTAGATGACCCCACAAGAAATAATCCAAACTATTAAGGTCCGGGGACCTGGGTGGCCATGCTTGTGGTCCTCCGCGACCTATCCACCGATTGTTATAGTTTTGGTTCAGATATTCGCGCGCCAGTGCACTAAAATGCGCTGGCGCCCCGTCGTGCATAAACCATAGACGATTTCTTACTAAAATAGGAACATCCTCCATCAAAGCTGGTAATTCTTCTTCAAGGAACTTTCTGTAATTTTGCCCATTCAACCTCTCATGAAGAAAATACGGGCCAATCAAATAGTCACCGCATATTCCAGCCCACACATTAACGGAAAACTGTTCCTGGTGGCGAGACTCTGATATAGCATGTGGGTTTTCTTCCGCCCAAAAATGATTGTTGTGGAAGTTTTGAATGGCATTTCTGGAAAAATTGGCTTCATCGGTGAATAAAATTTCGTTGTCAAACAAGGGATTTTCATGCACCTTCTGAAGAAACCATTGACAAAAGTTCATCCGTAATGGAAAGTCATGGGGAAGTAGAGCTTGAACCCGTTGGATATGGTAGGGATACAATAGAAAGTCGTGAAGTACTCACCACACAAGAACATGAGTGATATTCAAATTATTCGCAATTTTTCTAGTGCTTAATCCGGGATCTTCCTCAATTGCGTTCAAAACCGCATCCTCAATTTCTGGAGTTCTTGCAGTACGTTGTACTCCTTTTAGGTGATCAAAACTTCCTTTTTCGCACAACCTTCTATGAAGTTTTGAAAATGTTCTGGCATCCGGAACATTTCTATTGGGAAAACGTTCTTCATACAACCGCTTCGCTTGTAGTGCGTTACCGTCAGCTAGGCCATACATGTAATGCATGTCTGCTAACTCGGAATTCGTATAATGAAACATTTTTCGTTACAAAAAATCCAAATAAAATGAATTAATTAGACAACTGTCAAAATTATTTATGTTTATAAAACAAATGCCACAAGCATGGCGACCGACCGGCCCCGGCCGCCCCTGACCTCAATAGGTTATCATATCTTGTGAGGTGATCTTAAAACATTGAATAACAGAACACCAATTCATAATGACTTTGCAGTAAAATCTATTTTATTTTTTTAAGCGGAAACTATGCATCTGACGAAAAAATACCAAGAGAGCAAATTTGTTCAGAAATGAATGAAGATTTCAAAAATAATTTTTATTTCAAGAAAAACCAGTGGCGTACTATTTTTTTCCCAAAAAATATGCAAAGCAAAACCCGCATGGACGGCACTGGTCAGAATAATTGAATTCTTGATGCATCAAAAAATGCGTATTAACTCCTAAAATACATGACCCAAATTTCATAAAGATATCTACAGTAGTGACAAACTTATTGTAAAAAAAGTATTTATTTTTTAAAACTTTGACACCCTGTATCTCAAAAGTTTAGGCGTTTAGGACATACGTTCATATGAACTTTTTTTCCTAAAATGAGCCCAAGAATCACCCTCTTTATTATTAGCATGTTATTCTGAAACACCCTGTATATATATATATATATATATATATATATATATATATATATATATATATATATATATATATATATATATATATATACAGGGTGATCCATGAGGAAATGTCAATACTTCAGGTACATATTCAGGACCAAAAAATTAACATAAAAGTCTATATAAAAAGGTGTCCGCAAGGCCTTAGTTCTCGAGATACAGGGTGTTAAAGTTTTTATTTAATTTTCCTATTTTTTAAATAAAATCCATGATAATGTAAATAATGGAGTGAAATTTGATATACGGGGGTTTTTTGGTATGACAAATTCGAATCTAATATTAGTATTGCTCTTACTTGTAGGGGGCGCCAATTACATGTCTTTCTACTTCTTCGAACAATCATAACTTTTTGGTACAGTCTTGTATTACATTTTTGAGCAAAACAAATTATTCCCTTGCCATTTCTACGTCAAAAAGGTATACCTGTTAAAAGTGGATACGAGCAACCGTTTTCGAGATATTTGGATTTAAAACAGTTTCGGCGCATGTGATTTTTTCTATCAAATTCAAATAAAGTATGCATGTATCGCAAAAAAATATAAGTGTGCCTTGCCTGACAGAACAACTGCTGGTTGGTGTTCTCATCGTTTTTCCTGTTACTTAGCAATAGTAATGTCAATTAATAATAAGATCAAATTTTGTCACTGTCAATTTCTGTTCATAAATTTTATTATCTGACAATAATCATTTAAGAAACTTTAGATCTAAATACGTCATTATGCCTGTGATATTCTCGCATCGTGAATATGCAGATATGATATTCGTCTATGGCTTCTGCATTGGGGTCGCAATTCAAGCAGTCGCGGAGTACCAGCGTCGTTTTCCAGATAGAAGGGTGCCAAATGGAAGAGTTTTTCAACAAGTTTTCACTACTGCTGGAGAATCTGGGATGTTTCCAAGTGCGAAAATTGTATCTGAAAGGGAATCGGGACCCAACGTTGAAGTAGAAGAGGCTATACTCAATGCCGTCGAAAATGATCCAAGCATAAGCACTAGGCGGATTGCAGATACTTATCAAATTACACAATCGTCTGCTTGGAGAAATCTTTACATTAATTGTTTATACCCATTTCATTTACAACGGGTTCAACATTTGCAGTAGGGTGATTTTGAGTTGAGAATGCAATTCTGTAACTGGATTAATGAAGATCGAAAGTTGTATAGGTATGTTTTGTTCACTGATGAAGCACAGTTCACGCGTGATGGTATAAATAATCTTCACAATGAACACCGGTGGTCCTATGAAAATCCTCACGCTACAGTAGAACATAATTTCCAACATAAATTTAGCATTAATGTGTGGTGTGGAATGTTAAATGGTCATTTAATTGGTCCATTTATAATCGACGGTAGTCTTACAGGAGAAAATTATTTAAACTTTCTCAAAAATCACTTGCGAAATCTATTAGAAAATGTTCCCTTTAATGTAAGACAAAACATGTATTTGCAGCATGATGGAGCCCCTGCACACGACAGTTTACTTGTAAGAGATTTTTTAAACCAAAACTTTCCAAACCGATGGATTGGTCGGGGAGGTCCGTTTAATTGGCCACCTAGATCGCCAGACCTTAATCCTTTGGATTATTGTCTTTGGGGATGGTTCAAATCACTGGTATATTCCACTAAAGTAAATACAAGAGAAGCATTATTGGACCGGATAACAAACGCAGCACAAACACTAAGAAATGCGCCCGAATGTATTCACAGAGCAAATGGTGGAATTTTTGAAAATTATAAAACGTAACCTAGATTTTATTAAAAACAACTTAATAATAACAATTTTAATAAAAATTAAATATCTTTTGTTTAGTTTATGTCTGAGGCACTGAATACACACCTCAAAAAAATGTGTTAGTCTTTCATTTCAAAGGTTTTGTGCTATTTTGACAAAACAACCATCTTTTAAAATTTTGCGATAAAAAATTACATGCGCCGAAATTGTTTTAAATCCAAATATCTCGAAACGGTTGCTCGTATCCACTTTTAACACCTTTTTGACGTAGAAATGGCAAGGGAATAATTTGTTTTACACAAAAATATAATACAAGACTGTACCAAAAAGTTGTGATTGTTCCAAGAAGTAGAAAGACATGTAGGTGGCGCCCCCTACAAGTAAGAGCAATACTAATAATAGATTCGAATTTGTCTTACCAAAAAACCCCCGTATATCAATTTTCACTCCATTTACATTATCATAGATTTTATTTAAAAAATAGGAAAATTAAATTAAAACTTTAACACCTTGTATCTCGAGAACTAAGGCCTTGCGGACACCTATTTATATAGACTTTTATGTTAATTTTTTGGTCCTGAATATGTACCTGAAGTATTGACATTTCCTCATGGATCACCCTATATATATATATATATATATATATATATATATATATATATATATACATATTAGTTCCACAAAGCTGCTACGACATACCAGGTTTCGATGGAAGCCATTTTATACTTTTAAAACTTAAAGGTACAGTTCCTAAAACTTCGAGAGTTTCAAGAATTTTTTTTTCAAAGAACGCATCCTAATGAATAGTCAAGGTAAGGGGCTTTTAGTTTAATAATCAAACCATAATTCATTTAAACGGACTGACATTTTAAATGCCTATTGAGCAAAGTTATAAATATTTGTGCAAAGTCGGACCAAAATTAGGCAATTTCTAAATTTATAGATTTACAACGAAAACTTTATGGTTAGACACAGTAAAAATCAAAAAAAATCCAGATAATAAAAGCATGTCGAATGTTAAGTTTATAATTCTCAGCCATCTGTGATTAATTTACGTTATGGGTTTTTAAAAAATAAAATCAATTTTCAAATTATTAACGTAAAATTTGACCAATTTAGGTTACTAACACCAAAGGATACGTAACAAAAATATAAGACAATACTCTGTTACAGTTGAAATAAAATTAACATTTGTATAGCAATATAATAAATAGAAAAAGAAATATATGGACTTTAGCGGAGGTCCGGTTCTTCTTAACTTTAATAAAAGATAAACAAGTACTTGGGTTCATGGTAAAGTTTACAGAATTAAATATTTATGTAGTGAATTCTGTAAACGTACCTAGTTGACTCCATGAGAAACCAAGTATTTATAAGAGGCGAACCTCAGAGGATTGTTAATTATAAAAATTTAAAAGTGTAAATGTTAAAATTTTGATAAGGTGTAGTTTTTACGTATGCCTTTTTTTCACTTGGTTGGACAAGGTAAAAACTAAGTTTTTGGTAGGTTACAAAACTTGAGATAAATTGGATAAGTAGTTTTTTGAGTAATCATTTTTTTAACATTTGACTAGGCTGCCATTTTGTTTTGCCACCTTAAAATGTCTAGGGAAATGCTACCAGGTTATCCCCATATAAGCCCTAATTTTTGGTCGATCGGATAAATAGTTTTTAGGTATGCCGTGAACAGATAGCGCGACGGAATTGAGGAAACATATTCTTCGGCATCTAGGAACCCTGAAATCTAAAGACATGAAAAAATCTCGGAGAGTGATTTTTCCACGATTAAAATACCTTTCTTTTACAAGGGTAGTGAAAATTATTTGGCCGTCATTTTGTCCATCATTTTGAATTCGGACCACAATTTAAAGCTTGCACAACATTTGAAATCAATCTAATAAGTAGTTTTTTCAGGGTACTTTTTTTAAATATTTTATTAGGCTGCTATTTTGTTTTGCTGTCTTATATTCAAACCAAAATGTTCCCAGTTCTTTCCTATATAACCCTTGATTTTTGTACGAAATTTGAGCAAGTTAGATAATTAGTTTTTTTAGTATTAATTTTTTTAAAACATTTCACTAGGCCGCCATCCTGTTCCGGCATATTGAATTTTTACTAAAATATTACAAGGTCATCCCCATATATTCCGTAATTTATGACTAAAATTTGTAGTCAATCTGATGAGTAGTTTCTATTCCGCGAACTGACAGTCAGACAAACCGATAGGCAGAACGATGGAATTGATAAAACCTATTTTCTTGGCATGTAAGGACGCTATTAAATAAAAAAAATTGTAAAATTTGATAGGGTGATTTTTTCACGATTACAAAATAAATATTTTATTTGGCCGCCATTTTGTTCCGTCATCTTGAATTGCTACCACAATTTTACTTGTTTATCTCTATTGCACACTTAATGCTTGCACATAATTTGAAACTAATTTAATGGGAAGTTTTTTCAAGCTGATTTTTTAAATATTTTATTAAACCGCTATCTTGGATTCCTAACAAAAGTTACCAGTTCATTTATATACGACACTAAATTTTTGTGCAAATTTGAGGTAAACGGGATAATTAGTTTTTTACTAATATCTTCTAACGACTCACCAATATCTTCTAATGACTCGCCAGGTCGCCATTTTGTTTCGCCATATTAGATTTTTACCAAAATGTTACCAGGTTATCTCCATATGATCCTAAATTTTTGACCAAAATTTGAGGTCAGTAGGTTAAGTAATTTTTAGCTATGACACGAAATGATAGACAGACAGACCGACAGAATAACCAAAAGAATGGAGAAAACATGCTTTTTGGCATCTAGAATTTAAGTGCGCTAAAACGTGAAGATATGTAAAATCTGGGAGGGTGATTTTTTTCACGATTACCAACATTTTATATGACCGTTATTTTGTTTCACCATCTCAAATGCATACCACAATTTTATCAGTTCATTCCTATATCACACTTAATTTTTGCCCACAATTTAAAATCAATCTGAGTTTTTCTAGTATGATTTTTTAAATGATATTTTATTTAGACACCATCTTGGATTCGTACAAAAAGATTAACCCTGGATTCTTACGTAATAAGTATAAAATAGTAACACTGAATTCAAAATTTCAGGTAAATTGAATAAGTAAGTGTTCGTTATACTACGTTATGATTTTTACCAAAATATTACCATTTTATCCCGGTATTACCCTTAATTTTTGACCAAAATTTAAGATCAGTTGGATCAGTAGTTTTTAGCTATACTTTGAATATACCGACAGACAGACAGACCGGCGGTATTGAGAAAACATGTTGTTTGGCATCCAGGGGCCCTAAAACAAGAAGATTTGTAAAAATCTGAGATCTGAATTTTCCTTTTTTGAGAGAACTAATAAATAAAGTGTTCTGAAAATTATCGTCATTAAGTCGGGAAGGTTGACTTGTATACCCATGGTATTAAATATCGTTAAGTTCGTCTTTCAGTGTTCTATTTAAATGTAATGTATTATACAGGAGGTTATATTGAAAAAAATAACAAAATTATCAGAACTTAAAATTTGTACGCAAACACTGCAATTTTTGTTTAAAATGGAAATACATATACTGGAAAATTTTTCGGTGCAAGAAAATATTAAGAAATCGTTAAATGTTTTAGTTACATCACATTAAATACACGGTATTGCCTGAAGAGAAATACCAATATATCAGAAACGTAACATCTGATACCCAGACTAATATATAAGGTGAGAGTTGTCTTTAAAATATTAACTAAAATGTCTATGAATATATAGGGTGTTCCATTTAAAATAAGATTTTATTGATTTAGTTTCTTTTCTTTGAAAATGTCATTTCTTTGGTTACAAAAAAGTGCGTGTACAGTTTCATATGTTTCGTCCAAATTTTCTATTTCATATATTTTTATTACAGCAATGATGAAGTTAGACAGTCTAACTACTAAAACGTCCGCAATATTAAAGACAATTTTCAATGACAAGTTGCTCAAAAACTCGTAAATTTTCTTTCATCTTAAAATCCTTGCTTGGATAACTCAAAATACCATTTCAGAATTGTTAACTGTTAGCCGTTGTTTATTTTCTAGTAAATTAAACGCCACTTAACAATAGTTAACCATTAGCCGTTTTTTATTTCGAAATAAATCCCTAACTAAGCGATCCCGTTTAAATTCCAATTAAAAACTAGCAAGCCACAAATCCAGCCTTCACCTGTAATCCGGGCTAGCAGCGCCCTTTATTCCACCGAGATAATGAATCCCTGCTTAACCTTAATAATACAAATTGTTTACCTGATGCATTGACCCTTCAAACAAGGAGAAGGGGTGAAACAAGATCGAGATTGACCGCTACATAATGGTTTACATTATTGGCTGAAGGGTCAAGCGATTAAATATATAAATATGTGCAAATGTCCATAACGTTTTCCTTTATTTTTCGATCATGATAATTTTTAGATATCTATGTTGTATCTCCAACTTGTCTTAGTTACGACCAAAATAAGTTGTTTGTACTTTCCTCGTAAAAGGGAACTATTGTAATCGTGAAAAAATACCCTTATTTACAGATTTTTACGTTTTAGGTTTCCTAAATGCCAAAACACACAAAGTAAAGGTTCATAGTCTTACGTAACCGGAAAAGTAAAATTTGTGTACGCAAATAAATTTTATGTTATTTTATTTGTTGTAATAGTTTGCCGCTTCACCTATAAAGTGCGCCAGCTAACCGGTACAGAAAATTTAGTTTTTTTTTCATATATTTTGTAAAATTGTTCAGCTGTCAATAAACTGCTTCAAAATAATTAATTTTCTGTTCAATACCGAGTGTCAAAAAATATATGAACCTAAAAGTCTTAACTTTGGAGGTACAGGGTTTTAAAAAAACATTTTTTTTAAATATTAATTCTGATGCTATAATAGATAATTAACTGTGTGAAATTTGATACACGTTTTTTATGCATAAATGTGCATTTTTTATAAGCAATCAATTTTTGAAATTTCTAGCAGTGGCGTGCATATGTAATTAACCTGGGTAAATCCGTATGCTCCTTAATGGATAGAAGACGTGTATCAAGTTTCATGCAGTTATCTACAATAGCATCAGAATTGGGATGAATAGAAATGTTTTCTTTTTAAACTTTACCGTCTTGTATCTCTCAAAAGTTAAGACTTTTAGGACATAAAACACCCCCTTTAACATCAGCACGTAATTAGGAAGCGCCATGTATAGTACTTCACAATGACGGCCCCTGTATAAAGTAATATGATAAACGGAGACAGACGGCCACTTTTGGCATACCCGAGTAGCCAAAAGTCGAACTGCATAAATTAAAATTTTGATAAATCTCGTTCACTGGATCTGATGCTGGCTGCCCTTGTAAAATCTGGACTTGTAAATCGTGTATCACTATACTGGGTAGTCCAACAATAGTGGACGTAGGCAGTAGCCCGGGAACCGTTTATGACAGAACTCAAAAAAAAAATATATTTATAGGTAAATCGATCAAGAAAAATCAAAACAGATATAGAAGTGCAGTACACGAAAGAAAACTGACAAATATAGATAAAGGTTCATTAAGCATAGTTACATTTTTTAATTTTCTAGTGCCTATAATAGTGCGTATAGTCAAAAAGGAGTGCCATATTATTTAAAGAACGACGGGACACCACTGGTTTAAAGAGATTTCTTGGCCAACCTTCCTAAACCAATTGACTCCGCCCGGTTTTCTTTCGTGCCCGCACTTTATATTTCTCTGTCTGTCTGTTCGCGGTATAGTTAAAAGACTGTCTACCCGATTTACTTTAAATTCTGGTCAAAAATTAAAGGTCATATGGCGATGACTTGGTAACATTTTGGTAGAAATACAATATGGCGGAACAAAAAGGCGGCCTAATGAAGCGTAAATATTAACCGACAAAATATTGGTGTCAATCGAAGATGGCGAAACTACATGAGAGTTTAATAAAATATTTTAAAAAATCAGCCTGAAAAAACTACTTATAATTTCAATTTTTTTGCAAGAATTAAGTGTGATATACAGATGAATTGAAAATTGTTGTGCGAATTCAAGATGGTACCAAATAAAAGTACTCGTCCAAAAATTATCCTTTGAGGTTTTTACAGATCTTCATGTTTTAGAATTCCCAGATGCAAATAAACTTATTTCCTCAATCCCGTCGAGTCGGTCTATCTATCGGTGTGTCTGACCTGTCAGTTCGCGACATAGCTAAAAACTACTTACCCGATCGTTTTTAAATTTCCTAAGGACCTGAAACAAATGACCTAAGAACATGCTGAGATAATGAATCTTAACCTTTAAAGAAATTGTTTATCTGCTGCATTGAACCTTCAAATAAAGAGAAGAGGTGAAACAAGACCAAGATTGAACGCGATATGCTTGGACAGGCTGAAGGGTCAAGCGATTAATGTTGTACCTTGAAGTCAAATTGCAACCCATTATTAAATGTCCATCACGTATTCGTCTATTTTTAGATCGTGGTAATTTTTAGATATCTAGTTGTATCTCCAACTTGTTTGTCAAATCGCCAAAATAAGTGGTTCGCACTTTCCTCGTAAAAGGGAAGTATGGTAATCGTGAAAAAATACCCTCCCAGGTTTTTACAGATCTTTACCTTTTTGGGGACCCTAGATGCCAAAAAACATATTTTTCTAAAATCCGTCGATCTGTTCGCGGTATAATTAATAGACTACCTATCCGAATTATAAAATAAAATGGCGGCCTAGTGAAACGTAATTGAATCGGTAAAATTTTGGTATGAATGCAAGATGGCGAAACCAAATGGCGGCTTAATAAAATATTTAAAAAAATCGGCTCTGAAAAAACTACTTATTAGATTGATTTCATGACTTAAGTTTAATATGCACATTAATTTGTAAAACTGTGGTACGTATTCAAGATTACACCAAGTAAAATGTTTGTAGTTGTGCAAAACTCACCCTCCCAGGTTTTTACAGATCTTTACGATTTAGGTTTCGCAGATGCTAAAAAAAACGTGTTTCCTCAATCCCGTCGGTCTATCTATCGGTCTGTCTGTCTGTCTGTCTTTCTGTCAGTTCCCGACATAGCTAAAAATTACTTACCCCATCGTCCAAATGAGCTAAGAAATTGAAAGATAAAATTAATTTTAAAATAATTACCGCAAAAACTGACCAAACTGAGACTGCTAAGAAAAAATCGGTAAATTTCCTTTACGCTTAACTTCCCTCATGATGAATATTTCCTTATATTAGGAATAGTGTAGTGTGAACCAATTTAGTTCAGTACATAGTTATTCAGGAACACATATATACTTTCTTATCAAACATTTTTATTAGACGCCATTTTATTCCAGTATATTGGATCCCTACCAATATTTTACCAGTTTCTACGTATGCCTCACTTAATTTTGGATATAATTTAAAATTAATTCAAGAAGTAGTTTTTAGATTGACACACATCGCAATTTTGTTACGTCATGTTCAATGCGCACCAGTTTTTTTTAATATCATATTTAATTTTTCGCCAAAATTTACAGATTTATCTAAAAATAGATTAACTAATTATATAATAGATTGGGATGAAATGTTTTCATTTAATAAAAATACATCTATATATATATATTCAATATTCATATATTCATACAATATATCAAATTTAAAATTTTTCAATAAAAAAAATATAAAATTAACAAATAAAGAAGAAAATATTTGAAGTAAATTTTTTAACACGAAATTTTAGAGGAGACGTGGATCTCGAGATTTGTTTGATACATTTTTCTATACCACGTTTGATACCGAAGATATGGACCGCAAAGTTGACCAAAAAAGTCAACTTCGATGTAACAAGGTTGAGGTCGCAACTTTAATCTTTTTCTGACGAAAGTTTCTGGAACGATGGCTCTTCCTGTCTTACAGAACCCTATTATTTCTGGTTGGGTTTCAACTTCGTTCGACGATTTTACAATTTCTTTTTCTTTCGAAAAACGGGTATTTTGGGGCGCTTATATTTCAAAGTGGTTGAGTCCTATCAAAATTTTCCAAGAAAGGTATTTCGCAGGAAATATCTGGAAATTTAGTGATGGTCCTGGATTATATACAGGGGAAGCACTAATGAGGTGAAGTTTGCACCAAAGTTCCCAAGAATGGGTACATGTTTTAACATTATACTGGATTACAATGGAGCAATTTTATTACGTTATGTTGAATTCGCACCAGTTATTCCTAATATCATATTTAATTTTTCTCCAGAGTTCACAAATTTTTTTTACGTTAATTTCCTTTAACATGTTATTTGGCCGCCATTTTGTTCCGCTATCTTGAATTCGTAACACAACTTTACCAGTTTATCTAAAATTTAAAATTAATCTAACAAGCAGTTTTTTTGACTGATATTTTAAATATTTTATTAAGCCGCTATTTTGTTTTGCAATCTTATATTCAAACTAAAACGTTACAAGTTCATTCTTATGTAACAATTTATTTTTCTGCAAAATTTGAGATAAATGGGATAATTACAATTAATTAATAATACAATAATTAAAACTGACAGACAGACAGACAGAGCGACAGGTGGACCGACGGAATTGATAAAACATATTTTTTGGCATCTAGGGACGTTGAAACGCGAAGATATGTAAAACCTGCTAGGGTGATTTTTCAGATTACAAAAATTTTATTTGGCTGTCATTTTGTTCGACTATCTTGAATTAGTACCACATTTTTACTAGTTCATATCTATAATACACTTAGTTATGGTACATAATTTGAATTCAGTTCATTAGGTACTTTTTTCAGGCTGAATATTTAAATATTTTATTAGGCCGCCATTTTGTTCCGCCATCTTGGATTCGTACCAAAATTTTACCAGTTGATTCCTATATAATTTTTGATATTTGTGCAAAATTTGAGAGAAATTGAATAAGCACTTTCTTAGCAATAATTTGTTTAACATAGGCCGCCATTTTGTTTTGTTATATTGAATTTTTACCAAAATGTTACCAAGTCATCCCCCCATGAGCCTTAATTTTTGACTAAAATTTGAAGTCAAAGAGGAAGTAGTTTTTTAGGCATGCCGCGAACAGACAGACCGACAGACACACAGACCGACGGAATCGAGAAAACATGTTTTTCGTCATCTAGTGACCCTGAAACGTAAAGATCTGAAAACATCTCGGAGAGTGATTTTTTCACGATACATCAATTTTTACCTCTCTTTTATGAGGGAACTGAAAATAGGTATGTAGAAAAAATGTTTGGCTTTTAAGAAGGTAAGTATAGTTTTTATTTAAAACAATTTTTTTAAAAGTGCTCCTAAATTCCCTCAGTATTATTGAAATCTAGTAGAGGTTTTTCCAAGGTAAAAGTTAATCGTGGTGATCCAAAGCCCCTTAACGGTTTGTTAAATAAAATTTAGATATTTCTCTATCTTATAAAATAATATTTCATTGACAGAAAATAATAGAATTTTTAATTTAAGTTATTTAACAATAATACATACGTTATTATCAATATACACAATACCTAATTAATTAAATTAAAACAATAGTCCACAGTCTTGTAATTTTTGTAATTTACACCTAGGTGAATAGACACCTGTATGCGCATGTATGTCTAAAAAGTTTATAACAATAATATATATATTTATAATTATTTTCATGCTATATATAGCTAGATATGTCTATTTGACTAGTATCTATAGACTGTCATCTTAACAAACGTCCTCGCTCACACTCAGGAACGAAAGTCTGCTGTTGGGCGTGTCATTTCAGAAAACCGTGTTTTCCGACATTTCAGCGGGCCTCCGAAAATATTACAGATAGGCTATTGAATTTGATATGCAATTTTAAAGGAAACATGGATCTAGAGATTTGTTTGATACATTTTTCTATACCATGTTTGATACCGAAGATATGGACCGCAAAGTTGACCAAAAAAGTCAACTTCGATGTGACACGGTTGAGGTCGCAACTTTAATCTTTTTCTGACGAAAGTTTCTGGAACGATGGCTCTTCCTGTCTTACAGAACCCTATTGTTTTTGGTTGGGTTTCAACTTCGTTCGACGATTTTACAATTTTTTTTCGTTCGAAGAACGGGTGTTTTGGGGCGCTTATATCTCAAAGTGGTTGAGTCCTATCGAAATTTTCTAAGAAAGGTTTTTCATAGGAAATATCTAGGAGAATAAAAACCTAGATGCATCTCTGTCGTGAAAATGGCGAGAAAATAGACATTTTTAAGAAAACTGAAATTTATCGAAAAAGTCATAAAAAAATTAATTTTTTTAGTCACTTTTTCTTTTTTATAAAAGTAAGTAGGCAACTGGTCAGAAAACTAATTACGGTACCGAAAAGTGCTTAAAAGGCTACACAAAATGGAATATTTATGATGGTCCTGGATTATATACAGGGGATGCACTAATGAGGTGAAGTTTGCACCACAGTTCGCAAGAATGGGTGCATTTTTTAACATTATCCTGGATTACAAGGAAACTAATATATCTAAGACTGTAGGGTATTTTTTTACGAAACAAGATGTGTTTGATAGACCGTGGCCAAATTTCGAGTTTGTAACGTTAACGGTTAAATTACTGCAATTTTTTAAAGTTGATAATTTAATTTCCAACATTATACTTATTTTGCCGCTTGCTGCGAATAGTAATGGAAATTATTTTCAGATCCGCAAATGTAGCATTTATTTAGCTACAAAAAAGCTTTAATAACATTTTTCTCTAACTACTTAGCAAGGGGGTGAAAATTCGATTCAAGGAAAGAAATGCAAAATACCGGTCAAAAATCGGTAGGTACCGAACCATATACAACGCAAAATGATAGGTGGCCTTGGCCTAGGATGATAATTGACATGTCAGTTGTGATAGATGTCACTGCTGAGTTTTGGTTTGTTTAAAGCAAATATTTCTCTGATATTTTGTATCGCTACGATTTATGTTTTTGCATTTACGCGTTAGAGAGATAGACACTTTTGAGAAAAACTGATATTTTCTCAAATAAAAAAGTAGGCGTTTGGTCGGAAAACTGGTTACGACGCCGGAAAGTACTCAGAAAGATACACAACATGGAGGGTTTAAGAAGGGTCTGGGAATAAATACAAAGGTTGCAATTACGAGGTGAAGTTTGCACAATAAAACTGTTTTTTTTTTCTTAACTTTTAAACTGCTTAAATTTTTTAATTGGCAATTATTATCTTTTATTTATTGTTTATTTCCTTGTAAATTAAATGTCACCTAACAATAGGTTAGCCGTTTTTAATTCCGAACTAAATCCTTAACTAAGTGATTCCGCTTAAATTCCAATTAAAAACTGGCAAGCCGCAAAACCAGCCTTCACCTGTAATTCGGGCTAGCGGCGCCGTTTATTCTACCGAAATAATGAGTCCCTGCTTAACCTTAATAATAGAACTTGTTTACCTGATGCATTGACCCTTCAAAGAGAAGGGGTGAAACAAGACGTAGATTAACCGCGACATACAAACCTTTAAGGGTTTACATTATTGGCTAAAGGGTCAAGCAATCAAACATATAAATACATAATTACCTTAATGGTGTACAGTGATATACCAGTGGGAGAAGTCAGATTGCCACCTATTTTTATCGCCATAACTATTCCTTGATTATGATATTTTTAGATTTTTTCTGTATCTAATTGTAAATGTTGTAAGTTACCGCCAATATTAGTTGTTTTTTATGTGACAGTAAATAAATACACTGTGCATCGAACCAATATAATATAATGTTAATGGATAATGTTAAAAATTACAATTTCAGTGATTATGAATGTGTTTTCTGTTTTTTTTTTGTAATTTCGGAACCCTTTTAAACTGACAATAAAACATGCACAATTTTGCTTAAAATCTATTTAAATTTACAATTTTCAAACCTGTTACAAAATGAAAAAATTGTTATATTAATTAAAACCGAATATTTCCTTCTATAAGGGCTTGGCAATGATCCTATATGCAGAAAACTGAGGTATTGATCTACGCTTAAACAATTTAATTCCATATTTTGACCGGCCTCAAAAGAAACGTTTTGTAATGACGGGTTGGGCAACTGTCGTAGCCGTCTCTCCATAGTTCATGCGTTCGACTGGGTTTAGATCACTACTTCGTGAAAGCCAAACCGTGTAGCAATTTTGACATTACAGATTCGAAGGTAGAGGAAACTATGCCCAATAAAAACTGCGAAAGAATCCACATGATTTTCTAAAATGTCTGTAATATACCAGTATACTATTAGATGCTCCGTATTTGCGAAGAGTAAATCTGTAGAACATTTCATATTAATCCCACCCCACACCATGACTAATCCGCCATCATAACTAACAGTAGCCACTATGTTGCACCCAGGCCCAATCTTTATTTTTATCACCAATGTGATCAGGAGCAATTTATGGTCATTGTCTTCTGATTCCAGACTCTATAGTACTTTCTGTTCCAGGAACTTACGATTTTGAACAAGTCTTTTTGTGTTACTCTTAAAAATCGACAGATGGTGATCTGGTGAAAATTAAACCTAGATGAATAAAAGTTAGTAAATAATTTTACTATAATGCTAATCATTTTATTTGATGAATGGGGTTTTAGTGCATTTTCTTTAAGGAAATTAATAACAGAATCCGTTTCTCATGAACTTATGTTAACTTTCTGCACTTCTATATTTGAAATTGATATATCTTTAGACACTCAAGTTTTTCCTGTTATAATATTACGTCTGAAAATACTATTGAAATTAATAAAGCGAGTTATCTAAAAAAATTGCATCTTCCCAGATTTAGGCGAACTTCTCTTTTGAGCAGACATATTACTTGACTAACTCTCCTTTTAAATAAGAAATATTTAGGCAAAAATTAATCCCTAACTGCAAACGTGGAATTTTAACGTAACCACAGACCTGAGTTTAAATAGCCGCCTAATTCAAAATTGTATAATATATTTAAAAAAACGCCATTTTCTTATAAATAATTTGGTAAAAATTTAATTTTTTTTATTGATAAGTTTTAATAATACACAGTAACGTATTGCATATAACTAGAAACAGTTTCGACACTATTTTAAAAGATGTACAACCATTTCAATTATTGCATAAAATTAAGAAATAACTCAGTTTTTTTTTGTACACAACAGGTATGAATAAGTGCAAATTAATTTTAAAAACGGCAAAGTGGCAGAAAAGCATAAACATTAAAACGTCCATTTTGTTCTAGAAAAACAATAATTGTCACCTTACTGGTGACAATTATTGTTACCTATAGCCACCTACACAGTATTTGAAATAGGAAAATGGCAACACAAGTTTAAAGTAACCTCATGGCTATAGTCAAACATTAAAAGATAATTTGACAAAGTAAATCACAAAAGAGTAAACTGGATTACAATATTATAAACGTGTTGAATAATATTACTCATTGACAAAATTATGCATGACATTCTTCTCTCTGGAATTTCATTTGAACGACACTTAAAATTCCTAGTTTATTTCAGCTTTAATGCCGGAAACCACTTCTCGAAACTTCCAATGACAAAAAAAGCAGCCGTCTTCCTATTCAGAAACTAGACATAATCTATACTGAAAAACTTTCAACTGTATAGGGGAACACGGGGTACAAGAATTCGTCCCGAAAATGTGGTATAAGATTTAAAATGATCTATTTCCACAAATAAATGGTAAAATTAAATCGCTTGAGGCTGGGGGTTATAATCCGCAAATACAGATATAGTGTCCTTGAAAATATTAGCAATATATGGGATTATTTAACACACTTCAAAAAGGAAGGAGGTTATTAATTCGGCCCTATATATTTTACGTATATGCACCGATTAGTCAGAAACAGTGCGAACCAATTTGGATGAATTTTTTAAAAAGATAAAACTGTAGTGCCGCATGCTTTTAGAATCGCCTCGAAAAGCTAATATCTTGGAAATTTGACTTTATGGGGTCGGCGACAAACTAACTTCTAAATATGTATAATAGCAGAAATATATAATTTCTGCAGGTGCAAAACGGCCCACAAGAAGAATTGCTTTCGATTATGTCACAGGGTACCCTCCTGCGATCATGATTTCTGGGCCTCTACCCTCATCAGGCAGGCTTGTACCCATGGAGATATAAAATAACAGATTGCTCGATATGACAAAATCGAAAACGAAACGTCTATCATACTGAAACTGTACTACAAGTTAAATGTAACATTTAGCACCACCTATTGGGGCTCCGGTGATTTCCGGCTGCAAACCCATAGGTAATTTAAAAAGTATGCACTAGCACCATCATGCGGAGAGTAGATATTAAAAATCGATAAAAATGCGCTCTCACACATCTTTATCAAAAGTTCGTGGCCGGAAAAGATATATGTATAATAGCAGAAATATATAATTTCTGCAGGTGCAAAACGGCCTACAAGAAGAATTGCTTTCGATTATGTCACAGGGTACCCTCCTGCGATCATGATTTCTGGGGCCTCTACCCTCATCAGGCAGGCTTGTACCCATGGAGATCTGAAATAACAGATTGCTCGATTTGACAAAATCGAAAACGAAACGTCTATCATACTGAAACAGTACTACAAGTTAAATGTAACATTTAGCACCACCTATTGGGGCTCCGGTGATTTCCGGCTGCAAACTCATAGGCAATTTATGCACTAGCACCATCATGCGGAGAGTAGATCTTAAAAATCGATAAAAATGCGCTCTCACACATCTTTATCAAAAGTTCGTGGCCGGAAAAGATATATGTATAATAGCAGAAATATATAATTTCTGCAGGTGCAAAAGGCCTACAAGAAGAATTGCTTTCGATTATGTCACCGGAAATCACCGGAGCCCCAATAGGTGGTGCTAAATGTTACATTTACCTTGTAGTACTGTTTCAGTATGATAGACGTTTCGTTTTCGATTTTGTCATATCGAGCAATCTGTTATTTCAGATCTCCATGGGTACAAGCCTAGCTGATGAGGGTAGAGGCCCAGAAATCATGATCGCAGGAGGGTACCCTGTGACATAATCGAAAGCAATTCTTCTTGTAGGCTGTTTTGCACCTGCAGAAATTATATATTTCTGCTATTATACATATATCTTTTCCGGCCACGAATTTTTGATAAAGATGTGTGAGAGCGCATTTTTATCGATTTTTAATAACTTCTAAATAGTTAATGACAGAGGACAGTTATATACTAAGTGTATATATAGCACACATATAATTACTGTCTTTATTATTAATTTTCAAAACGGAAGTAAATATTATTTATTACTTTAGTGTTTTTTAAGTCGATTTTATTTGTTTTATATTATTTTTTACTCCATCCTCTTTAATTCTCTTTATAGAACAAAGTTTTCGATGTATAAAGCTAGGTATAATAAAATTTGAATAAGGTTTGGTATTAAAAACCTGAAATACGAGTATAAACTTATATTTGTGTTTAGTTTGGACGTTACAGGACATTATATATATATATATATATATATATATATATATATATATATATATATGTATGTATACAGATTCCAATAAAAATAAATGGGGCATTCGAAGTTTGTAAGCACAGCACTTTAAAAGATATTTAGGCATTCCGGTACTTTTAACTATAAATGCGGTGTTGTCATATCTCAGTAACCAGTGCAGACAGAATTTTCAAAAACTGTGATATTACTAAATTTGAGACGGCCAATTTAGTGCAATAAAAATAAATACGACAAACATTTAAGATAAGAAAATGACTACTTGTAGCGCAAAACTGGGAAATCTGGCAGCAGAGTGATATAATTTTTCAACTCCACATTCTCAAAAACTCCCAAACTCTGAATTTTATAAGCACAACTTTTTGATGATTTTATTTAAGGGTTCCCGTACTTTTTACTGTAAATGCGATGTTGTCCTATCACACCAACTGTATAGATAAAATTTTGAAAATTTGGGATATTACTAAATTTGGGACCGCCAATTTAGTACAAGAAAAATAATTAGGGCATTCTATTTAAGAAAAGAAAATGACTACCTGTAGCGCAAAACTGGAAAATTTGACAACAGTGCCGATACAATATTTCAATTCCGCATGTCTGGGAACTCCCAAATGCCAAATTTTGTAAGCACAACTTTAGCGGTTTTGTTCGCGTTCCGGTTCTTTTTACTAACTCTAAACTATATATATATATATATTATATATATATATATATATATATATATATATATATATATATATATATATATATATATATATATATATATATATATATATATATATATATATATATATATATATATATATATATATATATATATATATATATATATATATATATATATATATATATATATATATATATATATATATATATATATATATATATATATATATATATATATATATATATATATATATATATATATATATATATATATATATATATATATATATATATTGCATGAAAAATACGTGACTGAAAAAACTTATTTTTTTAACGGAATACATTTGCATATTTGCGTTTTGAAGATGCCGGTTGTTTTTTAAAACTCAGACCGAAAATAACGAACTGAGCAATAAAGTGCTGGTTTAGGAATTCTTGATTTTCCAGTAATAATCATTCTATATTATACGGCGTGTACAAAAATCTGTTACGCTATTTCCCAAATTGAATCATTTATAACCTCGTTGTTTTAAATGAAACCCCCCGAATATTTTTCTTACCATGAGAGAGTATATTTAATTCCCTAACAAGTAAATTTTAATTATCTATTAAACAGCATTAGGTTTACCTATCCATCTTGCTCAGCTTTTCAGTAAAAGGGGATTATCATCATTCTAAATACTTAATTTAAACAATTAGAGGTAGCCTTAATACCGCTACGTGCAATTATTTGAAGTTCGTATCTAAAGTATAGAAAAGCTCTATTTGTTAGAAAAAAACTAAGTGAGTTAAGTGGAGGTAAATCTAATACAGATTAATCGATATTTTAATTCTACGTTGTACTATGGCACTAAATACAAAGTGTTTTTATAAATAATAATGATACAAGTAATTTAATAGGGGGCACCTCTACACTAAGAAAAACGCAAATATATATAAAAAAATTGCATTTAGGTATAGGAAACCCTAATGTAATTTGTTAAGGATCTAAATATTTTTTTTCATTGGGAAAATATACCGGGGGGGGTTTCTTTTAAAATAACGAAGTAATTGATTTAATTTAGGAATAGTATGCCTTTGGTTTTTTGTACACCCCGTATAATTTTAAATGCCAAGAAAACTAATGATAGATTTAAGCCTCTTAATTTTTCAATTTATTGTTCAATAAGTTTTGTTAGTAATCTCGGTGTCATTCACTCTAGAAGTTAGGTATAGGTAGCCCTTAACAAAATTGGATCAAATTTTTAATCCTTAACACAAATATCATTTAAAAATACGTAACTTTTATCTGCCACGTATTTTTGACGCCATCTGTATATCCCTAGGTAAATTTAAATTGTACCTCTGTACCATCCATATATATCTTCCATGTTGTATTTAAAGCAAAATTATCGTTTAGCATCTAGAGACCGGCGAGGATGGGGGTGCCCCGCATCCTGTATAATATGTAAATTTGATGGTCTCTAGCGGTTAAACTAAACATCGAAATAAGCCTGTATTTCAGAGTTTTTTTTTAAACCAAACCCTACAACAAATTTAAATTTTATCAATTTCCACTGGGGTCCAATTTCTTTACATTTTGTACGGGGTCGTTTTGCCAGAATTACGGTACTAATATTATATGACAAACAAAAATCTATTTTGGCTTTTGGGCATCTGAAGAGAAAATATCCAATTTGAAATTGATTGAAGCAAAATATTTAATAAAATGACATATCTTAAGATATAGACTAATCTGTCCACGGGATGCTTCGAAAGATGATATAAACAATATTATTTAAGCAAAAATAATAAATTGTGTCATTTAACTTAAGTTATTATAGACATAGAACAGTTGCATGAAAGCTTTCATCCTGTCAGGACTCATCAGTGCGCCGATCGTAAGAGAGAAACATTAAATAATAGAAAATACCTGATTTTAAAATTTGTCATATTGTTTAACACGTAACCTAGAAACGAAAAAAATGATAGTTTGCCGTCATCTATAATGTTATTTTTAAATGTGTCCAAATTATTTTCTCAAATCTCAATAAAAATGTCTAACTTTAAATTATTTGAAGCAAATATTCTAAGACAGACAGACCGATGGAATTAAGATAACATATTTTACTGCACGCAGATGTTGTTTTAGGAATAAATATAAAAACAGTCCGTGCCGAAACTACCCATACCCAACAGGAGAGCAATGCCCGTCACCAATCAGCATTAGTCATTTGTTTGAACAACTTGGTTAAAATAAAGTCTTGTCCATGACCCAGCAGCTCTGGACAGCCATTACCAGCAAACTTTTTTTTTACACAATAGCATACATGTCTTCATGTTTTAATTTTGTTTAGAATAATGTGAATCAAACGAAAACGACAAAATACCAAATAAATAATGTTTTTTTTACGTTTGCTTTCATTAATACCAATTGTTGACAGATAACCAGTTCGAAATTTCAACACAATGCTCGTTGCTTTGGCTGCATTTGTTCCACGAAACGAATTCGAAACGTATTAAGCTGCGTATACATCTGATCATTCGGGCCTAATGAGCAAGGCGTACGGGAATGAACATTCGAATGCGGCATTGCGTACACATCTGAACGGGACACACGAGCGAGACACATGAGCTTCCATTCGAACTGCTCTATGAATGCTGGTAGTTCGAGTTTGAATATGGTGGCTAAAAGTCTGGCAGTGGCTAGCGCTAGTTTTATTGTTATACAGTTTATTCAGAAAAATCGGGGAAATAGAGGTACCGATGGACATCACAATTATATGCGAAGAGTAGCTATCAAATTGGTATTAACAGACCTTGTTAATGAATGACTTGTCCGAGGAAGAGACCGGCCATTTCAAGAATTTCACCCAAATGTCCCAAGATGACTTAGATTTTCTTCTAATTTTTCTTCTGATGGTGTAAATTGATTATTTCCAAACACTGTTCTCGCGTGAAATCCATCGTCGTGTCCGTCGGATTCACGTAAGTTCCAGTAGCGGCTCGTGGATTTAAGAACAGGTGAAAATAGCGCCGCAGACAAAAAATTTTCGGGTTGCCACGCCCAAGATGGCTATTTTTTTACCTTTTTATGATGTTAATTATCCGTAGCTTTGGAGCGTTTTTTTAATACTTAGGGGAAATAATATGAATTTATAAGATTTTAAATATATTTTTTTGTTCTTAGATAACAGTTATATACCACGATACACCACGCGATGCAAAACTGCTTCCGCCTCCGATTTGAGCCGCTCCTATCTCTATTGGGCTTACGGATATTCACCATTGCGTTGCCATGCCGCAAACCAATCTAAACGCGAAAGCCGGCATGCTGGGAGAGTCTGAGGCGGAACTTGTTAACTGCTGATTGTGATTCCTCAACGGGTCGCTCTTATGAAAAGGTGTTTAGCAGTTTTTTTTAGTATTATATAACGCACTAGTTTTGATAGAAAATAATGGTATAATTAAGTAAATAATGTGAATCTATATAAAACATACTACATTTTTATAATAGAAATGTAGATTATAAAATGCTTAATATTTTAAAAATATTTTTATTTTTAAGTAAATTGAATGGAAAATGTAGGTGAAACGGTGCTTCACACGCGTCCCCTGGCGAGCCGTTGCTGGTAGGTTCAAACTACTAACCGCTCATGGTCACCGTCTTCCGCTGTTGCCGTCCATATTGAGCAAGTCTGAGCATGTTTGCCGCGCTCGCTTACTTTGATGTAGCGACAAAATTTGGAAAGAGTTGAGCCTGTTTATTTTCGATTCTTTTTCGAATTAAGACTTTCTCTGCTTTTAGACGCAAATATGATATTATGTACGTGATTTTTGTCCCACTCCATGTTCATTTTAAAAAGCAATGTATTAAAACTCCGCCATGTCGGCTAGTGATAGCGTTTTTAACGAAAAACGTGTTTTTGTCGATTGTTACGCTTTTGAACCTTTAAGAATACGTTCTACTTACATTAATTTATCTACTTTTATTTTTAGGTCTAAGATATAGATAAAAAATAAAATCGATATTCCCAACAAAAATATTTTTTATCAACAAATAATTATATATAAAGGCATTAAAAATATGAAAGTACATTACTAAATTAAACGATGAATTTGCTTTCGCCAGACATTTTTTGTGCGGAGGAAACTGAAAACAACGTTTTTTATTATTATAAGAATAGAAGAAAATTAAAAAAATGATGGCGGAAGTCGACTTGTTTGTTTTGTTTTCATTTTGGAATCCATATATACATTAATCTTCGTATAGACTTTATTTCAGATAGGTACCCGTTTGGAAAAAATATATTGCTCAGTTATTTCAGGACAATAGAAGCAATAATGAACCAAAAACTTGCAAAAATTAGTATCCGAAATAAGACACTCCCTAAAAACTGTAAAAATAGGACCTCAGGTCGAGACGGAATACCAATAGAGCTTTTGAAATCACTAGACGAAAACATTTTAAAACTCATCATCATACTTAACAACATATATGTGACAACAAACAATCCAACTGAGTGGCAAAGGTCAACATTTATATTCTTTCTTAAAAAGAATAACCCGTTGTCAGGGAACGATTATAGACTTTATTTGCAATGATGGTTCTCTTACAAAAGAGTCGCAAATACAATAAAATCATTTATATCTGCTTCATAGACTATCATAAAGCATTTGATAGGGTCCAGCATATGAAACTTATAGAAGAACTAAAGAACCTACGACTTGAGGACAATGACATAGAGATCATTACTAAAATCTACTGGAACCAAACTGCCATCGGTAAAGTGAATGATCTGGAAACAAAAGTCCCTATACAGCGAGGAGAGGGTGCGTACTCTTACCTGCTCTCTTCAACTTATATTCTTAGATAATCTTCCAACGAGCACACGAGGGAAAGAGGAAAAGGTGTTAAAATAGGGGGTAAGTTAATACAACATTCGTTTTGCAGAAGACACAGCTATCATGGCCGAATCATTAGAAGATCTTCAATCACTGGTAAGTAGGGTTAGCGAAGAAAGTGTAAGAATGAGACTCACAATAAATACCCAAAATTCATGATAGTTTCTAAAAACCCAGTTAATCAGAGCCAGCTATTAATAGAAGGAAAAACCTTGAAATGAGTTGAAAAATACAAATGTCTAAGAAGCTACATAACTTCGGATCTGGATCAAGACCAAGAAATTAAGATCAGAATTGAAATTGCGAGACAATCGTTCTTTAAATTTAAAAGCTTATTTACCAACACAAATTTGTGCCTTAAACTAAGATTGAGGCTTGCGGAGTGTCACGTGTGATCACAATTACTATACGGGTGAAAACTTGGACCCTCAAGGCTCAGATTGTAAAGAAATTGGAAGCCTTTGAGATATGGCTATATTTCAGAATTTTAAGGATACCATGGACAGATAGAATTACTAACGACGAAATCTTGTGTAGAATAGGGCAGAGCAGAAGACTTCAGTTATTGATTAAACGAAGAAAAACGTCGTACCTGGGTCATATCCTAAGAAATACAAAATATGAATTACTTCAAACTATTATGCAGGGACCAGTTGACGGAAGAAAAGGTATAGGAAGAAAGAACAAATCCTGGCTAAGAAAAATCCGAGAATGGACCAATATGAGCGCAGGTGAACTGTTCCACGTTGTGGTCGCCAACCTCCGTTGGGAGACGGCACGAGAAGAAGAAAAGCCCCTTTGTGTTTCTGTTTTAGTTTAATATCTTGTTTTTTCACAATTAGAAACAGTGGCTTTTGAAAACGGGAACATGATGATTGCAAATTGCAGAAAATATTTCGAAACATTTTCTCTACAAGTTTCGTTTACACATCGAAACACTTCAGGAAATGGCGAGTGCCACCACACTGGAACCACATGTAATAGTATATTGTATTGTAGCATACCGTTTCCATTTTGTTTTAAAAGACAGACACGCTATTATATAAACATTACCTAAAATGTGTTCAAAAATACTACTTGGGTAGAAACCCCAAAAAGCAAATATCTGCAAAAATCTCGGAGGGTTATTGTTTCACGATTGCAATATAGTCCGCCTCGACGTTTGAAGAGACCGGGCTGTAAAACGGTTTATTCGATTCGTCGGATCCTTTATATTTGCAATGAATATTTTTTACCCGCATAGCTTCTCTAGCCCACGTCTTGTGCGTCAGACTTAACTTTTCCTTTTACGAGGGAAGTAATAATAATTTTTTCCAAATTTGACATTATGAAGCAATTTCACCTTTTAATTTATAGAAATTTTCTTAAGAGCACTTAAATATTTCAAAATTTCGATTCCATTTCTAAATCTGTTCAATGTTTTTTTTTTAAATTAAGATATATATTTATTATCAAAAATGTAATTTAAACAAGCTAAACCTAATAGTCATTAAATCGGATGAAAAAATAAAGTTTTATGCGATAGTAATTATGTAGAAATTTAATATCCTGGCGACAATAATCAAGTATTTTTTTAAGGAATAATATAATTTAAAATTTTCGAAAAAACAGGAAAAAGTTAATAAAACTAAACAGTACAATTTCTGGCCATATTTGTAAAGCTAAAAAATAAAAAACCATTTTTAATATTTTATTTTATATTTTAGCAAATACATGCTTATTTGCGAAAGCCAATTTTGACAAGTAAAACACTATTTCCCAATAGGCTATTTCTCATGCTTAATGAAGCAAAGTTATTGTCTATGCTAAATTTTGACAAAGTTACTAACCAGAAAAAATGCTATATGACTTCAATATTACATAAAATTAGCAAAAAAGAACTTTCTCCATAAAATGCATTTTTAATATTTTATTTAGTACAATACAAAAAAAAACAAAATGAAATTGCTGGAAAACCTACAATTGTACTAAATCAATTTTTGATTGAACTGGAAATTGATAATAAACCAGAAACCATAAAAAAAATAGAACAACCCAATAGTTATATTAAATACTCGATTCATTTTATCGTTTTATTTCAATTGATGCGAAATGCGTAATTGGATTTTTCTTTGTTATCAAATAGAGCAAAGATAATGCCGAATTGATGAGTGAAATTGTAATTAAACTGTTAAAAATCTCAACTAGTATTCAATGTTTTGTGGTTAGATTCGACATTTATTTTAAAGCTTTGTTGAAGTTATTCAGTGATTCACTGGCTAAACAAATCATTGATGCAAAATGTATATATATATATATATATATATATATATATATATATATATATATATATATATAAAGAGAAATAGAAATTGAAATTTCTGTGCGGTTCTTGGTCGTAAAAAGTTATACAAAACGAAACCAGTAACGGTAAGGATTACTCCTTCACCATTTTGTCGAGAATCGACCAAAATATGACGCTATGTTTGTTTCCAGGGCCAAGGTGCCATCTGCTACCGTGGTATCTGCCCCGGCAAGGCTCATCAGGCAGTTTCCTTGGGGGGTATCGGTATTAAAACCGAAATACCCAAACCCTGAAACAAACAAATTGTCATGTCATTCGACTTTGAAAGTCGACGAGGGAAATAGGCAACCAGTGGCGCCATCTATGGTGCAACTAAATCGCTTTAGATGCGACCTACTTTGGAGCACAAGACGACACATCTGTGCAAAAATAAAAGAGAAATTTCAATTTCTGTTTCTCTTTTATTTTTGCACAGATGTGTCGTCTTGTGCTCCAAAGTAGGTCGCATCTAAAGCGATTTAGTTGCACCATAGTACCTACAGATGGCGCCACTGGTTGCATATTTCCCTCGTCGACTTTCAAAGTCGAATGACATGACACCTTGTTTGTTTCAGGGTTAAGGTATTTCGGTTTTAATACCGATACCCCCCAAGGAAACTGCCTGATGAGCCTTTATATATATATATATATATATATATATATATATATATATATATATTTATTTATTACGTTTCGCCAAAATCACATGTTCGAAGCTTTCCTTCTCGCGTCCAAATAGACTCTATTCGGACCAAGAAGGCCATACAAAATAGCGGACAAATAAAATGTTTGTAGACAAACAAAAATCTTCTTTGGCTCTTTCGCAACTGAATAAATATTTTCAACTATTCAGTTGCGAAAAATCCAAAAAAGATTTTTGTTTGTCAATCTAAACGCAACAAATAACCTGAACACATTTAAAAAAAAAATTTGTAATCGTGAAAAAATCCCCCTCTCTGGTTTTACATATCTTCAAGTTTAAGCGTCCCTAGATGCAAAAAAATAATATTTTATCAATTCCGTTGGTCCGTCTGTCTATCAGTTCGCGGCATAGCTAACACTACTAACACGATTAAAATTTTAATCAAAAATTATGGGACATATGGGGATGATCTAGTAATATTTGATAAAAATTCAATGTTGAAACAAAATGGCTGCCTAGTGAAATGTTAAAAATGATTATCAAAAAACACTTATCCTGTTTATCTCAAATTTTGCACAAACATCAAATATTATGTGAGAATCAACTGGTTAAATCAAAACGGAATTAAATTAGTAACACAGTAAAACTGTATAATAAAACAAATGAAGCAAGAAAATATCGCAATATTTTTTTTATTTTGTATACTAAATCGATTCTCCTATCCTTCATAGCAGCAAATTTATTTCTAACATCCTCATAAAATAGATGAGTTGCCCTCCCTCCAGAAATTCCTTTTGAAATGAAATATTGCCTATAGAAGTAAGTCTTTCTTGAGATGTATTTTTTAAGTTTTTACACGTTTGAGGCTAGAAAAACTTCTTTCCACTCAAGCACTTGTCGACGGTAATGTCAAAATAAGGGAAAACAGTTTATATGCTTCGGTAAAAATATTTCTATTTTCATTAATTTTTTTCACTTGCTCTTGCAACCATATATTCCAATTACTCTCACTGGCAAAAATAAGACCAAGCTCATTTTTAAGTAGTTGACCTTTTGAAAATATTTATTTCCCCATATAACTGTAACAAATTTTCAAACGGGCTAGTCGGAAAATTTAAACTATATTCGGAAAAATTAGCAGAATCTGCCAAAAATAAAAATGTAAGTTTTTTGCAATCTTGAAATCTTAGTGTCATTTGCATTAAAATATGGTCCAATATTTCACAAAAAAGGGTTCTATACTTAGCGCTAATTTCTTTAGGTGAAAGCTTGGCAAGCTCACGTTTGTAATGAGTTATTTCTATAATAGAATTTGCTTTATTAAACATGGTATTAAAAAAATTTTCATTTCTTTTTTTACCGCGCCTCATGACAGCGTTTTATATTGGATATGCATAAAGGAATGTCAAGCGATTTTTTGAAGAACGTCAAATAGTATGTCCGTGATTGAGAAAATGTCATTAAACACTAATGCCAGAAACGTGAATTCAAAATCGTTCATCTGACCTAAAAATCCTTTCGATGCCGGATTGATTTTTCATCAGATTTCTCACAGTTTGTAATAAATTCAAAGACGTCTTTTAATTTATTCCAGTCTTGAACAATCACGTTTACTAAATTCGAATTTGAAGACCAACGATTTTGTGTAATTGGTGGTATACGCCTCGTAGATACAGATGTAAGAGCATACGTTCTTTTGGCTGAGTGATGAAAAAACGAGGGAATACCACTAAAGCTTGCAAAAAAAATTCGACATTTAGAAATATTTTCTAGACTTTGCTGCATCACAAAGTTAAGACGATACGCAAGACAATGGACAAATACAGCCTGCGGAGATTTTTCTTTTATTTCTTTTTTTGCGGAAATTGTCAAGTCAAACCTTGGCTGCCCTATATTTAATACATCTCTGTGATCTTGTTCATTCCATCGATTAAATGGAGTTTCCAACAAAATGCAAACCATATCCGTAATCAGATTCATTTTAAAGTGTAAATATTACAGTCAACTAATAATGTACATTAATAAACCCGACACCAAATAAAGTTGTAACAATACCATAAATAAATATGACACAAAACAGTCAAGGCAAACTGCAAAAGAACTTACCGATTGCAGCGAAATCCGCGAAAATAAAAGTAAACAACCACCCCAACCTGAACGACACATGGGTGTAGTGTACTACCGCAGCAATTCACCGAGAGCGTTGTATGACGCTGGTTAACATTATTCTTCCATGAGCTGAACGTCATCGCGTACGTCATGGCAACATAGTAGGAAAATCGTAAACTAAACACAGCATCTCCAGCAAAGTCGAAGCGGTTTGGGCCATTGTTATAGTTGTCATAAAGTTCGATTGAAAGTTTTAAAAAGACATACCGCCAACGGTCAAGCAAAGTATTTGTTCGAAATGTACAGTTTATTTTTTGCCAATTAGGTGAATAACTGAATGTAAAAGCTAAAATTTGAAGAGATATATAATAAATGTAGTTAGATGTTTGCTTGTTTATTTTTCCTGGTGAAGTAGTACTTCACCTACTTATTTAATAATATAGTCGTTGTTTATATAGGGTGTCCATGTGAGATGACCTACCTAATCTCTGAAGTTGTATACCTACAAAAA
The DNA here is from genome assembly GCA_030620095.1 of Kuschelorhynchus macadamiae. Lineage (NCBI taxonomy): Eukaryota > Metazoa > Arthropoda > Insecta > Coleoptera > Curculionidae > Kuschelorhynchus > Kuschelorhynchus macadamiae. The sequence continues at coordinate 37,544 of JAUTXW010000061.1, read as the reverse complement.
AAAGTATACAAGTTCCTTAGCCCAATTTAAATTGTTATATTTATGTCTACAGGGTATGTATTTTACTCTGATCTGAAATGGAACATCCTGTATGATATTTTTTCAATAAATGAGCATGTTCTTGCTGGTTATAAAAATAACAGGTTTGATATCCTTATCTTTAAAGACAACCAAGAAAATTGACAGGAACCCTGCCATAAGATTCCATTCTCTCTCTCTCTCTCTATTTATGTGTATATGCTCTCTCTTTCTAACACTTGGCACCTTATGGTAGAATTTTTGTCACATTTCTCGGTTGTCTTTAAAGAAAAAGCATTAGATTTGATATTTTTATAATCAGCAAGATTATTGGCTATTTATTGAAATTTATTATACAGTGTGTTTCATTTAGAACATCAAATCTTTTACTTTTTAATAGTTTTTTGTTTATTTTGTTCACATATTCCTATAGTTCAGATAAAACCAAATAACTTTTACATTCAACATTCTCTTCGATATTGAATAATAAAATAGGTAATGAACCATACTTCAGTGTCAAATTTTGCATTAATATAATAGAAATTGCTCTTGATCGTCAGAATTAAAAATATCTTTCACACGACTAACAGTCATAAAAAATTCATTAGATAATTTTTTCTATTTCAGTTAGCATTACTAACTAGGCAAAAAAACTATTAAAGTAAAAAAGGTTTCCTTTTATTCATTGCAAGTATATTTGGTAATGATAATTTACTTTAAAAAATGTTCTCATGGCAATCGTCAATAAATTAGAAACATTGACTCCTAAGTCCATGGGGTAACATATCAGTGAGTACTTCTTCCAATGCTCTAGTTCAATATAAGAAAATATACTGGGGATTGCACGTGAAGAAAAAAACTAAATATATTTTTGAGCCTTCCTTTTCTAGGTGTTCCATTTAAAATAAGAAAATTAATACCTAGTCAGAGCAATATAAAAACTCTCTATACGGGAAAACAATATTATTTAAAAATTTTAGTAAAACCAAAAAAATATAATAAGCTTTTTTTTGTCAGTCATATCACTTCTGACATAGGGTAGTAACTATTCTTATGAAAAAACAAAAATGGCGTAATTACGCCATCTTGCGTCTTCTCGGTGTGAATCTTTAAAATTATCAGGCCATGTCGGTAGATAATTATAAATCTTAATGAATGCTGTTAATATTAAATGGCTAGTCTGGACACAAAACATTTCTTTGATGTTTGTGATGGCTGGGGGTAAAATTGAAATGAGAAAGTGACCCGAAATATATTGTTTCATATGGTAGAGGGAAGAGGCTCAATTCTACTAATCGTTTTAATGTTTGACAATTTCAATTGTTAATTTTTACTTCCCTCATAAAAGGGAAGTATTTATAAATATGTGTATACAGGACGTTTTTTTATATAATATTTGTTACAGTGATGGATGCAGTGTGCCCCAATAGTTTTTTCATAAACTTGAAAGCTTTGAACCTGATCTAAATACATATAACTAATATGTGAAATAAAATCTTTAGAAGAAAAAAAAAATTAAAAAACCGACCACAAAGCACTAAATATAAAAAAATCGATAAATTTCCTTTCCCTGAACCTCCCTGGTTATGATTTTATACTGTCTTTTATTCCATCATATTGAATTCCTACCTATATTTTACCATTTTTTTTTTCTAGCTATGCCACACTTGACTTTTGGGAATAATTTAAAATAGTTGGTCCAATGTACTAGGTAAAGACTGATAATATGGGTTTCATGCGGGATATAGAATCTATATGTGTCCTGAGAATGCAACAAAGGAAACATCGACATTTTTAAAAAAGTCTTTTGTTTTTTTACTGGATCCTAACATCAAATAATACACCACTCTAACATAACAACAAGAAAATCATTAACGAAAACCATTTAGAAACTTAATATGTGGGAAATATCTGCGAACCAACGGAGTAGGTAAAGAGTGATAATATGGGTTTCATGCAGGATATGTGTCCTGAGGATGCAACAATAAAGCTGCAAAACGTCGAAAATTAAAAGCGTCTTTTGTTTTTCTACTGGATCCTAACCCCAAATAACACACCACTCTAACATAACAACAAGAGGATCGTTAACGAAAACCATTTACAAACTTAAATCTAGGAAATACATACGGAGTAGGTAAAGACTGATAATATGGGTTTCATGTAGGATATAGGATCTTTGCGTGTCCTGAGGATGCAACAATAAAGTTGCGAAACGTCGACAATTTAAAAAGGACTTGATTTTTTACTGGATCTTAGCCCCAAACAAGGGAGTAGAGTGGTGTCTACAAAATTATTTTAACATTGTTTCGCCATTTAATGGTTTTCACCAAAATATAACCAGGTCATTCCCATAATTTTTGGCCAAAATTTAAAATCAATAGAGGATATGTAAAACCTGAGAGTGATTTTTTCACAAATTCAAACATTTTATTTGGTCATCATTTTATTCGGAGTTATGGCACATAATTTGAAATCAAACTATTAAGCAGTTTTTTCAGGCAGAATTTTTAAATATTTTAATAAAGCCCCATTTTACCCCGCCATATTGGATTCGTACCAAAATGTTACCAGTTGATTGCAACATAATACTTGATGTTTTTTCAAAATTTGAGATAAATTGGTTAAGTAGTTTTTAACAATATTTTTTTAACATTTTACTAGGCCGCTATTTTGTTTCGTCATATTACATATTTTCCAAAATATTACCAGGTCATCCCCATGTGACCCTTAATTTTTGACGATAATTTGGAGTCAATCGGGTAAGTAGTTTTTATTATATTATTATATTTATATATATTTTATTACATCTTGACAACCTGACTATGAAGTCAATGTTAATCTAATGAAAACTGCAAATAGACATGCCGTTTTTGTATTGTACTCATGTACAAATTTTCCCGTAAGACTGGTGGTGTTTTCGAAAAATTATAGTGGAAATACCACGTCGTCTAGGAAACATGGTGTTTCCACTTACCTGGTTAGGTGTGGTTACATACCTAACCAAAAAATGAAATCTAGACAATATGAAACCTGCTTTTGAGAGACGCTAGAGTCCCTAGAAACTAATTTTTTTTAAGTATCTTTCAAACATTTTTGAAAAGTTGTCAATATGAATAATCGCTTTGAGCTAGTTCAAGAAAAGAAAATTGATGAAAATATAATTGGAAGCGAACCAAGAAACACCGTTAAATCCAAGAAGAGCATCTGGAGACAGTTTATGTCATTCTGCGATGAAAAAAACTATACGTTTGACCAAGATACTCCAGTATCCCAACTAGCAATATGCGAAAAATAAACGGGGAGGAATATAAAGAAGGCACTGTAAAAATTATTTGGAATGTGACTGCGAAATTATTGATGGAAAGTTATTTCAATGAATACGAAATTAAAATAAATCCCTTCGAGCAGATCGAATTCAAATCGGCCCGAGACGCAAAAAATGCCAAAAGGATACATTTGCAAGGTAGTGAAGGCAAACGCAGAGAATCGGCCGTTTTTTTAACATACAATGAATTAAAAAATCTAATCGAAGCTTGTGATGAATCAACTCCAGAGGGTTTACAAAAGAATTGTTTTTTTTCTGTTGTCCTATGAATTAGCCTGGAGAGGAGGAGAAGGTGCAAGAGCCGAAACAACTTTTTTCAAAGAAGAAACTGACAACTTCGGAGGAAAAACAGGTAGAATTCATTACAACCCTGTTTTTTGTAAAACATGTTAAGGTGGTGGCCGAAAACTCGCTGATTCGACGTGGTTAGTGAGAAACGAGAGAAGTCCCAGCTTTTGCCCAGTAAGAATTTATAAAGAATTACAAGATAAAAGGAAAAGTATCTCCAACACTCGACTATTTTTGACGCCAAACCCCCATTGGAAAATTTCCGGAAAATGGTTCAAAAACAGCCCAGTAGGAGAAAACGCGATTTCAACTTGGACAAAAAAACAAGCACAGAAATCAAGCCTCAATACCACAAAAAAATTTACCAACCATTCCCTCAGAGCTACTGCCGTGTCCAAGCTGGCCAAAAGGGGAGTGTCGGAGCAAAACTTGATAAAAATTACAGGTCATTCGAATGCGAAATCCCTTTCAAGTTATTTGCAAATGGATCCAGATCCCCACAAAAAAACTATTGAAAAAATGAGGGAACCTGGAAAAGAACCACCTCAACAGCACGTGCATCCAGCCCCTGTAGCAGCATCACCCAGCACAAGTACAAGTAGTGGTGTAACGGCATCTTCTACGTCGTCGCAAAACAACAATGTGGTTAATAATTATCAGAACTGTACCTTTTATTATACAATCAATAATTAAAATTGAATATTTAGATTTATATTAAGTACTTTTCAATATTTAGACAAATAATTTTATTAGTATATTATTATTCAATTTGTGTTCAATTTGTTACAAAATTCAAATTTCTGAACTTGAAATAGGTATGTATTTAATATTCAGTTAATAAAGCTTAGTTTTCCTGTATTTGCTAAAAATTAACCAGATAATTTTTAAGCACTCGTGGTATTATCCCCAAAAATATTATTTTTTCACTTGGTGTTTTTTAAGTCGGTTTTATTTTTTTTACAAAAATGTGTATATTTTTTATAGTCCAGCTCCCAGACTAAACTCTTATTATTTATTGAAACAAGTAAATGAAACATTTTAGAATATGCCTATAACGTTAGTTATTTTTGTTGCACATGACGGGACACATGATGAAAAACTAAAATTGGCCCCAAATATTACCAAACTGCAGGATTTCTCCACGCTCCCCTATTCCTACAATGTTAATTCCCTGTTGTCCCGACTAGAAAGTTTTCCTTAAAAAAAGGAGTCAGAAGTAATTAATCATGCTGTCAAGGCAAAAGGTGTAAATCCGTCTTTGCCATTGTTTCGCATTTAACAAGGGCCCGTACCTGCGGTTTCATTTTTAAATCTTCTTATCATGGCTTTGTATCGGCCGTCGGGTCTGGTAGTGTACCGTGCATATCTTCCTTGATCTTTCGAATTTTTAATGCGGAATTCTAATTTTGTCGGACGTACAGAGGGCTGGACCTAGCGGGAGTTTTACGAGCTGCACTTATATTTGCAGTAAATTTAACTTTTTAACAACGCCGACAAATATTATACTGCCCTGTTTAAATTATATACAGAACAGGGGCGTAGCCAGAAGTCTAACTTAGGACGAGCAAAATAATTTTTAAATAATGCGAGTTTTTTTAACTATACATTGCATTGCAAAAATTAGAATAATAAACTCATATCCAAATAGCAGTTAAATAATCTGTGTGTAGTTCCAAACGTCTAGTCTCATCATTAGAATAGCGGTCGAGTTAAGGTTAAATAAAGCGAGTTTAAGGGTCATTAATTTGCCGTGGAGAAATTTAAAAATGGGAGTATCTTTGGGTTAACTTGCTTCGGATATAACGAAAAGATAATTTTTAAATGTCGACCCACAAATTAAAAAAATCTAAACTACGCCTAATTTCTTGTGTTTGTGATTTCAAAAAACCACACAGAAAAAATTACCTTTACTCAAAGCCGCCCCAGTTCTCCCGTTAAAGAATTACAAAGAACAAGACAATTTTTTCTTCATGCAATAATATTTATTTTAGCGCAAAAATGTTGGTTTTGCTACAAGAACATTGAAGCTCTTAGTATAATTTCCAATTTATCTTGAATTAGTATTTTCTGAACTAAACGATTTTTTTTTCTTCTGAGTGAAATTGGAGTTTGAAAAAGCACTTGCTACAACATTTTTGTCTCAAAGCATTACCATTACCATTTGCCTTAAAACTAGTTCGATCTTGCTTCAAGTCCGTACACCACATAAACCAAACCGATGGATGAAGAGGGGATGGTTGGTTTTGGTTCGCTGTCGCTGATTGAGTGAATAGTCACTAAAGAGATTTAAGAGTTAGACCAGGTATAGTTACCATGGTACTTAAAAGTCTTAGTTCGCCAGTTGTTTCACTTATGTCACTGTCTTTTTGTAATTGTGATATTTATGAAAATTATTTGTTCAGTTGTTATAAATGTCATCTTAAACCTATAATTGTCAAGTAAGACCTGGTCTAAATTTAAACCTCTTTAGTGAATACGGGTGTGAAACTTAAGTAAAACCAACTCCTGACGTAAATAGGAAAAACCACGATAGTCTTTTCACAAGACACCAACGTTGTGTGTCAAAGACTCTTCATCCTTAAATGGAGATAATTCTTAAGAAAAGTATACTAAAGTTCTTGGGTAAAAATATTTAGTCTTTGTAATAAGATAAATAAACATATTCAAAAACTTTTGTTCATGGTAAGAATCGAACTTGTCCATAATAAGGACCAAAAGATCAATTTTACAGAATCGATTCTTAGAAAAATTGCATTCAAAATATCGAACATATAAAAGATAGTTCTTTTTTACATTACATTCCCAAAGCTATATAGAAAAAATTGGGATAAAGGAGTTTTTCATTTCATTACAAACAAAAATACCAACAACAACTCAGTTTTGATATTTATTTATTCCTAATTTGTCGTTTTCTTTCTAGATGTGACCATTGGCTTTAAATAGTAAAGCCAATTATGTGATATAGCGTCATTGTTATCTACAGATTTGTGGCAACTAATTCTTTCAAACTTCGCAAATAAAGTATGTTAAGGCCACCACGTGTACCACCTTTAAATACTTCTTCGGCTAAAAAATGCTGAAGTTCTAAATACCCATTATTAGTTTGGTCACTTCGCATCTTTTGCACCAAATTCTTTTGAAAGTTCAATACAAATCGACAGTTCCTTTGTACCTTGAGCAAAACGATAGTTTACTAGATGACGACTTGATAATTTTAAATTTAAGTGTTGTAAAATATAAAAAGAAGAAAGAAAGATCGATTTCTAGAAGAATTGACGATTCTCTTAAAAATCGGATACCAAAGATCGATTAAAAAAATGATTTCTTAAATAGTCGAACCAAGATCGTAAATTCTTACTTTCAAAATCGTCCATGACACAACTGAGTCGCTGCAAGTTTCCGCAGGGAATCATTGTTATAGAGAAATCAGTAAAACTTGACTTGCACTTTATCAAAATCTATGACGTGATCATTGCGCAATGTTGCTGCGAAAAACTTCCTATGAATTTAACGCTTTCATTTTGACAAATGAAATTGACAATAAATTCTGTCATTTCATTTTCTAAATTTCAAGCATTTTTAATAAAACAGTTAATTATTTGGAATTTAATGACAAAGTTTGATTGAAACCCTGAAACCGAAATTAGGATAAACCGAAACTAGTATTTTAAGCGTTGTATAAAAAGGGACCCCCATTCCATAGAACGGCTAGAAGTGATAGCTTTTCTCAATCCCCAACTCGCTAACACCAGCTTAAAAATGGGGCCTATGTATCAGTGCAAAAACTTCAAACAGTCGATCAAATGATGAGACTTCGAAGAACAAAATTTAATTTAAACAAATTTATCCCAATTCAAGTGGTTATGCAACATTAATTTTAGTGTTGATGTGAATAAAACAAATTTTATTGTATATAGCCATATTAGTAATAATAAAACTTGTTTTGTTTTAAAATGCAATATTAACAAATATTCATTCATAAAGAGACAACTTCTGATACATGCATCAAAATTTTTAAACTCGGATCATTAAAACGTAGACATCCCAGAAAAAATTAATGATGACATGACATTCCAGTGTATTCTGGATTTTATTAGGCAACCAGGCACTGCGCTCAGGACCACCAACATAAAGGCTATTTTAAAGGTAAATTTGCAGATCCTAGTCTGACAACGCGTTGTTTTTTGTCTTTTTCTAATTCGATTTTTTGATAATTTTTTTTGTTCAGATTGGTAATGCATTGTGCCGCTCTGATGACGTGCAACGCAAGTTTTGATTTCTCTATACAGGGTGTTTCAAAATGTACTTTGACAAACTTCGGGAGATGATTCCTAACAATATATAAGATAGGATAAGAATTTCTAGTAAACTATGGTCCCTGGTCGCTTGCTTCCGAGATATAAGGTGTTGAAATTTAATTAAAAAAACATAATTTTTAAATACGTGCTGTACCAGTGGCTCCGTTCGATATTTTGCTATATTTTTTTGTGAAAACTGTGCTACGCCACTAACATTCTACGTTACCTTGAAATGAATCCTTATTTTATTTAGAACAAAAAATATCTTTGCGTTTTTAGATATGAGAAACGGTTTAGCAGTAAATAATTATTTTTCAATTCCGTACGGATATTCTATTGCGCTGAAATGAGCGGGAGCGCCATCATGCATAGATCACATGCGCCTTTGACATTTGTATGGTACATTGGGTAATAAAAGAGATAATTTTCGCCGTTTAGTCGATGTGGAAGAAAAAAGTATCTATTAAGTAACCACCCAGTCTCCCTATCCACACGTTTAATGGAAATTGGTGTGGAAAATGTCTTTCTAAAACACCGTGTAAATGGTTATTGTGGAATTTTGTGATAGCATTTCGACAAAAACTTGCCTGGTTCGTAAAAAGACTAATTATAATTTAAGAATTGTGGATTTTCAGCCAATTTTTCCAAAAACCATTGACACATATTATTGCGCTGGGAAAGTCTCTTGGTAGAAGGGCTTGTACCCTTTGAATGTGGTATGAATATAGTTGATTATCGTACAAAATTATTCAAACTGTAACGTGGATAAAGTTGAGAGCATTAGTAATAATTCGGGTGCTAGTATCCAGATTTTCCTCCACAGCGTTTAAAACAGCTTGTTACAATTTCTGCGTTGGGGCTGTTCCCGGTCTTCCAGGAATGTCACGTGTCCTTGCAAAACTCCTACTTTCAGCTAAATGGCGATAAAGATTGATAAATGTTGCAGTAGCAGACAATAGTCGGTTAGGATATCGCTCCTTAATAAATCCATCTAGGTTCCCGCGCATTACCATTGCCAAGACTGTATACAACATGCATGTCTGCTTAGTGGGCATTATTTCTCATATAATCCATAATTTACAAACACAATTAGTTAATAATACAATAATAATCACTGATAAATAATAAAACTATAGAAATAAATTACACTAATTGTCAAATTATTAATTGTTTGGGTTTATTAACAAATGATATGCGTCTAAAGCCGCCTTGTCAAAACAGAAAATTTCAATAAATACGCGCATATGCAGAGATTTTCACCGAATTTTTGGGATTGACAAGAAATTATTTTTAAGTTATAAACTCAAAGTTAAATTAACAAAAATCATTAAAAAACGTTAAACATGTAAAATAAGTTTTCAATATTTTTTTTAATTTTGTTTTTATTCGACCCAAGAAACAATAATTTACCGATGATCTATTACTTGTATGAAAATAACACAAATGATCTTTTTTGTTCTAAACGAAATAGGGATTTATAAAAATGAAAAAATAGAATATATCAGTGGCGTAGTATAGTTTTTACAAAAAAATTATAGCAAAATGTCGTATTTCCACAGGTTAAATTCAGGAACTTGCTATATTTTATTTTTAAAATAAGAGTCCGCGGATGTTTATTTTATGTAGCAAATTTCAACCCCCGGTATCTCGGTAAGGAAGCGGCCTGGAACCACAGTTTACCAGAACTCCTATACTACAATATTGTCAATAATCATCTCCAGAAGTTTGTCAAAGTACTGAATACTGGTTGGTGTTATAATTTTATTTTAAATGCTACACTATGAAAATTTTAGCAAAAGTTTAATCTTTTTACAATGAAAACTTTTCTACCAAATATGTATAATTCTGGCACATATTTACAAGATTTAAAGTTACTGTAGTCGCAATGTGTTTACTGATATAGTAGGCAAAATTCCATTGCCATGCTCGAAACACGAAATCTTACCACCTAAATATTAAAGTTGAACAAAAACGAGCTTGCTGAGATTGCACAGGGCATTTGTTAGACCTAAAACGTAGATAAGAGCAAAGTTGTATACGTAGTATCACCCCCAAGAGAGAAATATAAATATTTATTTTACCGCCTTGACACCAGTTCCGAGATATAAAAACTGCTTGAAAGAAAAATTTGCTTTTTGATATTTAGGTGTGTAATATAAACAATGCCCCTATGCGAAAGAGTGGTTTTGTTTAGGTAAGCCTAACTTTAAGCAAATCACGTGGAATAGTTTTATTTTTCACATTCTTTGTAACCTGTTATCAACTCTGATATAATTCACATTAAACACAAGTCAGCTCTTTTCATGCGGTAGGGTCAACCTCCTTGGGACGCTGACTTTCAGGGGTATCAATTACCTTATCTGGGAACTATAAGAGATACAGAAAACATTAAAAGATAAATATTTGTTTGTTCCTTTTAAAGGTTTTTTTTGTTTTTATTTATAGGGGTCTGCATTTTTTCTGGGCTGATGAAATTCCTTATTTCAAAAAGGAAAAAATATATATTACAACATATATATTACAACAGATAGTAACTTTAAAGACGAATTCAACAATATATATAGTGTGGCTTGTGTTGCAACGTGTCAATGTTTTGCGTATCATAGTTATTTTTTAATTGCAATCCTCTGCAAATTATATTAAATTCTGATACAGCATGACTCACCGTTTCAGATTTATTGACTATCATCTTCATGTAAATTAATTTATCATATCAAAGCTTTCAAACAGTGTATTATACGAAATAGAGGTTTACGTTGGATAGGCTATTTGAGATAATAATTTACTCACCCTTTTACTACAGAACAACTCTGTGTAATTGAATTTCTACACTTACTTTTTGCCCAAGTTGCCCAAGATATTGGCATCTACTTTTATACATCCTGATTTTTAAAGATCCCTATAAAAAATAATACAAGAGGGTAAGGTCAGCGTTTGTGGAATACCTCCTACAAGACAAGACCAGGGTGCTGAGACGATTCTTTTTAGTGACGTCACGTTCCGTAGTCATACCTACGTCCATTCTTTGCCGTTCGTCTTACATCAGTAGTTGTCGGTTCACATGCTGTTCAGCCATTTTTAGCTTGTTAGGTTGAAACGACATCGTGAAACTAGGCCAAAACTCTGATTTTAAGAAACTTGAGAAATCATTTTTTTTTTCGTAAAAAGTTTATAAATAAATTCTATTTATTACTATTGTGAAGGATCTATTACTCTATTACTTAATAGACCAAATCTAATAATATAAAAGCCCAACGCTACATATATTTTAGAGTTGCATTTATAAATGTAGCCACAAGTATTTGTTTGATCCTACAATATCGCTAGTTATTGTTTATTGTCATTATTTGATCTCATTTTTGCGCCATCGCGATTGCCTCGTTGTTAAGTTTTATGTTTTCAGCCATCTCTGTTTTACACTATCGTTTTTAAATTTTAGATGTATTACTTATCATATAACTTGTAACTATAGAAGCCAAGTTAACCCAAGTAAACTTTGTCGGCTCTGCCTGTTCCCACAACAAATAATTTTTAAGCAAACTATGATCGTTAGTATTTTTGAAAATCTATTACTTTTTTACCAACCAATATATTACTTTAAATCAAGTCGCTGTGGTTATGGCAACACTGTTGTTTTGTTAGTTTTGTTCAGTATTAAACAGGATAATAGACGTTCTTGTCAATAAACTCGATATTACTGATTTTGTTATGTTTAGGAAAAAGAATCGGTTTTTGATACGTTTATAAGTGTTTTATGTCCTTTCAAAATGACTTACAGATGTTGTATACCCGGCTGTAACAGTGCTAGGGTTTCGTTTTCCGAAAACTGAAGAACGCCGATTAAAATGGCCAAGTGGCATTCGTCGCGAGGGATTTGTTCCTAGTGAAAGCAGCCGAGTGTGTGAGTGTCATTTTGGAAAAGAAGATTTTATTTGGCAGATATCCCAGCAGGACACCAAAACGGGTGAGATCGTTTCTGTAAACCTAAATATACAATAATCGAAAGAACACCGCGTAAAAAATAAATTTCCTAATTATCCAAAATACTTATCGAAAACTATAACGCATCGAAAAAGCAGGGAAGAAAAGCTTGGGGAATTTGACGAAACTCGATTTCAGCAGAGTATTGACGAAAGCAAGTGCGAAATGTTAAAGCATAAAAAGCGCACAAATTATGATTCTTTTGAAGGGTTCTGTAATTTGTTTAAGACATTTAATTTAAGGTTTATGATTGACGAAAAAATTTCTAAGACTCTCTTCAGGATTGAACATAATACTGGGCTTACAATTACGTGGGCTGTTAAAATAAATACATATTTATATAGACAACCAGTAAGTATACAAATTGATAAACAGAAAACGCGAGTTTGGACGAATTACGAAATTTAATTGATAGCATTGATTGTTCGATGAATGTTCTTTTTTAGACATCGATCAAGACAATAACCACCATTATGACCGAGATCTTGAATTTGAGAACCAAAAAAAATAGCAACGATTTATCGAAAATAAATCTAGTTTTGAACTTTGTTTCAGAATTGCTAAAAAATTTAAAAGTAGACGATGCTAACGCAGGAGATTACAGTTTATTTCGGAGCAAATAAAATTAAGAACTTTACCAAAAGAACGATACCGATATTCATGTACAACTATGGTTCTTTATTCAATTGTATATGCAATTAGTCCCCATGCCTACAAATATTTAAGAAGGCACTGGCCAATAATTTTACCCCATCCTGATACCATCAAGGGTGTGTGTAATAATTTTTTAACCAACCCCATATTGATGAGAAAAGAATATTTTTGACTTGTGCTCAAAACATTTTAAAATATTTAAATGACAAAGACAAATATGTTTCTCTGTTAATGGATGAAATTTATATTGATCCTTATCTTGACTATAAAAGCGGAAATGTAGTTGGGGCATCAGTGAACAATGAATCATTAGCAACAACTGCATATGCGTTTATGATTACAAGTATAAGTTCAGATGTTAAAAAAATTGTTCACATTGCCCCTATATCAAAAATTAATCATGATCTGCTTTTCTATTTTGTCCAAATGATAATTACTCGTTTAGAGGCTACAGGATATAGAGTCTTTTTGTGTACTCAGTAACAACAATTCAATTAATGGAAAAGCAATGTCTAATTTTTCCTCAAAAAAAGAACTTAATATAGTGTGCCCACATCCTGTCGATGAAAACATTATTCTATTTGTTTGATCATGCACACCTTTTAAAATGCATTTTCAATAACTGGCTAAACTCAAAACCTGATCAGACACTTATATATCCGGACTTTTGCAGCAGCGGAAAAAAATCTGCTTCTTTTTCAGCTCTCAAAAAAATGCATTACTTAGAACAAAACATGTTACTAAAATTTGGCTATTCTTTGTATTTAAAAGCTTTATATCCATCTAGCTTGGAAAGACAAAATGTAAAACTTGCATTGAAAAAATTTTTTATTCTTTTGTAATACAAATTATGAAAAATATATCTTTAATGCGCAAGATAAAGCCGATTTTTTAAAAATAATACTCAAGTGGTGGAACATAATAAACGTAAAAACACCTTTAAAAGGAAAACGTTTGCGTGACATTTTTCAGGAACCTATTGTAAAAGGCAATGTTTCAAGGGATCCAGAACTTGAGTTTTTAAAACAAATGTTAAGTTGGTTAGATACCTGGAAATCGGAAGAATTTTTAAAAAAATTTACGTCCAACTCAAAAAGCTCTATACCATACTATCTATGGTATGCTAGAAATAGTTAAATATTGTTTTGATGAATTAAACTTAAATTATGTTTTATTAGGAAAATTGCAAACTGATCCCTTAGAAAATCGCTTTGTAAAGTACAGACAGTTGGCGGGAGGACATTGCCATATTTCAAGACAACTTTACGAGTCTTCGGATTCAATCAATACTGACACCAAAATCTCGTAAATTTGGGGACTTATCTATAGAGAAATTCTATGAATCACCTGAATGTGACGAACAGGGCAGTGTTGAAGACTGTTTTAATAAAATTAACGAAATATTAAAAAATACCTTTATTGAAAAATCTGATATTGACAACTTAAAACCGAAATGCCCGTGATAACTTATCTAGGAAGCTATTGTAGCCACATTGCTTTAAAGAGACTAAAATGCAATTATAGCAAAACTCCTTTGATATGCGATAAAGACCTTTTTGCTGATGATCATTTTAATCTCATAACTAACCTAAGCAGAGGGCGCTACAATATCCTCCAGATTCTGTAGTTGAAATAGTTGTGATTTCTTATATTTCATTCCAGAAAATACTAAGTGATCATGAGAATAAATTCTTGAAAAATCAGTCCTGACTAAACTCATATTTACTTATATCCTTAAAGAACAATTTTTAGTTTATTTCGAAGGCTGCAATACGCACTCAGCAAAAATAATTATTGAAATTTTACTTAGCAGTATTACCATACTTTGATTAAAAATTAATGTAGCAAGAAAAAATCGATTAGGTAAAGCTCATAAAAGGAAATTAAGTACATATTCAAAATAAATAGCCTTAATATATTAACTTCAACTAAATAGTGGCTAGGTAATCCAATGATGAAATGCAGAAACATTCTGCTATCTGAGGATGCACGTTATCTAGACTCGTATTTAGGATGTTATGGATTATTATAACAGTATTTTTCTGCTTGTCGTTTCACTGGGTCAAAACGGCTTTAGGTAGGTACCTATTATTTCGAAAAACTACCATAGAACATCGTAACTATATAAAAATAATTCTAACAATTATTAAAATATTAACAAATCCAGGAAAAAAGCACAAACTATTGTAATAATCAACAATGTTTCTTTGTTTTCATATGACCACGGGCGCTGACGTCACGAATCAGCGCCTTGGCCTTGTGTGTAGGAGGTGTTAGTTTGTGGGGTTCAGGGAACATTGCCGTTGGACCGAATAAATTCACCAAAATTGTCGTTTATAAATTGCTGACGAAGAAGTGAATAATATTATTTTTCGTATAGATGGTGCACCATGTTACACTAGCCAGGAGTTAAATTAATTTACAGCTAACAATTTTGTAGAATGGATTGGGTCCAATAGATGTCCCTGATTCCTTAAGAGACCTGGCCTTGTCAGTTTGAATTATCTTTTATGGGGAATTTTAAAAGATAAATAGCCGGTTGCACAACACATACAGGGTGACAATTTAAAAACTTGAAATGGCCATATCTTAGGAAGGAAAAACTTAATCAAAAAACGCTCAAAACACTTTCTATAAAATGAAGAGGGAACAAATAAAAGCGTGTTATTCGACCCTTATCTGTGACCCCTTGGGCAGGGTGAGATACACCCCTAAAATCTTAAATAGAAAGGGGGGTCGAGTGATACATCATCTTAAAGCTCTTGAAAAATGCTTTCCAATGGTACCTTAGAAAGCTGTTTTTCGTGAAATTCTTCTGTGTTTATTAAAGGAAACAAAAAAAACACAATTGTGAAATTTTTTATAATTATTTAATTAAATGTTCAAAATGGTTCCCTTGTTTTGAAGACAATAATAAAGCCTTTGTTCAAACTCTTCGAGTACATTTGCAAATGTTTTTCTGGATATAGCACGGCATTCCTGAACTATCCTGTCCTTGAGTTGCTTTATTGACTCAGGTTGCATTTTTAACACCATTTTATATAATACTGTAGTATTATATAAACTTTTAACGTAAAATCTACTCCACTACCTGTTTAATCCCTATCTGGTCTTATAAGAATAATTTGTCCAGAAACTATGTAGCTGATAAAACAAAACATTTAAGTTGAGCAGATTTTCTTCTTATATTATTTAAACTTATTTTAAATAGATCCTATCTAGATATCTAGATATCTAGAAAGCTATAAAATAAGTTTAAATAATATAAGCAGAAAATCTGCTCGACTTAAATGTTTTTTTTTTTTTAATAAGTTTATCAGCTATATATTTTCTGGACAGATTATTCTTATAAGACCAGATAGGGATTAAACAGGTAGTGGAGTTGATTTTACATTAAAAGTTTATATAATACTACAGTATTTGAATATGATAGCACTCGTTGTTTAAACAAAAAGAAGCTCATAAAAATCATTCTATATATGACTCTATCACATGATGAGAGTTGCTGTTTATATTTTATGCGGAAAACAAATGAAATTGGATAGGATAGCCTGTGCTGATGTAAAGAACACTTCCTAAGACGGGAAGAAAAACTAAGTACTCTTCTACGTTTTAAAAATAAATACTTCTACCCAACTGGCTCCACAAACCGACGAAGAACTTTTCTACTTTAGAAAAACCTGTTGGTTATTAATTATATTTTAGATTTATTTTCACATAAGTTTTTCATTCCCGAAAGTTTGTAATTAAATTTGCTAGGTAATCCTGTAATGATGCTGGCAAAACTTTGCACGATGTTAACTACTTTCTGGCAGTCAATTCTTGATAAACCCACACATTATATGAAATACGTTAAGGGGTCTTTATTTTCACCGCCTATTCTTTATCTGATTTTTTTTAGAATGACAATTTATTTTTCTAGTAATAAAAATATTTTCACAGTATTTCGGAAATGAATGTGAATGTGTTTTTTTCGAGCTACTTCTGAAGGTTCCGTTGTTACACGCTTTGTAAACTGTTAAATCTTCTGGCTTGCACTGCAAATTTGTGCTGATATAAAGATTATACCTAGATTGTTATTGGCTTTCCTTCTAGAGTTGCAAAAAGTTTATATTTAATTATTGAGTTTCCGGTCGTTGGCAAAATCTTGTATATCTGAACTAACGCAGTCACATCACCTAGACTTCATCAGGATTATTCCTTGTACATCCTTCCTAGGATGAATGCTCACCTCAAGCCATCAACCAATCTTTTCTTCCAAAAAAACTAATGATATTCCCATGATGTGACGATGGTAGATCTCTCCTCTATTTGAGTTATTCCCTCGGAAATAAGGTATATAGGGTGAATATTTTTTTGTTATCTGAAGTATCCAGTCGGAATCCCTGCCGCCATTTTCGTAGGATATTTAAGAATTTCCCTAGCAATTTTGCAGCTGTTAGTTTTATCAAAAATAAAATACGAGCAGAAGATGTTAAAATAATTTATATTCCATTATGGAGTGTGATTGTGATTAATCATGAAACAAGTGCCGTTTCGACCACTAGTTTAGACTTAATTTAAATGGATTTTGAGGTCTATTTTATTTAAGAATGCTGCAAAATATCGCTCCTAAGAAATATAAAAACTGTAAAAATTCCGGAGCTGGGACTTTATGCTTTTTAATTTGTTCTCACTAATAACTGAAAAATACCTGCTAAGCTTAAGTTACCTTAAATTAGGATAAATAATTCAAAAGTATATTGATTTAAGGTTTACGTTTCGTCTGATATTTGAGTCTACGAAGAAGATTGATATTATGCTTTGTTTGAAAATTTTACACTATAAAATTATTAATTTAGTAGGTAAGTGATGTATTAATTATTAGAAGCAAGTCAAAAACACATACTTGAAGAATTTAGGGATATCTTTCAGAACAAAAAAAGAAACACTTTCCTTCTAAGAAGTTAGCTACAATATTTTTTATCGTAGATTTTCAACTGCCTATAAATGAAAAGAAAATAATTTGATTATTTATTGAACTGTAAGAATTTAATGATGGCAGTTATTCAGTAAATAAAATAGGAAAATTCTGTACGCTACTAAAATAGATATTTGATCAGATTTCTATTTGAAAATAGCAGCGTATTTCATACAAATTAAAAACAAATAATTTAGCTAGTTAAATAAAACAAGTTCTTATTGGTGTATATACAGATTGTTACAAATTCGAGGCGATGCAATGGGAGGGTTCCTTTGATTTTTATTAATACAAATTAAAATAATAACTACTAAGCAGAAAGGAAAAAGAAACCTTAGTATAGTTGATATAATATTCATTTTATTTTTCATGTTCTTAGCTTATGTTGCTCTCATTCAAAATGACCTTGTTTTATCACTTTTGCTCTTCTTCTACACATAACCAATAATTGTAATGTGTTAAAAAACACGTCTGTTATAGGATATATTTTAACTTTTAAATCTTTAAATAGAAAGACGCAAACTTAAGGCCTCATAATAATTATTTAAGAAATAACCCAGCACGACAACACTAAAATTCGAAAGCTACGAAAATAGAAACAACAATCAAACCGATGAAACTCCTAATCATAACGTCTAAACAGGATTATTTTATATCTTGTTAATGAACTCGGCCTAATCCATAATAAAATCAAAGCAATAGGCCATTTAGTCGATTTTGCAGGTGTTGGCTTGTTCGGCCAATAGTGGCAGTTATGACATGGTATTTGGTAGATTACGTGCGTTTTTTTTTGGTGTTTTAGACTTAAGTGAACTAAAATTATTTTGAAGTAAATTATATCCCTTGTGACATACAGGTATCTCGTGTTTTTTGAAAAGGGTTTGCATACTCTCAGATAAACCATGTATATATGGTAGCGATAAGTAGTTTTTTTCCTTATTTTTGCTGGTTACCTGAGACGGGAGATTTTGATTGTTGAATTTCTGCTGTCGTGATTTAAAAATAGAATTAATGAGTTTTTTGGGATAATTATTTTTAATTAAAATATTTTTTGCTTTTTTGGTTGCTTTATTTTGATATTGTGAGTCACTTAATTTTAACGCTCTATCAGCTAACCCTATCACTACAGATCTTTTTTGAGACATAGGGTGCTGTGATAAATAATTGAAATATCTACCCGACCATTTCTCCTTAGTGTACCACACTGTTTTAACAAAATTATCGTATCGATGTAGTGTCATATCTAAGAAATTTAAAGAGTTATTTTTTTCGGCCTCTAATGTAAATTGAAGTTTGGGATGAAATGAATTGAATGCTTTTAGTATATCTGTTGTCATGTTGCCGGGAATGGCTGTTACGCAATCGTCCACGTATCGTAAATAAAAAGGAAGTTGGTATTTGAGTTTAGATATGACGGTGTTCTCTAGTTCTTCTAGTACAATTTGGGCGATTATACTTGATATTGATGATCCCATGGCACAACCCTCTAGTTGTTTATAAAATGTATTGTTGAATGCAAAATAGGTAGATTTTAAGGTGAGTTCTGTAGCTTTAAGAAATTCATTTAGAGGAATGTCGGTATATTGTTTAATTTCATCCCATTTTTTTGTTATTATGTCTGAAGTTAGCTGTATTGGGACGTTAGTGTATAGTGATATCACGTCTAATGAGATTAGTTCATAATTATTTGGTAACTTAATGTTTTTAATTTTTTCTTTCAAATCATATGAGTCCTTGATGTAAGAGTTTGTTTTGTTTGCTATATTGCTTAAGACTTTCTTTAGAAATTTAGATACATTATGTAGTGGAGATTGAATGCAGGAGATAATCGGCCGCGTACGTATTCCGGGTTTGTGAAGCTTTGGCAAACCATAAATCTTTGGAGTCTGTGCATTATTAATTTTCAGATTTTTCGCGATATTTGGCGAGATATAATTTTAGTTTCCCAAAATTTTATCAAATCGTTGTTTTGTTTTTGAAAAGAATTGGTTGGGACCCTGGTAACTTGCTCATAAGTTTTTTTATCATTTAAAAGAGTTTGCATTTTACTGTCGTATTCATTGGATTCCATAATAACGGTCTTATTTGATTTGTCAGGTCTTAATATTTTTAAATTGGGGTTTTCTTTTAAAAATGAGTTTTTCTAGAACTTTTTTATTTACATCCTTGTTAACGTTAGAATTTTGGGACCGTATTTGATTTTCATTAATTTTATTTTTATGGGTATTAAGTATGCTACAGACATTTGATCTAATTTTTTCTTTTTTGTATTAGGCACCTTTTCAATAGATAACTCTAGCGAGGAGATAATATCGGCCATAGGAAGCTCTTTTGAGTCTTCAATTGGAACTGCAAAATTTGGGCCTAGACTCAGGATTTCCATTGCGTAGTTTGGAATTTGAACAGTTGTCAAATTTTCCAACCAATCTTTTTCGATGTTTATTTCATTTTTAGAACTTTTTTGTTTAGACAGCAGTATATTAAATTTATTAATATTTTTTTGTTTTGTTCTTAAAAATAAACTTCCAAATTTATTAGTTTCAATATGGATGAACCTTTGGAAGAGATCGTTTGGAAATATTGCTTTAAGTTTAGATTTACTTAAATTAATACGTTTTTTGAGTGATTTTATTTTTCCGATTGTATCAGTAATTAACACGTTTAGAGTACTGAAAACGAATTTCTTTAATATGTTTTTGTGAAATTTCTCTGTTAGGTGTGCCGAGAAGAATCTTACATGCTTCGTTTTTATATTTAAAAAGGAAGGTGTTATCTTTTCTGATTTGCATCGCAAAAGGAAATTTCGACGGTTCTTCTGGTTTGCAAGTTTCATATTAAGATTTGACACCTTTTTCATTTCTGTAACTGCGTTTCTGCCATTGTTGGTCTATATATGGTCGAAGTTTAGCAGATTTTCACCCATTCTGCAGAATATATTTTGTAAAAGTAAAGTGTATTTTTTTGAACCATTAACTATATTCTTCAAATATGTTTTCTTGGGAATAAGGTTTTCTAAATCAAAGTTTGCTTTAATAGCTAGTCATTTTATTGATAAAAGGATAAAACGTTTCGGTCTGAATGTGACCTTCATCAGTTATCTAAAATGTTATATTAATTGAAAAATAGGTACAAATCGGTTCATTTTTATTTTTTTTTATAGATTGAGGGCAGGAATTTATACACTAATTTTGATTTAAGATTGATTGGATTTAAACAATTTTTTAAACTATATTATTATATAACAACGAACGAACATAGATCTAAAAATTAAAATAAAATAGAATAGAAATGATTTCTTCTCGACTCACCGTAGTTATTTTCTAATGCTAACATCCAATAATGGTACAAACACTCATTATTAAAAATCGGAACAAACATTAGCACATCGAAGACAATTCACAATTAAATCATGCATTATACCTCAAGCTTAAAATATTATATACATTTAGGACGGTACTGCAAATACTGATTTGGGCTACGATTTTATCTGTGGTATTTTATAGGAGTTATTGTTTTTTTTCCGTTTAATTTGGCAGTGGGAGGCCTGAAACAGACGTATGTTTTTAAAAACAATTTTTTCCCCTCTTTGTTCTTATTTACATTTTAGTGTAATAATAAATTAATTTAGAGGGTTATAATAAATTTGATTTAGGTTTTCAATATCAGCCCTATTGTTGATGGCATTACGAGATTTTTTAATAAAAATCATCTCTAAAAATTCTCGCTTTTTTAGTTTTGTTCAGACCTCAAAATTTTTGTTTGTGAAAAGTTAAATTTATGTGCAGTAACTTCTTCATGGTTTGTTAAGGCAGTTTTGTTTCCTTTATCATAACGATGGCCGTTTAGTCGATTTTGTAGGTGTTGGCTTGTTTGGCCAACATATACTTTTTGGCAGTTATGACATGGTATTTGATAGAACGTGCATTTTTTTATTTTTTGGTGTTTTAGATTTAAGTGAACTAAAATTATTTTGAAGTAAATTATATCCCTTGTGACATACAGGTATCTCGTGTTTTTTGGAAAGGGTTTGCATACTCTGGGATAAACCATGTATATATGGTAGCGATAAGTAGTTTTTCTCCTTATTTTTGCTGGTTACCTGAGACGGGAGATTTTGATTGTTGAGTTTCTGCTTCGTGGTTTAAAGATAGAATTAATGAGTTTTTTGGGATAATTATTTTTAATTAAAATATTTTTTGTTTTTTTGGTTCCACTAAATGAATTTCTTAAAGCTACAGAACTCACCTCAAAATCTACCTATTTTGCATTCAACAATACATTTTATAAACAACTAGGGCGTTGTGTCATGGGATCATCAATATCAAGTGTAATCGCCCAAATTGTACTAGAAGAACTAGAGAACACCGTCATATCTAAACTCAAATACCAACTTCCTTTTTATTCACGATACGTGGACGATTGCATAACAGCCATTTCCGGCAACATGACAACAGATATACTAGAAGCATTCAATTCATTTCATCCCAAACTTCAATTTACATTAGAGGCCAAAAAAAATAACTCTTCAAATTTCTTAGATATGACACTACATCGATACGATAATTTTGTTAAAACAGAGTGGTACACTAAGGAGACATGGTCGGGTAGATATCCCAATTATTTATCACAGCACCCTATGTCTCAGAAAAAATCTGTAGTGATAGGTTTAGCTGATAGAGCGTTAAAATTAAGTGACTGAGAGCAAACCCTTTTCAAAAAACACGAGATACCTGTATGTCACAAGGGATATAATTTACTTCAAAATAATTTTAGTTCACTTAAATCTAAAACAACAAAAAATAAAAAAACGCACGTAATCTATCAAATACCACGTCATAACTGCCAAAAAGTATATATTGGCCAAATAAGCCAACACCTACAAAATCGACTAAATGGCCATCGTTATGATAAAAGAAACAAAACTGCCTTAACAAACCATGAAGAAGTTACTGCACATAAATTTAACTTTTCAGAAACAAAAATTTTGAGGTCTGAACAAAACTAAAAAAAGCGAGAATTTTTAGAGATGATTTTTATTAAAAAATCTCCGAATGCCACCAACAATTGAAAACCTAAATCAAATTTATTATAACCTTCTAAATTAATTTATTATTACACTAAAATGTAAAGAACAAAGATGGGAAAAAATTGTTTTTAAAAACATACGTCTGTTTCAGGCATCCCACTGCCAAATTAAACGGAAAAAAACAATAACACCTATAAAATACCACAGATAAAATCGTAGCCCAAATCAGTATTTGCAGTACCGTCCTAAATGTATATAATATTTTAAGCTTGAGGTATAATGCATAAATTAATTGTGAATTGTCTTCGATGTGCTAATGTTTGTTCCGATTTTTAATAATGAGTGTTTGTACCATTATTGCATGTTAGCATTAGAAAATAACTAGGTATGGTGAGTCGAGAAGAAATCACTTTTATTCTATTTTATTTTAATTCTTAGATCTATGTTCGTTCGTTGTTATATAATAATATAGTTTAAAAAATTGTTTAAATCCAATCAATCTTAAATCAAAAATTAATGTATAAATTCCTGCCTTCAATCTATAAAAAAAAAATCAAAATGAACTGATTTGTACCTTTTATCAGTAAAATGACTGGCTATTAAAGCAAGCTTTGATTTTGAAACCTTATTCCCAAGAAAACATATTTGAAGAATATAGTTAATGGTTCAAGAAAATACATTTTCCTTTTTCAATATATATATATATATATATATATATATATATATATATATATATATATATATATATATATATATACAGGGTTCGCCAAACTCAGTGGCGTATTAGAAGTATATGGAGAACGAGTAAAGATATTTACTTGAGATTTGGGTAAGTTTCATACTAAGAAGTGAACTTTATTTCGAAGTTGCGGCGTTGCCAGCTCTATTGCAGACAGACAGAAAGTTTCTTTTTTTAAATACAATACCCTGTATATTATTGCATTGTCAAATTCTATGTATTATTCTGAGCATTTTTTATGTAGTATGTCCTATACCTAATTTGAGAGGTTCCTGAAATAAAAATTATTTTCTAATTTTTAAGGGTCAAATCGAGTTCAATGTAAAACACGATATATTTTTAGAACGTTGTCCCAGAATTCTGAAATTTTTATACGAGTTTCCGAACATGTAGGTTAATTGACGACTCAAGGTAATTTTTAATTAAAAGTTATACAGGGTGTATAAAAATATAGTTTATTCGCGATGAACAGAAATGTTCATAACTCGATTTTTTTAAATGGAACACCCTGTATATTTTAATTGCATCAAATAGAGAGAGACATTTCCTTTCAAATGACATTAGGTATTCCTATACCTATCTCTGATGGGTAATGAACTAAGTGGCATTTTAAAAAAAAATCGACCATTTTAGTATTTTCTGTAAAAAAAATCTATTTTAAGCGCACTGAATAGAGAAGTAAACATTTTTGTCAAATACTGGCAAGTTATTTCTACGTATATCTGTCTTAATGATACCTAAATGGAAATACTTTTCTTGAGAAAAATCGATAATTTAATAGTAACAATATGTATTCACAAACGCTTTTGATAAAAAATTAACGATACTACCGAATAAAACAATACTCACGATGGAACACCCTGTATATTTTTGTTGCATCCAACAGAGAAAAAATTACCTTTCAATAGTATTAGCATCGCTGATGATTAATTAATTAGATGCCATTTAGTAGAAGCACGAATAATATCTCGTAAAACGAAAGATTATTTAACTAGTTGGCTGTGCACGCCTGTCATCTCCCAGGAAACCAAACAGAGAACATTTGTTTTTAATATGCATAGTTGTCAAAAATTCACTCATTTAAAATGGCAAATTCTTACTCAAGTGTAGAAATTCTAAATTTGTTTTATGTACACGGTCAATGTGATAAAATAATATCAAGAACATGTAGACAATTTAATCAACTTTATCCAGATTCTGTCCCAATGAACGAGAAAAATTTTAAAAGAATAGAGAAGAATTACAGAGAGTACAATAATGTTAAAAGACCAAAACTTCAAGTCAAACCTGTAACAGGTAACGAAGACAATGAAATTACTGTTTTGTCTTATTTCCATACATACCCTCACGCATCAATTAATAGCGCAGAGAAAGATTTAGGCATTTCTTACAAATCGGTGGAAAGAATTTTGCACAAACATAGAATGCATAATTATAAATTTATAACAGCCCAGGCTTTAGAGCCTACTGATCCTCCTCAGCGCGTCGCATACTGCGAAATGATCCTGATGCGTACACAAGAAGATCCCAACTTTTTAAAAAAAGTTATTTGGACGGATGAGAGCAAATTCACAAAAGAAAGGATATTTAACAGAAGAAATTCACATTTATGGTCCAAAGAAAATCCTTATTTTATCAGAGAAAAAGGTTTTCAATACAAGTTCGGTTTCAATGTATTTTGCCTCATGATGAATGACAAAATAAAGTTTTGCTTTTACGATGAAAATTTAAATTCTGAAAAATATTTGGAAATATTGAAAACTACAGTTTCTGATTTTCTCGACGAGTTACCATTGAACTTACTCCGGAGCTGCTGGTATCAGTTAGATGGGGCACCGGCTCACTGTACAAACGAAGTAAGTGCGGAACTTCTTCGAAGACAGATGGATTGGCCGACGAGGTCCATGGATTTGGCCACCTAGGTCTCCAGACCTTACCCCTCTCGACTTCCATCTTTGGGGCAGGGTAAAAGAGATAGTTTATCAGACGCCAGTAGAAACAAAGGAAGAACTCCTAAATCGGACAAGAGAAGCACTGCTGGCATTATCCGCGGAAGAGATTCAAAAAGCAACGAGTCATGTAATGGCACAAGTTCTGGAATGCCTCAGAGTTAATGGAGGACACTTTAAACAGTTCAGTTACTGACAATTCATTTGGGGATAGTTCTGTTGTTAGCTATATTTTTGTAATATTGTTTTATTCGGTTGTATCGTTAATTTTTTATCTAAAGCGTTTGTGAATACATATTGTAAATATTAAACTATAGATTTTTCTCAACAAACGTATTTTCATTTAGTTATCATTAAGATAGATATATTATTGACAAAAATGTTTACTTGTCTATTTAGTGCTTTTAACATAGATTTTTTTTCCAGAAAATAATAAAATGGTCGATTTTTTCTTTTAAATGCCATTTAATTCATTACCCATCAGAGATAGGTATAGGAACACCTAATGTCATTTGAAAGGCAATGTCTCTCTCTATTTGATGCAATTAAGATATACAGGGTGTTCCATTTAAAAAAAATCGAGTTATGGACATTCTGTTCCTCGCGAATAAACTATATTTTTATACACCCTGTATAACCTTTTATTAAAAAATACCTTCAGCCGTCAATTAACCTACATGTTCGGAAACTCGTATAAAAATTTCAGAATTCTGGGACAATATTCTAAAAATATATCGTGTTTTACATTGAAGCCGATTTGACCCTTAAAAATTAGAAAATAATTTTTATTTCCAAAACTGCTCAATATAGGTATAGAACATACTACATAAAAAATGCTCAGAATAGTTCGTAGAATTTGACAATGCAATAATATACAGGGTATTGTATTTAAAAAAAGAAACTTCCTGTCTGTCTGCAATAGAGCTGGCAACGCCGCAAATTCGAAAATATTTTTAAAATATAGTTCACTTCTTAGTATGAACCTTACCCAAATCAAGTAAATATTTTTACTCGTTCTCCATATACTTCTAATACGCCACTGAGTTTGGCGAACCCTGTATATATATATATATATATATATATATATATATATATATATATATATTATATGTATATATATATATATATATATGTATGTATATATATATATATATATATATATATATATGTGTATGTATATATATATATATATATATATATATATATATATATATATATATATATATATATATATATATATATATATATATATATATATATATATATATATATATATATATATATATATATATATATATATATATATATATATATATATATATATATATATATATATATATATATATATATATATATATATATATATATATATATATATATATATATATATATATATATATATATATATATATATATATATATATATATTAAGAATTAACCTGTCATTTGGCCAGTTAATTGACCAAACAGTTCCAGCTTGGTTAATTTGGATATTTTTTTTAATTAATGCTCTCTATTCAACCCATAGAGATATTATCACTACTTAGTATTTATTTTTATTAGAATTTTAACATGGAAAAACAAAAATTAAACAAAATATTTATTGAGCTACGTGCTGCTGCCAGGAAGCCAGCGCATGGTTGCCACCTATAAGAAAGAATAACTCGCACATGAGGTGAAAATGTTCCATAAAATGTCCTATCAAAAGTACGTTCCTTTTTCAAATGAATTGGGAATTTTCAATGTTATTTTATGAAATACGAATTTTACTACTTAGAGTTGTGCGCTGATCAACTGACTAACGGTCAAATACTCGGCGAAAATGTATTGTGGGTTGCAGCTCTTTGTCGAATAATTGTGCCTGAACGCGATGCGGTCTTTTTCAAAAATCACACCTGTTTTTATTTTAAATGCTTAAACATTTTCATTTGCAGTTGAGTTTCCTTACTTTGTATTGGAATAGCTGAGCTTAATGAAAAAAATGTGTATAGAACAATAACTAATCACTAAAAATGAATTAAATTGAATGAATCATTAAAATAACGTTTTTTTATAAACTACATTTTCAGCGCCTCTTATTGTCTAAATAAAGTAAGAAGATCAGTTCCAGCAATGGACACTGTACAGAGTTTGTACTTGAAATAGGCAAAGCATACTTCTATGCCTCCAGGGACATCTAGGGATTTACCATACTTCTACTTTATATCTTTAATATTAGTCGTTTTTTTTAAGTCATTGACAACAGATTCGCTCTAAAATTTTATTTTGCCAAAGATATATTGTAAAATAGGAATAATATAATTGACCCCTTTTCAACCCGTTAAGGGTGGAATTTCGGAAAATTCAAAAACTGATTTTTGAATTGAATTTTTGATATTTTTGAAAGCCGTTAATGAAAGAATCACTTTAAAAACTGATTTAGTAAAAATGGGATTATAAAAAAGTTAAAAGACATTTTATCCCCTTAAGAGTGGAATTTCAAATGCTCTAGAAATTCATTTTTAGATAACTACTTTTAAAAGCCTTGGCCAGAAGGGCGGTAATTCGAATCCAGCAATTAATTTTTAGGTATATAATATATAAAATCACTTATACTTGATAGCATAAAAAAGAAAAAACACATTTCGTCCCTTTAAGAGTGGAATTTCGAAAAATCAAGAAATCTGTTTTTACATAATTATTTTTTAAAGCTGTTGCAAAATTTAATAAGTGAAGAAATATTGTATAAAGAACAAAAACACATTATACCTCTTTTCACCCTTTAAGGCTGGAATTTTAACAAATCTAGAAATCGTTTTTTAGATTTTTTTATGAAAATCATTTACGAAATAAGTGTTTAAAAAAGTTTAACGATTCTTCAGGAGGTGGTTAAGAATCTCTTTTTCATCAAGGTATTAATAAAACCATTAGATATTAAAAAGTTTTGTCTTTAACTTACACTTATCATTTCTGCATAAAATAACTCAAATAATTGCCATCAGTTTCAATGTATCTAACAGTTATCTAGTTGAACTAAAAAACTCTTTAGGATGATTTGTAAAACATTGCGGAAACGAAAAAGTAAAGAAAAATGGTAGACACGACATCTTAATATTAAAATGCTCCTTAGTGATATGTTTTCCGAATATGCTTGAGTTATAATAATTGGGTGAACGATTGTTTGTAACACAATTTTTTCTGCGCAACGAAATTTATCGTGGATATCTATATTTTAAAACTAAAAAACACATTGGCTTCCAAAATGTATGCTAAGGTCGAAAATAACTTGAAACCTTGACAGTTTTGGCTTTACCGCAAGAATATTTTTATCAAAATAAATATTTGCTTTAGCTAAGAGAAGTTAATTTATGCAGTCGTTTGTGAAACTTCTGAAATACTATTCACATGTAATTGTTTTACTAAAATTCTTAATTCAATTTAAATAGATGCTTAGGAAAACCTTGTTTGGTGTAAATAAAATGGCGATATTGTTTTTGATACTATTTGGTTTTGAGTTCTGCTTTCATAAAACTGTAGTTTTTTATCTAGTTATAAATATACTCTATCTATTCCGCAATAAACCCGTTTTAAAACCTATTACTTTTATTTGGAACGTAATATTTGGCCAACGGACCACTTAATAGTTTAATTTGCCAAGTCGATGTAAGATATTGCAGTTACTTGGTGTAGTATTTCTAAATCTGAAGGAACATATTCGGTTAAATGCTGTGAATACACATGTGTATTATATAAAAAGTTTATGTAGCTACTTGTTACTTTTCAAATACAATAATCCAAGAAAACTCTTTTCACAGAAAAATTATTTTATCCGTGGAGTGATTGAAACCTTGACTCCGACATAAAACTATAAACCTAATATAATTAAGGGCCCGCCTAACAAGTTTTGTGAATAAAATTTTAAATGTTTATCCAGACAAATCTATTATTATTATAATGTTAATCAAGTGTATTTATAAGGTGTTTATTTCCTAAATGGTATGTTTATTTAATCATATTAAAATTCATAGTAATAATACACTCATAAAGTTGGTATGGTCATTACTATCCTAAGACTTAATATACTTATAACAATATTTATGAATCCTCTCTAGTATACGCATAAATACAAGTAAAACCATATCGGTATAAGTACTCGTAAAATTTGATTTTATCATGTTTCTTGGGCTTAATGGTTTAAATTCTGAATCCAAATAATATTAACGTATTTTACTTTCGGAAAAAGTTATTTTTGTTTAAATCAAAATTTGATCGAAATGTTTGGTCAATTAACTGGCCAAATGACAGGTTAATTCTTAATATATATATATATATATATATATATATATATATATATTAAGAATTAACCTGTCATTTGGTCAGTTAATTGACCAAACATTTCGATCAAATTTTGATTTAGACAAAAATAACTTTTTCCGAAAGTAAAATACGTTAATATTATTTGGATTCAGAATTTAAACCATTAAGCCCAAGAAACATGATAAAATCAAATTTTACGAGTACTTATACCGATATGGTTTTACTTGTATTAATGCGTATACTAGAGAGGATTCATAAATATTGTTATAAGTATATTAAGTCTTAGGATAGTAATGACCATACCAACTTTATGAGTGTATTATTACTATGAATTTTAATATGATTAAATAAACATACCATTTAGGAAATAAACACCTTATAAATACACTTGATTAACATTATAATAATAATAGATTTGTCTGGATAAACATTTAAAATTATATTCACAAAACTTGTTAGGCGGGCCCTTAATTATATTAGGTTTATAGTTTTATGTCGGAGTCAAGGTTTCAATCACTCCACGGATAAAATAATTTTTCTGTGAAAAGAGTTTTCTTGGATTATTGTATTTGAAAAGTAACAAGTAGCTACATAAACTTTTTATATAATACACATGTGTATTCACAGCATTTAACCGAATATGTTCCTTCAGATTTAGAAATACTACACCAAGTAACTGCAATATCTTACATCGACTTGGCAAATTAAACTATTAAGTGGTCCGTTGGCCAAATATTACGTTCCAAATAAAAGTAATAGGTTTTAAAACGGGTTTATTGCGGAATAGATAGAGTATATTTATAACTAGATAAAAAATTACAGTTTTATGAAAGCAGAACTCAAAACCAAATAGTATCAAAAACAATATCGCCATTTTATTTACACCAAACAAGGTTTTCCTAAGCATCTATTTAAATTGAATTAAGAATTTTAGTAAAACAATTACATGTGAATAGTATTTCAGAAGTTTCACAAACGACTGCATAAATTAACTTCTCTTAGCTAAAGCAAATATTTATTTTGATAAAAATATTCTTGCGGTAAAGCCAAAACTGTCAAGGTTTCAAGTTATTTTCGACCTTAGCATACATTTTGGAAGCCAATGTGTTTTTTAGTTTTAAAATATAGATATCCACGATAAATTTCGTTGCGCAGAAAAAATTGTGTTACAAACAATCGTTCACCCAATTATTATAACTCAAGCATATTCGGAAAACATATCACTAAGGAGCATTTTAATATTAAGATGTCGTGTCTACTATTTTTCTTTACTTTTTCGTTTCCGCAATGTTTTACAAATCATCCTAAAGAGTTTTTTAGTTCAACTAGATAACTGTTAGATACATTGAAACTGATGGCAATTATTTGAGTTATTTTATGCAGAAATGATAAGTGTAAGTTAAAGACAAAACTTTTTAATATCTAATGGTTTTATTAATACCTTGATGAAAAAGAGATTCTTAACCACCTCCTGAAGAATCGTTAAACTTTTTTAAACACTTATTTCGTAAATGATTTTCATAAAAAAATCTAAAAAACGATTTCTAGATTTGTTAAAATTCCAGCCTTAAAGGGTGAAAAGAGGTATAATGTGTTTTTGTTCTTTATACAATATTTCTTCACTTATTAAATTTTGCAACAGCTTTAAAAAATAATTATGTAAAAACAGATTTCTTGATTTTTCGAAATTCCACTCTTAAAGGGACGAAATGTGTTTTTTCTTTTTTATGCTATCAAGTATAAGTGATTTTATATATTATATACCTAAAAATTAATTGCTGGATTCGAATTACCGCCCTTCTGGCCAAGGCTTTTAAAAGTAGTTATCTAAAAATGAATTTCTAGAGCATTTGAAATTCCACTCTTAAGGGGATAAAATGTCTTTTAACTTTTTTATAATACCATTTTTACTAAATCAGTTTTTAAAGTGATTCTTTCATTAACGGCTTTCAAAAATATCAAAAATTCAATTCAAAAATCAGTTTTTGAATTTTCCGAAATTCCACCCTTAACGGGTTGAAAAGGGGTCAATTATATTATTCCTATTTTACAATATATCTTTGGCAAAATAAAATTTTAGAGCGAATCTGTTGTCAATGACTTAAAAAAAACGACTAATATTAAAGATATAAAGTAGAAGTATGGTAAATCCCTAGATGTCCCTGGAGGCATAGAAGTATGCTTTGCCTATTTCAAGTACAAACTCTGTACAGTGTCCATTGCTGGAACTGATCTTCTTACTTTATTTAGACAATAAGAGGCGCTGAAAATGTAGTTTATAAAAAAACGTTATTTTAATGATTCATTCAATTTAATTCATTTTTAGTGATTAGTTATTGTTCTATACACATTTTTTTCATTAAGCTCAGCTATTCCAATACAAAGTAAGGAAACTCAACTGCAAATGAAAATGTTTAAGCATTTAAAATAAAAACAGGTGTGATTTTTGAAAAAGACCGCATCGCGTTCAGGCACAATTATTCGACAAAGAGCTGCAACCCACAATACATTTTCGCCGAGTATTTGACCGTTAGTCAGTTGATCAGCGCACAACTCTAAGTAGTAAAATTCGTATTTCATAAAATAACATTGAAAATTCCCAATTCATTTGAAAAAGGAACGTACTTTTGATAGGACATTTTATGGAACATTTTCACCTCATGTGCGAGTTATTCTTTCTTATAGGTGGCAACCATGCGCTGGCTTCCTGGCAGCAGCACGTAGCTCAATAAATATTTTGTTTAATTTTTGTTTTTCCATGTTAAAATTCTAATAAAAATAAATACTAAGTAGTGATAATATCTCTATGGGTTGAATAGAGAGCATTAATTAAAAAAAATATCCAAATTAACCAAGCTGGAACTGCTGGCGAGCCCAGACAAGGCGATTTCTTGCATTATATTTTAAGTATGTAGTTTGACCTTTTCTATTATAGTTTGGGTGGACTATAGTATAAAAGTTTCAAATTCTCTCAACAATATCATTACAGCGAATAGAAAAACTTTTTAAATGTCTAAGCTGGAGCTTTCTGCTTTTTAATTTAATCTCATTAAGCAGCGAAAGTTTCCTGCTAAGCTTAAGTTACCTTAAATTACATTGGAAAATTCAAAGATACATTGATTTAATTTTCGCTCTCCGCCTGAGATTTAATATCACGAAAATAGCTAATGGATTCGCGTTGTTTAAGAAGTTTTAATCGAATAAAGTTAGCAGATTAGTGGGCCAGTGAAATTTTATTAATTCTAATCAAATTAATAAGGGTATACGTTAAGATAATGAAAAACACATGGAAACACATATTTCAAAATATGTCATCTTCACTTACTTTTAGTATGTAATTATATATTACTTATAACCATTTTTTGCGTATAAAATACTATGCTTTAACTAAAAAACATTGAATAAAACGTCTATATATAACTTTAATTTCCACTATATACATTAAACTATAACATTTGTTTCGACACACACATTATCTTCTTCGGATGGAATTTACAGTTTAAATTTATTTTACAATATGATTTTACGAATGTACGAGGTGTTAAAGTTTTTGTTAAAATCTGACAATTTCTTTATTGCTCTAAAACCGGTCAAGATTTGCTAATGAAATTTGGTGGGTATTAAGAGGTAATTATTGGGCTTTTTCACATTCAATTAAGAATTTTATATACATAATTGGCGCGCATACGGGTAATGATCTCAATTTTTTTAAAGAAAAAAATGGTACGCCACTGAGACATTTCTAACTAAAGTTATTTTTGAATCCCTCTTTCAATTTGTGACAAAAAATCTCTCTAGCCTTTTTTTCGTATGGGGCGCGGTTTTTATTCAGAAAAATAAAACATCTTAACGCGCTATCTAATACAGTAATATTAAATCAGAACAATAACAGAAAATAACACTAATAACATTTTAAATAGATGTAAAGCTACAACAAATGTTGAAAATGACCTCCCTCAGACGTGACACGAGATTCAACTCTTCGCCTCATTGATTGTCGTGTTCGCTCTAATATTCCTGATGCATTTCTTATTGTCTCACAGCAGGCTATAATTCGATTCCTCAGGTCATCAACATTTTCGACGTGAGTGGAATAAACTAATGACTTAAGAAAACCCCAAATGCAAAAACCTAGAGGATTTAAATCTGGCGCTCGAGCAGCCCAATTTTCCGTATATTTAAGTAATAATGTACATTAACGCTAAAATTTACAGGTGCACCATCATGCATTAACCATAAGTGTTGTCTTAGTTATAGAGGAATTTCTTTAATAAGAACATTTAACTCTTTCTATAGGAAATTAAGGTAAGATTCGCCTGTTAGTCATTGTGGGACGAAATATAGACCGATTAAATGATCATCAATTACCCCAAGCTATACATTTATTGAAAACTGATCCTGGAAGTAGGCCTCACAGATTCCATGTAGATTTTCCTCAGCCCATAAGTGATTGTTATGGAAATTTCTTGTACACTGACGTCCAGCCTCGTCAGTAAAGAAAACGCCATTTAAAAAAAATTGGAATTTGAGCGATTTGATGAAGAATCAATTGGCAAATAAATAGGCGCGGAAAAAAGTGCACACGTTGAATATGAAACGGATACAATTGCTGTTCTTTAAGAATTTGAAATACAGTGAAGTTGCTTTGATTCGACATGTTAGCAATTTTTCGAGTACTTCTTTCAGGTGATAATGATGGGGTACCCTCTGTCATGGATACAACTCAGCATACAATCGTCGAGCTTGCCGATTTTTTCCATTACTTCGACAATAAACAAAATGTATATGGCAATTCCGCATTTGTAAAATTTTCTATTCTTTTCGATAAAAGAAAAATTTATTACTTAATAACAATAATGTTATTGCAAAGTAAAAAGCTTAAGAATAGAGAAACTCTAATTCGACATTTAGTTAAAATATTCGTATTTAACAGATAAATGTTGACAGTAGCCTACTAGATAATGTATTACAGAAAAGAAAAACACTTTTTTCTTTCAAATAATTGTAAAACCCGTCTGCGCGATAATGATGAATATAAAATTCTTAATTGCATGTCAAAAAATACGCAATAACCACCTCTTAAAACCCACCGAATTTCATTGGCATATCTCGACCAGTTCTAGAGCAATAAATAAATCGTCAGATTTTACCAAAAACTTTAACACCCCGTATCTCAGAAAACGAATCATATGCGGACATACGTTTATATAGCAAACTGTCACATATCTTTCAAAAACAAGAAAATCAAAATATCAGAATTAACAAGTAATAAAACTAATAGAGGTTTAATAATGAAGATTTATGTAAATCTACCTGATTGTTCAATAATAGCTCAATTTTTAAAAATTTTTAATTTCCCTACTTTCTAGAAAACTGAATTTCTCTGATTCTATTTCAGAATAAAGAATTTCAAAATTGTCATCAAATATGTGCGATTCGTTTAGTAGTTGAGTTGCGTAATGTGAATTATTTAAATTTTATATGAAACTAGTTTTATGCCAGTTTAATCCATACACATTTTAAGAAACGAACCACGCTTCAGCATGTAAACTCCTGATTTCTTCTTTTTGTTCTGAATGAGCTGGTTTTATTGTATTATTTTCCCGAACATATTGTTGGTTCTAAAACTGATTTTTAACCCATTTTCAGAAAGGTGTTTATAAATTTTGGAACTCAATTTACCGATATCGGTTATAGTTTTAAAAGTAGTGTGGTTGATGTTTTAACTGATAAAAAAAACTAAATTGATGGCTTTTTCGCAGTTATTAATTTAGATTTATCATAGTCATTAAAAAGAGAAATTTCTTTTACTGTGTTTTTAATAATTTTTTAAAGAACGTCTGTTGGATCAGAATTGATATTACAGTAGCTTTTATTATTTAAGGAAGCAAGTGTTTTATTTTCATATTGGTCTTTACTTACAGCTACTACAGATTTGCGTTTGTCTGCCTTAGTGTAAGGTAAATGTACTGGGTGTCCAATTTTGGTTATAAATGCAAGGTATCTCCGTTATTTGCAAATTATTAGGGTTGAGGTTTTCGCGACACCGTGCCACTTTTTTGTCAAACTCAAGCTGCCGTAATCAGATTTTCCATAGCCCGCTTCGTTTCGGAGATACAGGGCCAAATTGAAAAAATTGCATTTTGGGACACCCCTCGTATCTCGGTTGTCTTTTAACGTATCGAAAAGGTAAAAACTGGCTTTTATAGAGTTTTTTACGTAGAATCCAGTGGGGTGAACACATTTTTACTCGAGGCCGTCGTTTTTGATACATGACCCAAAGTTACGTTTTTTTTAAATGGGAGACCCTGTATATTTTTACGTAGTTCTATTCGTCTTATTACGAGCTTTTCAAAAATATATAGTTATCTATACTTATTATAAAAATAAGGCTACAGTTTAAGTTTTTGAAGATATATTAAGTATATCTATTTTTCGTAATTAGCCATGTTCAAAAGAACTGCTCAAACTGATTTCCATTTTCTCTTGAGACATCTCTCACACACTCTTGCAATTTTACCCAGTGCATTTGAAATGACTACATTGCGTGCTTGTATTTGCAAAAATGCCTGCTCAGTGGTGTTACGCAGGTCTTGAACTGTGTTATGTCGGGTACGAAAAATTAGATTTTTAGGTGACCCTATAAAAACAAGCCCAATATGGAGAGGTTAGGCGACCTAGGAGGCTATCGGACAGGTCCGTGCGTTCCAATCCAGCGTTCGGGGAATTTCTCTTCTAAATACCGCCTCAAAATTTAGGAGTTATGTGCTGTAGCTCCGTCTTGTTGGAAATATATTCGATTCACATGTGCTATAGGGACATCTTCTATGATTTCGGGCAATATATTTTGCAATATTTCAAGGTAGCGATTAGCA
The DNA here is from genome assembly GCA_030620095.1 of Kuschelorhynchus macadamiae. Classification (NCBI taxonomy): domain Eukaryota; kingdom Metazoa; phylum Arthropoda; class Insecta; order Coleoptera; family Curculionidae; genus Kuschelorhynchus; species Kuschelorhynchus macadamiae. The sequence goes on along the minus strand of JAUTXW010000061.1, from coordinate 1,135 downwards.
GTGAGACCTCCCTCAAAAACATGAAATTTTATTTTGGTTCCTAGTACGAAACAAAGCGACATTAAACCCAAATCTTCCTTGTTGCTCGTGGAAATATCAAATGTTGATTTTCAGGTGACCAGTGTCTCGTATAGTATATATAAACCATATAACCGCCCTTCCAAAATTTTGGTTAGTATAAATTTTTGCTTAAATTACCACTGGCAAAAATCAATACGTCGTTCTGCATTTCCAGGATGTAGATTTTGCACAACTCTGACTTTATAAGGTTTATACTTATGTTTCTTTAAAATCGTTTGAACCCCGAGACTTAAATACACCCACTTCATATTCTACAGGACGTTACAGCCGTTACATTCACACTTGCTAAGACGTTAATTTCATCAGCCTCACGATTCTCTTTGTTATATTTCTTTGATCTGGGCTTTTTGAAAGAGCCAAAATTTATTAAATTCGATTTCAGCCTATAGAATATTAATTTATTTGGCTGCCTCCTTTCCGGATATCTATACTTATAATAAAAGTTTAAGTTTTAAAAAAGATTGCAATAATAATTATGAAAATAAAACATTACCTAAGTTTATAAAATAAGTATAGATAACCATATATTTTTGAAAAGCTCATAATAAGACGAATGGGACTCCGTAAAAATATACAGGGTGTCCCATTTAAAAAAACGTGACTTTGGGTTATGTATCAAAAACGACGGCCCCGAGTAAAAAACTGTCCACGCCACTGGATTCTACGTAAAAACTCTATAAGAGCCAGTTTTTGCCTTAACCGAGATACGAGGGGTGTCCCAAAATGCAACTTTTTAAATTTGGCCCGGTATCTCCGAAACCAGGCGGGCTATGGAAAATCTGATTACGGCAGCTTGAGTTTGACAAAAAAGTGGCACGGTGTCCCTTAACCTCAACCCTAAACATTTGCAAATAATTATGCATTTACAACCGGTGGACACACCATTACATTGTCTTGTGGCTATGTCCTTGCGTTTATTATAGGTTTTTCAGTGCTGTCGCTTTCAGCGGGGCCAGTTTACCATTGATATATAGTACATTCGTAACAGCTCGTAACAGCTTCATCTACTAAATTATATAACAAACTAATTAGGCATATAGAAAGAAAAAAAATT